>OY804575.1:44570908-45166394 GCA_963680875.1 Bathymodiolus brooksi
TCTCAATCAAATATTGTTTAGACTAAACCTGTTGTTTCTCCATCAAATATTGTTTAGGCTAAACCTGTTGTTTCTCAATCAAATATTGTTTAGACTAAACTCGTTGTTTCTACATCAAATATTGTTTAGACTAAGCCTGTTGTTTCTCCATCAAATATTGTTTAAACTAAACCTGTTGTTTCTCCATCAATATTGTTTAGACTAAACTCGTTGCTTCGTCATCAAATATTGTTTAAACTAAACCTGTTGTTTCTCCATCAAATATTGTTTAGACTAAACTCGTTGTTTCTACATCAAATATTGTTTAGACTAAGCCTGTTGTTTCTCCATCAAATATTGTTTAGACTAAGCCTGTTGTTTCTCCATCAAATATTGTTTAGACTAAACTCGTTGCTTCGTCATCAAATATTGTTTAAACTAAACCTGTTGTTTCTCCATCAAATATTGTTTAGACTAAACTCGTTGTTTCTCCATCAAATATTGTTTAGACTAAACCTGTTGTTTCTCCATCAAATATTGTTTAAACTAAACCTGTTGTTTCTCCATCAAATATTGTTTAGACTAAACTCGTTGTTTCTCCAACAAATATTGTTTAGACTAAACTCGTTGTTTCTCCTTCAAATATTGTTTAAACTAAACCTGTTGTTTCTCCATCAAATATTGTTTAGACTAAACCTGTTGTTTCTCCATCAAATATTGTTTAGACTAAACTCGTTGTTTCTCCATCAAATATTGTTTAGACTAAACTCGTTGTTTCTACATCAAATATTGTTTAAGCTAAACCTGTTGTTTCTCCATCAAATATTGTTTAAACTAAACCTGTTGTTTCTCCATCAAATATTGTTTAAACTAAACCTGTTGTTTCTCCATCAAATATTGTTTAAACTAAACCTGTTGTTTCTCCATAAAATATTGTTTAGACTAAACTCGTTGTTTCTCCATCAAATATTGTTTAGACTAAACCTGTTGTTTCTCCATCAAATATTGTTTAGACTAAACTCGTTGTTTCTCCATCAAATATTGTTTAGACTAAGCTCGTTGTTTCTCCATAAAATATTGTTTAAACTAAACTCGTTGTTTCTCCATCAAATATTGTTTAGACTAAACTCGTTGTTTCTACATCAAATATTGTTTAAACTAAACCTGTTGTTTCTCAATCAAATATTGTTTAGACTAAACCTGTTGTTTCTCCATCAAATATTGTTTAGGCTAAACCTGTTGTTTCTCAATCAAATATTGTTTAGACTAAACTCGTTGTTTCTACATCAAATATTGTTTAGACTAAGCCTGTTGTTTCTCCATCAAATATTGTTTAAACTAAACCTGTTGTTTCTCCATCAATATTGTTTAGACTAAACTCGTTGCTTCGTCATCAAATATTGTTTAAACTAAACCTGTTGTTTCTCCATCAAATATTGTTTATTCTAAACTCGTTGTTTCTCCATCAAATATTGTTTAGACTAAACCTGTTGTTTCTCCATCAAATATTGTTTAAACTAAACCTGTTGTTTCTCCATCAAATATTGTTTAGACTAAACTCGTTGTTTCTCCAACAAATATTGTTTAGACTAAACTCGTTGTTTCTCCATCAAATATTGTTTAAACTAAACCTGTTGTTTCTCCATCAAATATTGTTTAGACTAAACCTGTTGTTTCTCCATCAAATATTGTTTAGACTAAACTCGTTGTTTCTCCATCAAATATTGTTTAGACTAAACTCGTTGTTTCTACATCAAATATTGTTTAAGCTAAACCTGTTGTTTCTCCATCAAATATTGTTTAGACTAAGCCTGTTGTTTCTCCATCAAATATTGTTTAAACTAAACTCGTTGTTTCTCCATCAAATATTGTTTAGACTAAACTCGTTGTTTCTACATCAAATATTGTTTAGACTAAACCTGTTGTTTCTCCATCAAATATTGTTTAAACTAAACTTGTTGTTTCTACATCAAATATTGTTTAGACTAAACCTGTTGTTTCTCCATCAAATATTGTTTAAACTAAACCTGTTGTTTCTCAATCAAATATTGTTTAAACTAAACTCGTTGTTTCTCCATCAAATATTGTTTAGACTAAACTCGTTATTTCTCCATCAAATATTGTTTAGACTAAACCTGTTGTTTCTCCATCAAATATTGTTTAGACTAATCCTGTTGTTTCTCCCTCAAATATTGTTTAGACTAAACTCGTTGTTTCTCCATCAAATATTTTTTAGACTAAACTCGTTGTTTCTCCATCAAATATTGTTTAGACTAAACTCGTTGTTTCTCCATAAAATATTGTTTAGACTAAACTCGTTGTTTCTCCATCAAATATTGTTTAGACTAAACCTGTTGTTTCTCCATCAAATATTGTTTAAACTAAACCTGTTGTTTCTCCATCAAATATTGTTTAGACTAAACTCGTTGTTTCTCCATCAAATATTGTTTAAGCTAAACCTGTTGTTTCTCCATCAAATATTGTTTAAGCTAAACCTGTTGTTTCTCCATCAAATATTGTTTAGACTAAACTCGTTGTTTCTATATCAAATATTGTTTAGACTAAACTCGTTGTTTCTCCATCAAATATTGTTTAGACTAAACCTGTTGTTTCTCCATCAAATATTGTTTAAACTAAACCTGTTGTTTCTCCATCAAATATTGTTTAGACTAAACCTGTTGTTTCTCCATCAAATATTGTTTAGACTAAACTCGTTGTTTCTCCATCAAATATTGTTAAAGCTAAACCTGTTGTTTCTCCATCAAATATTGTTTAAGCTAAGCCTGTTGTTTCTCCATCAAATATTGTTTAAGCTAAACCTGTTGTTTCTCCATCAAATATTGTTTAGACTAAACTCGTTGTTTCTCCATCAAATATTGTTTAGACTAAACTCGTTGTTTCTCCATCAAATATTGTTTAGACTAAACTCGTTGTTTCTCCATCAAATATTGTTTAGACTAAACCTGTTGTTTCCCCATCAAATATTGTTTAGACTAAACCTGTTGTTTCTCCATAAAATATTGTTTAGACTAAACCTGTTGTTTCTCAATCAAATATTGTTTAGACTAAACTCGTTGTTTCTCCATCAAATATTGTTTAGACTAAACTCGTTGTTTCTCCATCAAATATTGTTTAGACTAAACCTGTTGTTTCTCCATCAAATATTGTTTAGACTAAACTCGTTGTTTCTACATCAAATATTGTTTAGACTAAACCTGTTGTTTCTCCATCAAATATTGTTTAAACTAAACCTGTTGTTTCTCCATCAAATATTGTTTAGACTAAACTCGTTGTTTCTCCATCAAATATTGTTTAAACTAAACTCGTTGTTTCTCCATCAAATATTGTTTAAACTAAACCTGTTGTTTCTCCATAAAATATTGTTTAAACTAAACCTGTTGTTTCTCAATCAAATATTGTTTAAACTAAACTCGTTGTTTCTACATCAAATATTGTTTAGACTAAGCTCGTTGTTTCTCCATAAAATATTGTTTAGACTAAACCTGTTGTTTCTCCATCAAATATTGTTTAGACTAACCCTGTTGTTTCTCCATCAAATATTGTTTAGACTAAACCTGTTGTTTCTCAATCAAATATTGTTTAAACTAAACTCGTTGTTTCTTCATCAAATATTGTTTAGACTAAACTCGTTGTTTCTCCATCAAATATTGTTTAAGCTAAACCTGTTGTTTCTCCATCAAATATTGTTTAAGCTAAACCTGTTGTTTCTCCATCAAATATTGTTTAAACTAAACCTGTTGTTTCTCCATCAAATATTGTTTAAACTAAACCTGTTGTTTCTCCATCAAATATTGTTTAAACTAAACCTGTTGTTTCTCCATAAAATATTGTTTAGACTAAACTCGTTGTTTCTCCCTCAAATATTGTTTAGACTAAACCTGTTGTTTCTCCATCAAATATTGTTTAGACTAAACTCGTTGTTTCTCCATCAAATATTGTTTAGACTAAACTCGTTGTTTCTCCATAAAATATTGTTTAAACTAAACTCGTTGTTTCTCCATCAAATATTGTTTAGACTAAACTCGTTGTTTCTACATCAAATATTGTTTAAACTAAACCTGTTGTTTCTCAATCAAATATTGTTTAGACTAAACCTGTTGTTTCTCCATCAAATATTGTTTAGGCTAAACCTGTTGTTTCTCAATCAAATATTGTTTAGACTAAACTCGTTGTTTCTACATCAAATATTGTTTAGACTAAGCCTGTTGTTTCTCCATCAAATATTGTTTAAACTAAACCTGTTGTTTCTCCATCAATATTGTTTAGACTAAACTCGTTGCTTCGTCATCAAATATTGTTTAAACTAAACCTGTTGTTTCTCCATCAAATATTGTTTAGACTAAACTCGTTGTTTCTACATCAAATATTGTTTAGACTAAGCCTGTTGTTTCTCCATCAAATATTGTTTAGACTAAACCTGTTGTTTCTCCATCAAATATTGTTTAGACTAAACTCGTTGCTTCGTCATCAAATATTGTTTAAACTAAACCTGTTGTTTCTCCATCAAATATTGTTTAGACTAAACTCGTTGTTTCTCCATCAAATATTGTTTAGACTAAACCTGTTGTTTCTCCATCAAATATTGTTTAAACTAAACCTGTTGTTTCTCCATCAAATATTGTTTAGACTAAACCTGTTGTTTCTCAATCAAATATTGTTTAAACTAAACTCGTTGTTTCTTCATCAAATATTGTTTAGACTAAACTCGTTGTTTCTCCATCAAATATTGTTTAAGCTAAACCTGTTGTTTCTCCATCAAATATTGTTTAAGCTAAACCTGTTGTTTCTCCATCAAATATTGTTTAAACTAAACCTGTTGTTTCTCCATCAAATATTGTTTAAACTAAACCTGTTGTTTCTCCATCAAATATTGTTTAAACTAAACCTGTTGTTTCTCCATAAAATATTGCTTAGACTAAACTCGTTGTTTCTCCATCAAATATTGTTTAGACTAAACCTGTTGTTTCTCCATCAAATATTGTTTAGACTAAACTCGTTGTTTCTCCATAAAATATTGTTTAAACTAAACTCGTTGTTTCTCCATCAAATATTGTTTAGACTAAACTCGTTGTTTCTACATCAAATATTGTTTAAACTAAACCTGTTGTTTCTCAATCAAATATTGTTTAGACTAAACCTGTTGTTTCTCCATCAAATATTGTTTAGGCTAAACCTGTTGTTTCTCAATCAAATATTGTTTAGACTAAACTCGTTGTTTCTACATCAAATATTGTTTAGACTAAGCCTGTTGTTTCTCCATCAAATATTGTTTAAACTAAACCTGTTGTTTCTCCATCAATATTGTTTAGACTAAACTCGTTGCTTCGTCATCAAATATTGTTTAAACTAAACCTGTTGTTTCTCCATCAAATATTGTTTAGACTAAACTCGTTGTTTCTACATCAAATATTGTTTAGACTAAGCCTGTTGTTTCTCCATCAAATATTGTTTAGACTAAACCTGTTGTTTCTCCATCAAATATTGTTTAGACTAAACTCGTTGCTTCGTCATCAAATATTGTTTAAACTAAACCTGTTGTTTCTCCATCAAATATTGTTTAGACTAAACTCGTTGTTTCTCCATCAAATATTGTTTAGACTAATCCTGTTGTTTCTCCATCAAATATTGTTTAAACTAAACCTGTTGTTTCTCCATCAAATATTGTTTAGACTAAACTCGTTGTTTCTCCAACAAATATTGTTTAGACTAAACTCGTTGTTTCTCCATCAAATATTGTTTAAACTAAACCTGTTGTTTCTCCATCAAATATTGTTTAGACTAAACCTGTTGTTTCTCCATCAAATATTGTTTAGACTAAACTCGTTGTTTCTCCATCAAATATTGCTTAGACTAAACTCGTTGTTTCTACATCAAATATTGTTTAAACTAAACCTGTTGTTTCTCCATCAAATATTGTTTAAACTAAACCTGTTGTTTCTCCATCAAATATTGTTTAAACTAAACCTGTTGTTTCTCCATCAAATATTGTTTATACTAAACCTGTTGTTTCTCCATAAAATATTGTTTAGACTAAACTCGTTGTTTCTCCATCAAATATTGTTTAGACTAAACCTGTTGTTTCTCCATCAAATATTGTTTAGACTAAACTCGTTGTTTCTCCATCAAATATTGTTTAGACTAAACTCGTTGTTTCTCCATAAAATATTGTTTAAACTAAACTCGTTGTTTCTCCATCAAATATTGTTTAGACTAAACTCGTTGTTTCTACATCAAATATTGTTTAAACTAAACCTGTTGTTTCTCAATCAAATATTGTTTAGACTAAACCTGTTGTTTCTCCATCAAATATTGTTTAGGCTAAACCTGTTGTTTCTCAATCAAATATTGTTTAGACTAAACTCGTTGTTTCTACATCAAATATTGTTTAGACTAAGCCTGTTGTTTCTCCATCAAATATTGTTTAAACTAAACCTGTTGTTTCTCCATCAATATTGTTTAGACTAAACTCGTTGCTTCGTCATCAAATATTGTTTAAACTAAACCTGTTGTTTCTCCATCAAATATTGTTTAGACTAAACTCGTTGTTTCTCCATCAAATATTGTTTAGACTAAACCTGTTGTTTCTCCATCAAATATTGTTTAAACTAAACCTGTTGTTTCTCCATCAAATATTGTTTAGACTAAACTCGTTGTTTCTCCAACAAATATTGTTTAGACTAAACTCGTTGTTTCTCCATCAAATATTGTTTAAACTAAACCTGTTGTTTCTCCATCAAATATTGTTTAGACTAAACCTGTTGTTTCTCCATCAAATATTGTTTAGACTAAACTCGTTGTTTCTCCATCAAATATTGTTTAGACTAAACTCGTTGTTTCTACATCAAATATTGTTTAAGCTAAACCTGTTGTTTCTACATCAAATATTGTTTAGACTAAGCCTGTTGTTTCTCCATCAAATATTGTTTAAACTAAACTCGTTGTTTCTCCATCAAATATTGTTTAGACTAAACTCGTTGTTTTTACATCAAATATTGTTTAGACTAAACCTGTTGTTTCTCCATCAAATATTGTTTAAACTAAACTTGTTGTTTCTACATCAAATATTGTTTAGACTAAACCTGTTGTTTCTCCATCAAATATTGTTTAAACTGAACCTGTTGTTTCTCCATCAAATATTGTTTAGACTAAACCTGTTGTTTCTCCATCAAATATTGTTTAGACTAAACTCGTTGCTTCGTCATCAAATATTGTTTAAACTAAACCTGTTGTTTCTCCATCAAATATTGTTTTGACTAAACTCGTTGTTTCTCCATCAAATATTGTTTAGACTAAACCTGTTGTTTCTCCATCAAATATTGTTTAAACTAAACCTGTTGTTTCTCCATCAAATATTGTTTAGACTAAACTCGTTGTTTCTCCATCAAATATTGTTTAGACTAAACTCGTTGTTTCTCCATCAAATATTGTTTAGACTAAACCTGTTGTTTCTCCATCAAATATTGTTTAAACTAAACCTGTTGTTTCTCCATCAAATATTGTTTAGACTAAACTCGTTGTTTCTCCATCAAATATTGTTTAAGCTAAACCTGTTGTTTCTCCATCAAATATTGTTTAAGCTAAACCTGTTGTTTCTCCATCAAATATTGTTTAGACTAAACTCGTTGTTTCTCCATCAAATATTGTTTAGACTAAACTCGTTGTTTCTCCATCAAATATTGTTTAGACTAAACCTGTTGTTTCTCCATCAAATATTGTTTAGACTAAACCTGTTGTTTCTCCATCAAATATTGTTTAGACTAAACCTGTTGTTTCTCCATCAAATATTGTTTAGACTAAACTCGTTGTTTCTCCATCAAATATTGTTAAAGCTAAACCTGTTGTTTCTCCATCAAATATTGTTTAAGCTAAGCCTGTTGTTTCTCCATCAAATATTGTTTAAGCTAAACCTGTTGTTTCTCCATCAAATATTGTTTAGACTAAACTCGTTGTTTCTCCATCAAATATTGTTTAGACTAAACTCGTTGTTTCTCCATCAAATATTGTTTAGACTAAACCTGTTTTTTCCCCATCAAATATTGTTTAGACTAAACCTGTTGTTTCTCCATAAAATATTGTTTAGACTAAGCTCGTTGTTTCTCCATCAAATATTGTTTAGACTAAACCTGTTGTTTCTCCATCAAATATTGTTTAGACTAAACTCGTTGTTTCTACATCAAATATTGTTTAGACTAAACCTGTTGTTTCTCCATCAAATATTGTTTAAACTAAACCTGTTGTTTCTCCATCAAATATTGTTTAGACTAAACTCGTTGTTTCTCCATCAAATATTGTTTAGACTAAACTCGTTGTTTCTCCATCAAATATTGTTTAAACTAAACCTGTTGTTTCTCCATAAAATATTGTTTAAACTAAACCTGTTGTTTCTCAATCAAATATTGTTTAAACTAAACTCGTTGTTTCTACATCAAATATTGTTTAGACTAAGCTCGTTGTTTCTCCATAAAATATTGTTTAGACTAAACCTGTTGTTTCTCCATCAAATATTTTTTGACTAACCCTGTTGTTTCTCCATCAAATATTGTTTAGACTAAACCTGTTGTTTCTCAATCAAATATTGTTTAAACTAAACTCGTTGTTTCTTCATCAAATATTGTTTAGACTAAACTCGTTGTTTCTCCATCAAATATTGTTTAAGCTAAACCTGTTGTTTCTCCATCAAATATTGTTTAAACTAAACCTGTTGTTTCTCCATCAAATATTGTTTAAACTAAACCTGTTGTTTCTCCATCAAATATTGTTTAAACTAAACCTGTTGTTTCTCCATCAAATATTGTTTAGACTAAACCTGTTGTTTCTCCATCAAATATTGTTTAGACTAAACCTGTTGTTTCTCCATCAAATATTGTTTAAACTAAACCTGTTGTTTCTCCATCAAATATTGTTTAGACTAAACTCGTTGTTTCTCCAACAAATATTGTTTAGACTAAACTCGTTGTTTCTCCATCAAATATTGTTTAAACTAAACCTGTTGTTTCTCCATCAAATATTGTTTAGACTAAACCTGTTGTTTCTCCATCAAATATTGTTTAGACTAAACTCGTTGTTTCTCCATCAAATATTGCTTAGACTAAACTCGTTGTTTCTACATCAAATATTGTTTAAGCTAAACCTGTTGTTTCTCCATCAAATATTGTTTAAACTAAACCTGTTGTTTCTCCATCAAATATTGTTTAAACTAAGCCTGTTGTTTCTCCATCAAATATTGTTTAAACTAAACCTGTTGTTTCTCCATAAAATATTGTTTAGACTAAACTCGTTGTTTCTCCATCAAATATTGTTTAGACTAAACCTGTTGTTTCTCCATCAAATATTGTTTAGACTAAACTCGTTGTTTCTCCATCAAATATTGTTTAGACTAAACTCGTTGTTTCTCCATAAAATATTGTTTAAACTAAACTCGTTGTTTCTCCATCAAATATTGTTTAGACTAAACTCTTTGTTTCTACATCAAATATTGTTTAAACTAAACCTGTTGTTTCTCAATCAAATATTGTTTAGACTAAACCTGTTGTTTCTCCATCAAATATTGTTTAGGCTAAACCTGTTGTTTCTCAATCAAATATTGTTTAGACTAAACTCGTTGTTTCTACATCAAATATTGTTTAGACTAAGCCTGTTGTTTCTCCATCAAATATTGTTTAAACTAAACCTGTTGTTTCTCCATCAATATTGTTTAGACTAAACTCGTTGCTTCGTCATCAAATATTGTTTAAACTAAACCTGTTGTTTCTCCATCAAATATTGTTTAGACTAAACTCTTTGTTTCTCCATCAAATATTGTTTAGACTAAACCTGTTGTTTCTCCATCAAATATTGTTTAAACTAAACCTGTTGTTTCTCCATCAAATATTGTTTAGACTAAACTCGTTGTTTCTCCAACAAATATTGTTTAGACTAAACTCGTTGTTTCTCCATCAAATATTGTTTAAACTAAACCTGTTGTTTCTCCATCAAATATTGTTTAGACTAAACCTGTTGTTTCTCCATCAAATATTGTTTAGACTAAACTCGTTGTTTCTCCATCAAATATTGTTTAGACTAAACTCGTTGTTTCTACATCAAATATTGTTTAAGCTAAACCTGTTGTTTCTACATTAAATATTGTTTAGACTAAGCCTGTTGTTTCTCCATCAAATATTGTTTAAACTAAACTCGTTGTTTCTCCATCAAATATTGTTTAGACTAAACTCGTTGTTTCTACATCAAATATTGTTTAGACTAAACCTGTTGTTTCTCCATCAAATATTGTTTAAACTAAACTTGTTGTTTCTACATCAAATATTGTTTAGACTAAACCTGTTGTTTCTCCATCAAATATTGTTTAAACTGAACCTGTTGTTTCTCCATCAAATATTGTTTAGACTAAACCTGTTGTTTCTCCATCAAATATTGTTTAGACTAAACTCGTTGCTTCGTCATCAAATATTGTTTAAACTAAACCTGTTGTTTCTCCATCAAATATTGTTTAGACTAAACTCGTTGTTTCTCCATCAAATATTGTTTAGACTAAACCTGTTGTTTCTCCATCAAATATTGTTTAAACTAAACCTGTTGTTTCTCCATCAAATATTGTTTAGACTAAACTCGTTGTTTCTCCATCAAATATTGTTTAGACTAAACTCGTTGTTTCTCCATCAAATATTGTTTAGACTAAACCTGTTGTTTCTCCATCAAATATTGTTTAAACTAAACCTGTTGTTTCTCCATCAAATATTGTTTAGACTAAACTCGTTGTTTCTCCATCAAATATTGTTTAAGCTAAACCTGTTGTTTCTCCATCAAATATTGTTTAAGCTAAACCTGTTGTTTCTCCATCAAATATTGTTTAGACTAAACTCGTTGTTTCTCCATCAAATATTGTTTAGACTAAACTCGTTGTTTCTCCATCAAATATTGTTTAGACTAAACCTGTTGTTTCTCCATCAAATATTGTTTAAACTAAACCTGTTGTTTCTCCATCAAATATTGTTTAGATTAAACCTGTTGTTTCTCCATCAAATATTGTTTAGACTAAACTCGTTGTTTCTCCATCAAATATTGTTAAAGCTAAACCTGTTGTTTCTCCATCAAATATTGTTTAAGCTAAGCCTGTTGTTTCTCCATCAAATATTGTTTAAGCTAAACCTGTTGTTTCTCCATCAAATATTGTTTAGACTAAACTCGTTGTTTCTCCATCAAATATTGTTTAGACTAAACTCGTTGTTTCTCCATCAAATATTGTTTAGACTAAACCTGTTTTTTCCCCATCAAATATTGTTTAGACTAAACCTGTTGTTTCTCCATAAAATATTGTTTAGACTAAACCTGTTGTTTCTCAATCAAATATTGTTTAGACTAAACTCGTTGTTTCTCCATAAAATATTGTTTAGACTAAGCTCGTTGTTTCTCCATCAAATATTGTTTAGACTAAACCTGTTGTTTCTCCATCAAATATTGTTTAGACTAAACTCGTTGTTTCTACATCAAATATTGTTTAGACTAAACCTGTTGTTTCTCCATCAAATATTGTTTAAACTAAACCTGTTGTTTCTCCATCAAATATTGTTTAGACTAAACTCGTTGTTTCTCCATCAAATATTGTTTAAACTAAACTCGTTGTTTCTCCATCAAATATTGTTTAAACTAAACCTGTTGTTTCTCCATAAAATATTGTTTAAACTAAACCTGTTGTTTCTCAATCAAATATTGTTTAAACTAAACTCGTTGTTTCTACATCAAATATTGTTTAGACTAAGCTCGTTGTTTCTTCATAAAATATTGTTTAGACTAAACCTGTTGTTTCTCCATCAAATATTTTTTGACTAACCCTGTTGTTTCTCCATCAAATATTGTTTAGACTAAACCTGTTGTTTCTCAATCAAATATTGTTTAAACTAAACTCGTTGTTTCTTCATCAAATATTGTTTAGACTAAACTCGTTGTTTCTCCATCAAATATTGTTTAAGCTAAACCTGTTGTTTCTCCATCAAATATTGTTTAAACTAAACCTGTTGTTTCTCCATCAAATATTGTTTAAACTAAACCTGTTGTTTCTCCATCAAATATTGTTTAAACTAAACCTGTTGTTTCTCCATCAAATATTGTTTAAACTAAACCTGTTGTTTCTCCATCAAATATTGTTTAAACTAAACCTGTTGTTTCTCCATAAAATATTGTTTAGACTAAACTCGTTGTTTCTCCATCAAATATTGTTTAGACTAAACCTGTTGTTTCTCCATCAAATATTGTTTAGACTAAACTCGTTGTTTCTCAATCAAATATTGTTTAGACTAAACTCGTTGTTTCTCCATAAAATATTGTTTAAACTAAACTCGTTGTTTCTCCATCAAATATTGTTTAGACTAAACCTGTTGTTTCTCCATCAAATATTGTTTAGACTAAACTCGTTGTTTCTCCATCAAATATTGTTAAAGCTAAACCTGTTGTTTCTCCATCAAATATTGTTTAAACTAAGGCTGTTGTTTCTCCATCAAATATTATTTAAGCTAAACCTGTTGTTTCTCCATCAAATATTGTTTAGACTAAACTCGTTGTTTCTCCATCAAATATTGTTTAGACTAAACTCGTTGTTTCTCCATCAAATATTGTTTAGACTAAACCTGTTTTTTCCCCATCAAATATTGTTTAGACTAAACCTGTTGTTTCTCCATAAAATATTGTTTAGACTAAACCTGTTGTTTCTCAATCAAATATTGTTTAGACTAAACTCGTTGTTTCTCCATCAAATATTGTTTAGACTAAACTCGTTGTTTCTCCATCAAATATTGTTTAGACTAAACCTGCTGTTTCTCCATCAAATATTGTTTAGACTAAACTCGTTGTTTCTACATCAAATATTGTTTAGACTAAACCTGTTGTTTCTCCATCAAATATTGTTTAAACTAAACCTGTTGTTTCTCCATCAAATATTGTTTAGACTAAGCTCGTTGTTTCTCCATCAAATATTGTTTAAACTAAACTCGTTGTTTCTCCATCAAATATTGTTTAGACTAAACCTGTTGTTTCTCAATCAAATATTGTTTAAACTAAACTCGTTGTTTCTTCATCAAATATTGTTTAGACTAAACTCGTTGTTTCTCCATCAAATATTGTTTAAGCTAAACCTGTTGTTTCTCCATCAAATATTGTTTAAACTAAACCTGTTGTTTCTCCATCAAATATTGTTTAAACTAAACCTGTTGTTTCTCCATCAAATATTGTTTAAACTAAACCTGTTGTTTCTCCATAAAATATTGTTTAGACTAAACTCGTTGTTTCTCCATCAAATATTGTTTAGACTAAACCTGTTGTTTCTCCATCAAATATTGTTTAGACTAAACTCGTTGTTTCTCCATCAAATATTGTTTAGACTAAACTCGTTGTTTCTCCATAAAATATTGTTTAAACTAAACTCGTTGTTTCTCCATCAAATATTGTTTAGACTAAACTCGTTGTTTCTACATCAAATATTGTTTAAACTAAACCTGTTGTTTCTCAATCAAATATTGTTTAGACTAAACCTGTTGTTTCTCCATCAAATATTGTTTAGGCTAAACCTGTTGTTTCTCCATCAAATATTGTTTAAACTAAACCTGTTGTTTCTCCATCAATATTGTTTAGACTAAACTCGTTGCTTCGTCATCAAATATTGTTTAAACTAAACCTGTTGTTTCTCCATCAAATATTGTTTAGACTAAACTCGTTGTTTCTACATCAAATATTGTTTAGACTAAGCCTGTTGTTTCTCCATCAAATATTGTTTAAACTAAACCTGTTGTTTCTCCATCAAATATTGTTTAGACTAAACCTGTTGTTTCTCCATCAAATATTGTTTAGACTAAACTCGTTGCTTCGTCATCAAATATTGTTTAAACTAAACCTGTTGTTTCTCCATCAAATATTGTTTAGACTAAACTCGTTGTTTCTCCATCAAATATTGTTTAGACTAAACCTGTTGTTTCTCCATCAAATATTGTTTAAACTAAACCTGTTGTTTCTCCATCAAATATTGTTTAGACTAAACTCGTTGTTTCTCCATCAAATATTGTTTAGACTAAACTCGTTGTTTCTCCATCAAATATTGTTTAAACTAAACCTGTTGTTTCTCCATCAAATATTGTTTAGACTAAACCTGTTGTTTCTCAATCAAATATTGTTTAGACTAAACTCGTTGTTTCTACATCAAATATTGTTTAAGCTAAACCTGTTGTTTCTACATCAAATATTGTTTAGACTAAGCCTGTTGTTTCTCCATCAAATATTGTTTAAACTAAACCTGTTGTTTCTCCATCAAATATTGTTTAGACTAAACTCGTTGTTTCTACATCAAATATTGTTTAGACTAAACCTGTTGTTTCTCCATCAAATATTGTTTAAACTAAACTCGTTGTTTCTACATCAAATATTGTTTAGACCAAACCTGTTGTTTCTCCATCAAATATTGTTTAAACTAAACCTGTTGTTTCTCCATCAAATATTGTTTAGACTAAACCTGTTGTTTCTCCATCAAATATTGTTTAGACTAAACTCGTTGCTTCGTCATCAAATATTATTTAAACTAAACCTCTTGTTTCTCCATCAAATATTGTTTAGACTAAACCTGTTGTTTCTCAATCAAATATTGTTTAGACTAAACTCGTTGTTTCTCCATCAAATATTGTTTAAACTAAACTCGTTGTTTCTCCATCAAATATTGTTTAAACTAAACCTGTTGTTTCTCCATAAAATATTGTTTAAACTAAACCTGTTGTTTCTCAATCAAATATTGTTTAAACTAAACTCGTTGTTTCTACATCAAATATTGTTTAGACTAAGCTCGTTGTTTCTCCATAGAATATTGTTTAGACTAAACCTGTTGTTTCTCCATCAAATATTTTTTGACTAACCCTGTTGTTTCTCCATCAAATATTGTTTAGACTAAACCTGTTGTTTCTCAATCAAATATTGTTTAAACTAAACTCGTTGTTTCTTCATCAAATATTGTTTAGACTAAACTCGTTGTTTCTCCATCAAATATTGTTTAAGCTAAACCTGTTGTTTCTCCATCAAATATTGTTTAAACTAAACCTGTTGTTTCTCCATCAAATATTGTTTAAACTAAACCTGTTGTTTCTCCATCAAATATTGTTTAAACTAAACCTGTTGTTTCTCCATCAAATATTGTTTAAACTAAACCTGTTGTTTCTCCATCAAATATTGTTTAAACTAAACCTGTTGTTTCTCCATAAAATATTGTTTAGACTAAACTCGTTGTTTCTCCATCAAATATTGTTTAGACTAAACCTGTTGTTTCTCCATCAAATATTGTTTAGACTAAACTCGTTGTTTCTCCATCAAATATTGTTTAGACTAAGCTCGTTGTTTCTCCATAAAATATTGTTTAAACTAAACTCGCTGTTTCTCCATCAAATATTGTTTAGACTAAACTCGTTGTTTCTACATCAAATATTGTTTAAACTAAACCTGTTGTTTCTCAATCAAATATTGTTTAGACTAAACCTGTTGTTTCTCCATCAAATATTGTTTAGGCTAAACCTGTTGTTTCTCAATCAAATATTGTTTAGACTAAGCTCGTTGTTTCTACATCAAATATTGTTTAGACTAAACCTGTTGTTTCTCCATCAAATATTGTTTAAACTAAACCTGTTGTTTCTCCATCAATATTGTTTAGACTAAACTCGTTGCTTCGTCATCAAATATTGTTTAAACTAAACCTGTTGTTTCTCCATCAAATATTGTTTAGACTAAACTCGTTGTTTCTACATCAAATATTGTTTAGACTAAGCCTGTTGTTTCTCCATCAAATATTGTTTAAACTAAACCTGTTGTTTCTCCATCAAATATTGTTTAAACTAAACCTGTTGTTTCTCCATCAAATATTGTTTAGACTAAACTCGTTGCTTCGTCATCAAATATTGTTTAAACTAAACCTGTTGTTTCTCCATCAAATATTGTTTAGACTAAACTCGTTGTTTCTCCATCAAATATTGTTTAGACTAAACCTGTTGTTTCTCCATCAAATATTGTTTAAACTAAACCTGTTGTTTCTCCATCAAATATTGTTTAGACTAAACCTGTTGTTTCTCAATCAAATATTGTTTAAACTAAACTCGTTGTTTCTTCATCAAATATTGTTTAGACTAAACTCGTTGTTTCTCCATCAAATATTGTTTAAGCTAAACCTGTTGTTTCTCCATCAAATATTGTTTAAACTAAACCTGTTGTTTCTCCATCAAATATTGTTTAAACTAAACCTGTTGTTTCTCCATCAAATATTGTTTAAACTAAACCTGTTGTTTCTCCATAAAATATTGTTTAGACTAAACTCGTTGTTTCTCCATCAAATATTGTTTAGACTAAACCTGTTGTTTCTCCATCAAATATTGTTTAGACTAAACTCGTTGTTTCTCCATCAAATATTGTTTAGACTAAACTCGTTGTTTCTCCATAAAATATTGTTTAAACTAAACTCGTTGTTTCTCCATCAAATATTGTTTAGACTAAACTCGTTGTTTCTACATCAAATATTGTTTAAACTAAACCTGTTGTTTCTCAATCAAATATTGTTTAGACTAAACCTGTTGTTTCTCCATCAAATATTGTTTAGGCTAAACCTGTTGTTTCTCCATCAAATATTGTTTAAACTAAACCTGTTGTTTCTCCATCAATATTGTTTAGACTAAACTCGTTGCTTCGTCATCAAATATTGTTTAAACTAAACCTGTTGTTTCTCCATCAAATATTGTTTAGACTAAACTCGTTGTTTCTACATCAAATATTGTTTAGACTAAGCCTGTTGTTTCTCCATCAAATATTGTTTAAACTAAACCTGTTGTTTCTCCATCAAATATTGTTTAGACTAAACCTGTTGTTTCTCCATCAAATATTGTTTAGACTAAACTCGTTGCTTCGTCATCAAATATTGTTTAAACTAAACCTGTTGTTTCTCCATCAAATATTGTTTAGACTAAACTCGTTGTTTCTCCATCAAATATTGTTTAGACTAAACCTGTTGTTTCTCCATCAAATATTGTTTAAACTAAACCTGTTGTTTCTCCATCAAATATTGTTTAGACTAAACTCGTTGTTTCTCCATCAAATATTGTTTAGACTAAACTCGTTGTTTCTCCATCAAATATTGTTTAAACTAAACCTGTTGTTTCTCCATCAAATATTGTTTAGACTAAACCTGTTGTTTCTCAATCAAATATTGTTTAGACTAAACTCGTTGTTTCTACATCAAATATTGTTTAAGCTAAACCTGTTGTTTCTACATCAAATATTGTTTAGACTAAGCCTGTTGTTTCTCCATCAAATATTGTTTAAACTAAACCTGTTGTTTCTCCATCAAATATTGTTTAGACTAAACTCGTTGTTTCTACATCAAATATTGTTTAGACTAAACCTGTTGTTTCTCCATCAAATATTGTTTAAACTAAACTCGTTGTTTCTACATCAAATATTGTTTAGACCAAACCTGTTGTTTCTCCATCAAATATTGTTTAAACTAAACCTGTTGTTTCTCCATCAAATATTGTTTAGACTAAACCTGTTGTTTCTCCATCAAATATTGTTTAGACTAAACTCGTTGCTTCGTCATCAAATATTATTTAAACTAAACCTCTTGTTTCTCCATCAAATATTGTTTAGACTAAACCTGTTGTTTCTCAATCAAATATTGTTTAGACTAAACTCGTTGTTTCTCCATCAAATATTGTTTAAACTAAACTCGTTGTTTCTCCATCAAATATTGTTTAAACTAAACCTGTTGTTTCTCCATAAAATATTGTTTAAACTAAACCTGTTGTTTCTCAATCAAATATTGTTTAAACTAAACTCGTTGTTTCTACATCAAATATTGTTTAGACTAAGCTCGTTGTTTCTCCATAGAATATTGTTTAGACTAAACCTGTTGTTTCTCCATCAAATATTTTTTGACTAACCCTGTTGTTTCTCCATCAAATATTGTTTAGACTAAACCTGTTGTTTCTCAATCAAATATTGTTTAAACTAAACTCGTTGTTTCTTCATCAAATATTGTTTAGACTAAACTCGTTGTTTCTCCATCAAATATTGTTTAAGCTAAACCTGTTGTTTCTCCATCAAATATTGTTTAAACTAAACCTGTTGTTTCTCCATCAAATATTGTTTAAACTAAACCTGTTGTTTCTCCATCAAATATTGTTTAAACTAAACCTGTTGTTTCTCCATCAAATATTGTTTAAACTAAACCTGTTGTTTCTCCATCAAATATTGTTTAAACTAAACCTGTTGTTTCTCCATAAAATATTGTTTAGACTAAACTCGTTGTTTCTCCATCAAATATTGTTTAGACTAAACCTGTTGTTTCTCCATCAAATATTGTTTAGACTAAACTCGTTGTTTCTCCATCAAATATTGTTTAGACTAAGCTCGTTGTTTCTCCATAAAATATTGTTTAAACTAAACTCGCTGTTTCTCCATCAAATATTGTTTAGACTAAACTCGTTGTTTCTACATCAAATATTGTTTAAACTAAACCTGTTGTTTCTCAATCAAATATTGTTTAGACTAAACCTGTTGTTTCTCCATCAAATATTGTTTAGGCTAAACCTGTTGTTTCTCAATCAAATATTGTTTAGACTAAGCTCGTTGTTTCTACATCAAATATTGTTTAGACTAAACCTGTTGTTTCTCCATCAAATATTGTTTAAACTAAACCTGTTGTTTCTCCATCAATATTGTTTAGACTAAACTCGTTGCTTCGTCATCAAATATTGTTTAAACTAAACCTGTTGTTTCTCCATCAAATATTGTTTAGACTAAACTCGTTGTTTCTACATCAAATATTGTTTAGACTAAGCCTGTTGTTTCTCCATCAAATATTGTTTAAACTAAACCTGTTGTTTCTCCATCAAATATTGTTTAAACTAAACCTGTTGTTTCTCCATCAAATATTGTTTAGACTAAACTCGTTGCTTCGTCATCAAATATTGTTTAAACTAAACCTGTTGTTTCTCCATCAAATATTGTTTAGACTAAACTCGTTGTTTCTCCATCAAATATTGTTTAGACTAAACCTGTTGTTTCTCCATCAAATATTGTTTAAACTAAACCTGTTGTTTCTCCATCAAATATTGTTTAGACTAAACTCGTTGTTTCTCCATCAAATATTGTTTAGACTAAGCTCGTTGTTTCTCCATCAAATATTGTTTAAACTAAACCTGTTGTTTCTCCATCAAATATTGTTTAGACTAAACCTGTTGTTTCTCAATCAAATATTGTTTAGACTAAACTCGTTGTTTCTACATCAAATATTGTTTAAGCTAAACCTGTTGTTTCTACATCAAATATTGTTTAGACTAAGCCTGTTGTTTCTCCATCAAATATTGTTTAAACTAAACCTGTTGTTTCTCCATCAAATATTGTTTAGACTAAACTCGTTGTTTCTACATCAAATATTGTTTAGACTAAACCTGTTGTTTCTCCATCAAATATTGTTTAAACTAAACTCGTTGTTTCTACATCAAATATTGTTTAGACTAAACCTGTTGTTTCTCCATCAAATATTGTTTAAACTAAACCTGTTGTTTCTCCATCAAATATTGTTTAGACTAAACCTGTTGTTTCTCCATCAAATATTGTTTAGACTAAACTCGTTGCTTCGTCATCAAATATTATTTAAACTAAACCTGTTGTTTCTCCATCAAATATTGTTTAGACTAAACTCGTTGTTTCTCCATCAAATATTGTTTAGACTAAACCTGTTGTTTCTCCATCAAATATTGTTTAAACTAAACCTGTTGTTTCTCCATCAAATATTGTTTAGACTAAACTCGTTGTTTCTCCATCAAATATTGTTTAGACTAAACTCGTTGTTTCTCCATCAAATATTGTTTAAACTAAACCTGTTGTTTCTCCATCAAATATTGTTTAGACTAAACCTGTTGTTTCTCAATCAAATATTGTTTAGACTAAACTCGTTGTTTCTACATCAAATATTGTTTAAGCTAAACCTGTTGTTTCTACATCAAATATTGTTTAGACTAAGCCTGTTGTTTCTCCATCAAATATTGTTTAAACTAAACCTGTTGTTTCTCCATCAAATATTGTTTAGACTAAACTCGTTGTTTCTCCATCAAATATTGTTTAGACTAAACTCGTTGTTTCTCCATCAAATATTGTTTAAACTAAACTCGTTGTTTCTCCATCAAATATTGTTTAAACTAAATCTGTTGTTTCTCCATAAAATATTGTTTAAACTAAACCTGTTGTTTCTCCATCAAATATTGTTTAAACTAAATTCGTTGTTCACACTTAATTTGATGTTTTTATTTGAATGGGAACTCATGGGATGAACATTCATAATAGTTTTGCACGTAATAATACATTATATTTATTGCAATTTTATCAAGGTTTTGACGAATCTTCATTTTTACTTGATGATTTAGTTTTTTTTAATCCATTCATCTGTTTTAAATCATATATTTCTCTAAATTTATAAACACCAGATTTTATTTTAAATTAATAACAAATTTCATTTTAATTTAAATTTGACACAATGCTAATGTAGGTAATTTGATTTTGTTTATTTTGCATCTATCAATTTGATAACGTCAACATCAATCAAAACTCTCTATCTATGTATTATGTACTTCCTTTTTATAGTAGAATCAGTCAGAAAGCTATAAAAACTATTCTCATATTTTCAAAAATAATTATTATCTAAAATAAACAAACGTTAAATGGTTATTTCTGTAATATTCGTTTTATATTACAGGTGCAGCAAACATTGAACTGTGAAATAGAAACAATCAGTGTAATGGTCTTTAACCAACATATTGTACCTTCCTTTCTAGTAGTCTGTTAACTATGAGCATTCATGGACCCTGTCAATGTCTATGTTGTCATTCATTATTTGTGATAGTAAGTGGTTTTCTGTACGTGGATGTGAATCTGTGCAGGTTTGTTTTATATATAGTTTGTTTACTAGTTTTCTACATAGTATGGAGTCGACCATTGTTTTATCATTTTATCATTTGTTTGTTGACCATTGGTTTGTTTGTCCTTAGATTTACGTCTTCTGGTTAATCCTTTTGTATCTTAAATCTTTTCTTATATAACATTCTCTTACCTTCATTTCGAGGAAGACTATATTATATTTTGTTCTTTGACTCGCCACTAAGCTGATTTATTTAGTAAAAATACATGCGGACTTTTGCCATCCAATATATATTTTTTTCAAGTAAATGTAAATAAGTTTTAATGTAATGTGACGATATAAATCTGTTTTTATGATATTTGTATGGGTATCAAGATAAATATCCCAAAAAGTGTTGTAACAGTTAATATGTCACACTCTTTCCTAATTACTTAAGTAGATAAACTGTTACTAAATTACACGTCTATACGGCTATAATGTTATACGTAGTACTAGATATTGTCAGTCATTACATGTCGATTAAATAATTCAGCTTATAACAATGGTGGTGGACTATAAATTCCCGAGGATATCATTCGCCCAGTAGTCAGTGTTTCGGGATTGCCATGTTTGATTAATTAATGTTTTTATTATTGAAATATACATTTCCTAAATAGTGTAATTATAATTAAAACTAAGGTTCTCCTCTCTCGGACATAGGTGGCTTTATTTGATTTTAAGGTTCTCCTCCCTCGGGGTGGCTTTATTTGATTTTAAGGTTCTCCTCCCTCGGGGTGGCTTTATCTGATTTTCAGGTTCTCCTCCCTCGGGGTGGCTTTATCTGATTTTAAGGTTCTCCTCCCTCGGGGTGGCTTTATTTGATCTTAAGGTTCTCCTCCCTCGGGGTGGCTTTATCTGATTTTAAGGTTCTCCTCCCTCGGGGTGGCTTTATCTGATTTTCAGGTTCTCCTCCCTCGGGGTGGCTTTATCTGATTTTAAGGTTCTCCTCCCTCGGGGTGGCTTTATCTGATTTTAAGGTTCTCCTCCCTCGGGGTGGCTTTATTTGATTTTAAGGTTCTCCTCCCTCGGGGTGGCTTTATCTGATTTTAAGGTTCTCCTCCCTCGGGGTGACTTTATCTGATTTTCAGGTTCTCCTCCCTCGGGGTGGCTTTATCTGATTTTCAGGTTCTCCTCCCTCGGGGTGGCTTTATTTGATTTTAAGGTTCTCCTCCCTCGGGGTGGCTTTATCTGATTTTCAGGTTCTCCTCCCTCGGGGTGGCTTTATTTGATTTTAAGGTTCTCCTCCCTCGGGGTGGTTTTATCTGATTTTAAGGTTCTCCTCCCTCGGGGTGGCTTTATCTGATTTTCAGGTTCTCCTCCCTCGGGGTGGCTTTATCTGATTTTAAGGTTCTCCTCCCTCGAGGTGGCTTTATTTGATTTTAAGGTTCTCCTCCCTCGGGGTGGCTTTATCTGATTTTCAGGTTCTCCTCCCTCGGGGTGGCTTTATCTGATTTTCAGGTTCTCCTCCCTCGGGGTGGCTTTATCTGATTTTCAGGTTCTCCTCCCTCGGGGTGGCTTTATCTGATTTTCAGGTTCTCCTCCCTCGGGGTGGCTTTATCTGATTTTCAGGTTCTCCTCCCTCGGGGTGGCTTTATCTGATTTTCAGGTTCTCCTCCCTCGGGGTGGCTTTATTTGATTTTCAGGTTCTCCTCCCTCGGGGTGGCTTTATTTGATTTTAAGGTTCTCCTCCCTCGGGGTGGCTTTATCTGATTTTAAGGTTCTCCTCCCTCGGGGTGGCTTTATTTGATTTTAAGGTTCTCCTCCATCGGGGTGGCTTTATCTGATTTTCAGGTTCTCCTCCCTCGGGGTGGCTTTATCTGATTTTTAGGTTCTCCTCCCTCGGGGTGGCTTTATCTGATTTTCAGGTTCTCCTCCCTCGGGGTGACTTTATCTGATTTTCAGGTTCTCCTCCCTCGGGGTGGCTTTATCTGATTTTCAGGTTCTCCTCCCTCGGGGTGGATTTATCTGATTTTCAGGTTCTCCTCCCTCGGGGCGCTTTATCTGATTTTAAGGTTCTCCTCCCTCGGGGTGGCTTTATCTGATTTTTAGGTTCTCCTCCCTCGGGGTGGCTTTATCTGATTTTCAGGTTCTCCTCCCTCGGGTTGGCTTTATCTGATTTTAAGGTTCTCCTCCCTCGGGGTGGCTTTATCTGATTTTAAGGTTCTCCTCCCTCGTGGTGGCTTTATCTGATTTTAAGGTTCTCCTCCCTCGGGGTGACTTTATTTGATTTTCAGGTTCTCCTCCCTCGGGGTGGCTTTATTTGATTTTCAGGTTCTCCTCCCTCGGGGTGGCTTTATCTGATTTTCAGGTTCTCCTCCCTCGGGGTGGCTTTATCTGATTTTAAGGTTCTCCTCCCTCGGGGTGGCTTTATCTGATTTTAAGGTTCTCCTCCCTCGGGGTGGCTTTATCTGATTTTCAGGTTCTCCTCCCTCGGGGTGGCTTTATCTGATTTTAAGGTTCTCCTCCCTCGGGGTGGCTTTATCTGATTTTAAGGTTCTCCTCTCTCGGGGTGGCTTTATCTGATTTTAAGGTTCTCCTCCCTCGGCGTGGCTTTATCTGATTTTCATGTTCTCCTCCCTCGGGGTGGCTTTATCTGATTTTCAGGTTCTCCTCCCTCGGGGTGGCTTTATCTGATTTTAAGGTTCTCCTCCCTCGGGGTGGCTTTATCTGATTTTAAGGTTCTCCTCCTTCGGGGTGGCTTTATCTGATTTTAAGGTTCTCCTCCTTCGGGGTGGCTTTATCTGATTTTAAGGTTCTCCTCCTTCGGACATAGGTGACTTCATCTGATTTTGGCTATCCTCTTAAGGCCATTTAGTTTTAATGCTCCAACACTTTTAAAAATTATTTGGCTTTCCAATATTTCGATATTGAGAGTACCCGATGAAAGTTATTCCAGAAACGCGTCGTGCGCACCAAATTTGATATCTACGTTTTCATCTTAAAAGATCAATGGTTTGGGAAAATATAGATAACATAGAAATGGATATATTCAAATTTTCTGGAAAATGCAAATTTTATTAAAAATTTAACAAATTATTAGAATGATATTTGCATCATCGTGTTGTCGAGGTGAAAGTGACTGTGAGGGGTTCACGAGACTAGGTGACAGTGACTGTGAGGGGTCCACGAGACTAGGTGACAGTGACTGTGATGGGTCCACGAGACTAGGTGACAGTGACTGTGATGGGGTCCACGAGACTAGCATTTTGTCCAGGTGATAGTGACTGTGAGGGGGTCCACGAGACTAGCATTTTGTCGAGGTGACAGTGACTGTGAGGGGATCCACGAGACTAACATTTTGTCGAGGTGACAGTGACTGTGAGGGGTTCACTAGACTAGCATTTTTGTCATTATAAAATTTTCCGTACCACAAGAAAATCGACTAAAACTACATATTTACATGCTACACATTCTGAACCATTTATTTATTTCAATCCATGCTGCCTAAAACCGGTGAAGTTCCTGATAATATAGAAAGTTAGTCTATTACATAGATTTATTATGACAATGCATGCTTTATTGTTTTCTTTATCACATATATGCAGAGATGAGATTCATTAAACGATCGTAACTTGATACATATAGTTATAAATGAATACTAAATACACAGTATTGCAAGAAGACAAATTATTGTTTTGTTTGTACCAATGATAATTTAGATAATACCTCAGTCGTTTAATTCATCAGATAAATGAAATATAATATTGTAATTTATCAAATGTTTACGACCCTATTGCACTACCTGTCATACAAACAAGGAGGTACTCAGTTGTAATACAATAGATTGGTCCCGGGTCATTCCCTACAAGAGCAACCAGATCTATTGCAGATTTGATCAACATCGGATTATAATGTGATACCTAACGAAACTGTAAGGGTGCATTAAAAAAAGATATTAGTAATGATATAGTGACCTTGAGATATATTAGTTAACCGACAATTGAAAGTTTTCTCGGGAAAACACAAGATGTAGGCGATGTAAACACTCGTAACTCTACTTTATTTAATACATACTGAAGCATACAACATGGAAGGATTATTTGTAAAGATAAATGTTTTTCTTCTGTTTTTCATTGTAGTTTATTCACAAACACAGGTAAATATTATATTTTACTTTATTTTAGAACAAACACTTTACAAACCTGTCCCACTGGTAATAAGATAAAAGTTTTAAACATTAATTTATTATATAGCTTCTTTTTTTTCAAGTTATGAAAATTGTTGTTAATTTGTGATAAGTCATCTTGATAGGCACACGAACAAATATGAATAAAAATATGGATATCAAATTTAGTGCGCACGACGCGTTTCTGAAATAACTTTGATCAGGTAGGCTCAAAATCTAAAAGTGTTTTGGAGCAACAAAACCAAAGGATAATAACGGTGAATGATTGGATGATTGTTGTTTAACGCCAAACCCAGCAATTTTTCCAGCTATATCATAGCGTGACCAAGTTAATTTTCAATGAGATGATGATGAGGTTCGCTCCAACACCATTAGCTGTATTTTCATAGTGCTAACTTACTGAAACAACACTACGCGGATAGACTTGTCTCCCCCACTCGTACACATTATCCTGATTCCGAGCCAACCAGTCCTTGCTCTTTCTCCTTTACACTGAGTGATTAGCGGAGAAACAACAAATACCAATTCTATAGTATTTGGTTTGACCGAGCGGGGCTCGAACCCACGATCTACCTTGCTCGAAGCGAGTACTCTAACCATTACACCACATAAACAGAATAACCAAAATCAGCTATATATCACTGAATTGAATAATCTTATTCGGGGAGGGGGTATACTCAATCTGTTGCCCAAGTTTGTTTTATCTGCATTTGTTACAAGTACTATATGAAATTATTGTGCTTTCGCATTTTTGTTTTGTAAAAATTAAAAGGCGCACACTCAAAAACGCGAATTAACCGTTTCCGGATTCCATACTCATAAAATGATCTAACAAATGACTGAAGTTACATAATATATGGAAAGTCAGTACATGACACATTCGAGATGGGAATTAATTTCTGTGATATTGTTTTTCATTTATACAACTATGCGTCTATTATATTTGTTGTTGCCTGCAGAAAGAAACAAAGAACAAGGTCCTAATTTATGTGCACACATGCATTGATATGCACTGAACATCACCTAAATAATTTTTAATATCTAGTCATAAGCAATTTATGTATGCCAACACATAAACTGAACGAAATATAGATACCGATAATAAACATTACTGTTTTTAGAAAAAAAAAATAGGCTAGATCTCCAAGTTTAATTGACCGACTTAATTTGGGAGTCCTTGCACTTTGAAATCAAGTTGACACAGTGCTGAGTTTGATGCAAGCATGTTCAACTTTCCTTGTAATGCCGTAAGCATGAAATAACAGTTACAGTTTGAAACCAAACATGTCGAACTATAAGCCAGCAAACTAAAACAGGACAAAATAGTTTTACCCTGAATGCTTAGTCCATAAGTCATTCGAGAACAAATGTAACACACATTTAATATCTCAATAATGAAAATAATAAATATAACTAGTTGTGATATCAAAAATATGCTGTCTATCTTGATTTAACGATGATAGCCTTTTGGCTTCTTTGGCATTAATCACTGAAGATGTTATTAATGAGTCGTCTACACTGTAACTATACATTTAGTGCATTGTTAATTAAACATCGAAAGTTAAAGAGTAATGGTTAACGATTCAAATCAAAATCATTATACACAAAAATCATTGCCAAAATCGTAAATACATTATGAGCATATATATAGTATAACTAATAGTAGATTTTGAATATCAAAATAAGACCACGAGTGACCGAAGTACGCATAAGGATTAAACGAGTGGGCGGAACGTGTTCCGTCCACGAGTTTAATCATTAATGCGTATTCGGTCACAAGTGATCTACGATTAGATATGCTATATTTATTTGTTCATTGTTTATCATTGCATGGTCATTGGAGATCCAACTATCATGAGCTGGATGTCTTGGATCCCATTAACTGGTTTAACACCTCCATATTGTTGTGCCGGTGTTCTAGAGCCATTTTTTACCCTAGCCATCTTTCACCCCAGAAAAATGGCTATATAACCATCTTTCCCCCGGATAAATGGCTATATAGCCATCTTTCCCCCTTCCTTATCAGGGGACACAATGGCTATAAAGTAGAATTTCCCCCGCCTTTAGAAGTAGGGGGGAAATGGCTATACAGTGGGTTTTCCCCCCTAAATGTTATTCTACTTTATTATAAATAAGTTATGATTTATTTGCACTAAGCAAACAATTTATTTGAAAAAAACAAAATAAAAAGCTATTATTTATTATTATTATTATTATTATTATTATTATTATTATTATCACTATTATTATTATTATTATCACTATTATTATTATTATTATTATTATCACTATTATTATTATTATTATTATTTATATATTTTGAGTAAAATACATACATTTTTATTATGTATGATGACTTTGCAAGACATGTATCACCTACCCTACTCGGGTGCTATTTGCAGAGTTATACATGATCAAACTTATACTACATGCTATGTCCAGCCTCGACCAATATCACCCTTAATATAAGATAATAATAATAATAATAATAATAACTGGATGACATGGAGATGGAAACTATCTCTAAGGACCCCGCCGTTACAAAATAAAGTCAATATCTAAAGAATCTGTTGGGGTACCAAAATTATCATCCCATGAAAAACCCTAAGTTTGAGACCTTGACCTTTGAAATACAAAAATGAATTAAGTAAGACCTTCTCACAGTGGTTAACAATCATGCAAAATATCACCCCTCTACAATAATTGGAGCGGACACGATTTTCTGTAGTTAACAATATAGGGGTCCCATGTAAAGTTTGAGACATTGACCTGTGGAGGACAAACAAGAATATGATATGCGACACACCTTCTAATAGTAGTTAACAATCATGCAAAGTTTCATCCATCTACTATAGAATAGAGAAATGACTGGTTATTAAGTTATAAAGCGGACACGAATGTGTTTCGGACGGGCGGACAGAGCGATCACTATAGGGCGTTCGCCACTATGTGGCGGGGCCCTGATAATCTGTTACATGTTTTTTTAACATTTAGACATTGTTATTTGGTGTTGCTTGTCTTCTAATTACTCCTTTGGTGTCTTCAATCTTTCTTAAAAACATTTGTAGCTAAACGTTGGATTTTGAACCTTTTGCCATACAAATTAAACCAAAACGTATTATTGTATTGTGCACATTGTGTTCTGTTCTGTTTGTTTAATAACTTGACATACAGATACAATTTATATTGCCTGAATAAATTATTTCAACTTTATGAGAAAAGATTAAAACAATGTAGTAGCATATTCTTTAAAATGGCCGCCTCATCAAATTTTTTGAGACAACAGTTAATACAGACGACATAAGATGACAATCAATAAATAATAAGATATTTTCAAACCGATACTGAAAAAAGAAGGAAGTTCAGGTCAATCCGTGAATTACGGTGTCATAAAGGCTTTTAGTTGGTTATTTTATGGTGTTTAATGCCACTTTCAACGCTATATCGTGGCCGTCAGTTTTATTGGCTTTTATATGAGAAGAATTTGAGAATATAGGTTCGAGGTAAAACCAGAGCTCCTTTGAAATACGAATATACCTCCTACATTATCTTGGATTCAAACTCTCACTTTTGTATGCACAGATGACTAATGAAGATTTCATTACTAATATGAATAAGTAACTGGTGTGGACATCTAGTTTAAGATTTGAATTTTAATAAATAAGAAAGAAAGACAAATATATTTAAGGCCAAAATTGGTACAAGGCTGACTTTTTTTTCTATATTTGTGGGAAAAAAAATGTAAATTATGCGTTGTTCTCGTAGATGTAAGCAATATATTGACCCAGTAAAAAGTTCCGATGGACCAATATTTTTAGTAAAGTAACTCCATGATTACAAATTGCCCTAGTAGAAAAAGTTCTAATGATTATTTTCCTAACTGAAATAGGCCACTGATGTTTCTTCCTGGTGATTATTGTCCATGCATTTATTTTACTAGTGCCGACCAGGCCAATTGCACACTTTTTCTGTACATATACGTACGATAAGGGTAATAACAAAATTACCGAACTCCGAACAATCTTACAAAGGGAAAGTCAAAACTCATAATTATATAAACAGACAAAATCAGTCAACAACCGGAAAACTGTGAAAACCGTAATGACCCTGACTTGGTACAGGCATTTCTAAAGAAATGGTGGGTTGAATCAGATTTTAAGGCGCCAAACCTCCCGCTCTCATTACGGTTCAAAGGTTCCGTCTGTCACTATAACAGTATTTAAATACAGGAACAAAATAGGTACTCGTCGTTATGTCACATATCTCAATACTAATGTATTGTCCTGACCGTATGGTTGCGCGAGTAAGAGTTTCGTACTCGTACTAAAATTTCGTCCAAACAGAATGCCGTATTTATTGGATATGACGGTCTGGTTGGGTGTTTGTCGAGTGCGAGTACATAACTCCTGCAATAACGTTTAATGACAGTAAGGACCTATCATGTAAAAAAAAAATATAAGTTTCACAATATTACTGAAATGTATTTGTCTTTATATTTTTCAGAATCCAAAAATATATTACTTACACGTCAAATCAGACATCAAATTCAGATTTGCTACAACACTGATAACTAGCAAAGTAGCAAACAGCGAGAAAAATCCAGTTGAAGCACACTTTGAAGTCACTCTTCCAGATGCAGCATTTATTACAAATTTTGTCATGTAGGTCAATTTTACATAAAATAACCAAGCACGCACGACGCGTTTCTGAAATAGCCTTCATCAGTTACGCTCATTGTCAGAAGATTGGGAAGCCTATATATATGAAGCCTATTGTACTATTTTGAGAGCAAGCCTAATAGGATAGAGAAATCCTCACGAGGGAAAGAACCTTAATCATTGCTAGTAAATTATTTCGGATCTGTGAATTTCAATAATAAATATATCTTATAATTTATGTGTGTGCGAAACACTGACTACTTGGAGGATGATACCTTCGGAAGCTACTAGTCCACTAGTATAGGTGAAAGAACAAGAAAAAATACCCGCAATTTCACTCTGACTAATTGCATTTTGAGTTATTTCTAGTTAACCATTGTGTTGTCTGTTCTTCGATATACGGATTCTGATTACCCTCTGGTATCTTCAAACTCTTCTTAAAAGTGAGGGTAAACAATTCCTCAAAAATTAACAACACGAATAATTACATCTCACCTCAAATCATTGTCCACAAAAATACCACTATGGTAATCCAGCTCCTCGCTAGGGACACTACACACAATTATAAAGTTAGAAGGCCTTTATTGGGATTCTAACCCTCTCTAATTGGATCTCAAATTCAATACATGATCACAAAAATGAACGACAACATAAACTACTATGTATAGTTTTAAAGAATTTTAAGAATTTCGTGCATGCCAAAGTATGTCGTTCATTTTGGTGTATTTTCTATAATTGTTTATTACCAGGGAAATCGACGGGCGTCTTTACCCGGGAGAAATCAACGAAAAAGCGAAAGCGAAAGAAAAGTATGAAAAGGCTAAAAAGAGGGGTCAAAGTGCAGGACATGTCGCTCAAAAGTAAGTATAGATCACATAGCATTACAAAACCTATATCATTTAAATGAGGCTCTTAGTTTACTCTAAATAGTTTTTGTCCACATCGATAGTGTAATGGTTGGCGTACTTGAATGCAACAGATCGTGGGTTCGACCCGGTCGTGTTAGATTAAATACTATAAAATTGATATATTTACACCTTAATCATATACGTATTAGAATTTTACAATCATGTAGACAGCACATGCATGACCCGTCATTTCATTAACGATCAGCGTTTAACGTTTCCGAATATCAGGGTAATATATGAGCGTTAAACGTCACGGATGAGTGCTAAACGTTACGGATGAGTGCTAAACGTTACGGAATAAAACTTTGACACAAATATTCGGTAACGTTTAACGTTTGTCTGCGACACATAGCAGTAAATAAAGTCATGTTATTACCATTCCTCATCTCCCAATTAGAGTAGAAGATTTAGAAAATAACCACATAAGTTTTAGAAAAAAAGAAAAGAAAAAAGATAATAAGTACAGATGGACGAAAACTCAATGGGTACAAGCATAAACAATTCTACAAATTCCCAAACATTACCATCACTGCCTTAAAATACATTTATATAGCATAAATAGCTTAAGCAAGGAGATGTTAAGAAATGATTTTTATTTTCATATTTAGACCCAGACATACGAACCGGTTTAGTGTTGATGTAAATGTAGCTGGTGAAAGCAAAGTCACATTTAATTTGACCTATCAGGAATTGCTAGAACGTGTGTATGGTGAATATGAACACATCATATATATTGACCTTGGGCAAATAATAGAAGATTTCCAGATAGACGTCTCTATACAGGAATCAAGGGAGATAACTAAAGTGTCAGTGCCACCATTGAGAAATGACATACTTACAGACACAAGTATAGATGGTATGATTTTAACAAACATAACTTTTTGAGACATCAACGTTTAATTTTTAAATGGAATATCTACAATAGAAAAGATGATGAGTAATTTCTTATTTTTGGAACTCGTATTATTACTAGCCATATATACAACATGGAACCAAAGTTATCATCACACAATATCGTTACAATACCACATAATGATGAATTAATTAGGATACGAATGAGTAAGATTGCGTTTTTTTTTTTTTTTTTTTTATTTTGAAGACACATTACTTGTATATACTAGTACCGATTGTAATTTTAAAAATACTTTACGAAAAATCAGGTTAAATATAAATTATAGAAATAATAAGTGCATGTTTGGCATTTCTGATGTTAAATAATTCCAAATAAATGGGTAAAATCACACATTTCTAATAAACGAACTAAACTACACATTTGTATTCTTCGTATTCTAGAAGGTAGTAATGCTTTAGCAGTCATTGATCGGCCTACTACAAAGTCTGCTACCATTCATTATGCACCAACTATAACGGATCAAAAGCAGCAGTCAGCTAAGGGGATCTCTGGATTGTTTGTTGTGGAGTATGACGTAGAAAGAAAGTTTGACGCTGGAGAAGTCATGGTAACAAATAGTTTCTTTATAGATCCTCTTTTCCCATCCGTTACAAATTTTATTTTACATGACGAGTTATCATAAAATCTCTTGTTATTTTTGGTTTTATATTCTTAAGTCTTTGCATAAACTTTGTTTGTTTGTTGTTCTTCATCTCGGAACAACGTAAATTTTCTCAGCAATGAGTAATGTTGTTTAACCGATACGTTTTTCATATAAGAACTTACAATCATTAAGATACGACCTCCCTCTATATTTCACTGTAACTTCTAACAACATAATAGGTAAAAATACCGAGAATTACATTTAAAATATGTGAGACATACAGGATTGTTAATAGGTAAAAATACCGAGAATTACATTTAAAATATGTGAGACATACAGGATTGTTAATAGGTAAAAATACCGAGAATTACATTTAAAATATGTGAGACATACAGGATTGTTAATAGTAACAAGGTAGCAATCGTTTTTCAAATCACTGACTGATTAAACAGTGGCGATGTTGTGTATAAATACGTACAAAAATGATCCCCATTAAAAAAATAACATAAACATAGGTAAGTGCATACCAAAGTGCATACTTAAAAAAATTAATTATTTTACAGGTGGTAGATGGATACTTTGTCCACTTCTTTGCTCCAGTCGGCATGGATCCAATTCCTAAAGATGTTCTATTCATTTTGGATGTAAGTTCGTCAATGTCGGGAACTAAGATTATACAACAACGTGATGCTATAGACACTATATTACAGAACATGCATGAAGGAGACAGGTTTAATATCATGGAGTTTAGTACACGTGCCAAGTTGTGGCGGACGACAATCTTATCAGTTAACCAAGACAACATAAAGCAAGCCCGTAGCTATGCCAAGGGTATGAAAGCAAATGGATGTAAGTATAGCATGTTGTCCTAGCATATGTATTTATATTCTTAGTTCCGTGTTGTGATGTCTGCTACGATTTCGCATAAAAACGATGTTCGGTTCGTCGTTACCCCCAGTTGCTTGTAGGAGGGCTGATGTCTTATTTTTGCATGTAAACGTTAGAGAAACCCGAACAGAAAATCCAGAGAAACTAGCAACATTGGGTACACTAGACACAAGAAGAAGACAAAAAGGTGTGTGTGGTGTCTAACGTCTTGACTATATGAGTTAAATGGCGGACGTCGTATTAGGGCAGGAGCCGCTTACCCTTCACGGGCACTTGGGTTTACCCCCAGGGCTTTTGATGGGGTCCGTGTTGCTCATCTGTTTAGTTTTCTGTGTTGTGTTTTTTTATTTTGTTTGTCTTCGTCCTGTTTCTCTCCAGCATGATATAACTAAGACAAATGTCGTTAGTGGTGGAATTAAACACAATTAAGTCAGTATATTATATTTCATTCCAAATTATAATAATATTGTATATTCAATATTTAATTCGAACAAATGGATGAACTTTTTATTCTGGTCTCCAACGGAAACCATTTCTTTATTAACATGTGTATTACTAACTTATATGTAATAGTTATGATTGTTTATCTCAAAGAGTAATAGTCTTCAACCAAAAGACTTTACCTTCCTAGCTATTATTCTGTTAACCACAAGTATTCAATCACCCTGCTATTGTCCATGTTTTATTCATGTTGATGATAGCGTATATTCTTGAATGGGAGGCTGCACTCGACTCGCAGCCGCAAGTGATACAGTTTACCAGTTGCTTGTCCATGGTTGGTGGTTCTCTCCGGGTACTCCGGCTTCTTCCACCACTAAAACTGGTTGCCATGATATAGCTGAGATATTGCTGAAAGTGGCGTTAAATACAATAAATCAAATCAAATCATCTTGAATGGGAGTGAATCAGTGTTGTGTTTTTTATTGTTTGTAATTATTTATTTTGCTGTTGAGGATCCCATTAACCGGTTTAAACCCACCCATTTTATGCCTGTCTCAAGGAAAGATATGAATTTCCAATGCAAAATGTCATATTTTTGTCTGTGTTCTGTGAGTTAAGGTGAGAGGTAGTTGTATGTGTTGTTGATATTAGGGGAATTATTGACCATCACTGTTTAAACTTTCATTTCTTAGCACATTTTCATGAAAATTTATAGCTTACTCTATAATATCAGATTCAATGCGGATACTAGTAATTTTATAACCAATGACTCCATGTATATTGTTTTTTCATAAGCTTGTAATTATGGTTGCACATTTGAGACCTTCATATTTGTTAGTTGTCAAGGGTATTGAATGCAAATCATAAGATTCAGATATATTGCTATTTGAAATGACATAAAGGTAACAACTTTAAATAACTTGTCAATCTTCTTATATCATACAGGGACGGATATTAATACTGCAATGCTAAAAGGAATTGACTTCTTGAATAAGATTCAAGACGGCAAAAATAGAATGAAAATTATAATCTTCTTAACTGACGGCCAAGCTTCAAAAGGGGAACAAAACAGAGAAACAATTCTGAAGAATATTGACAAGAAGAATGGTGAAGGACTGCCAGTGTTTAGTCTGGCATTCGGTAACGATGCTGATTATGAATTCGTTAAAAAGGTTGCAGTGAAAAATAAAGGTTTAGCCAGGAAGATATTTGAAGATTCAGATGCTTCTCTGCAAATTAAAGGCTTCTATGATGAAATATCTTCGTCGACATTAAGGAATGTCTCATTTAAATATCTTGACCAGAATTCAGATGTATCGGAAAATACAACTAAAATAAACTTTGATACGTTTTTTGATGGAAAGGAATTGGTTATAGCAGGAAAACTGTCTGATGGAGATTTAAAAGTAGTTAATCTTATTGTAACCGGAAACGGTGTAGACGGTAATGTAGAGCTGGAATTGGAATCTGATATTAAAAGCCGCGTCCCAGAATTAACAAAAGATTTTGAAAAAATTACAGAACGAATTTGGTCGTATTTAACAATTAAACAGCTTCTAGAAACAGCCATTGGTGAGAACGACGCTACCAAAAAGAAGGCATTAAATGACAGAGCCTTGGAGTTATCTTTGAAGGTAAAAGATTAACGCTAATACAAAATACAGTGTAACAAACATGGCATGTAGTTTGTCAAGACTGAATAATAGTAGCCTTTTAATCGAGTATATGTATCATGTTTCTACAGTTCACAAACCTGGCAATAGGCCATCCTGTTAGTAAAAAGATTAATCGTGACTGAATGTTGTAAGCACATTGTGAGTATTAATCTCAGTGTCAGATCAATCAAAGTTATATGATTTTATATGTAAATTTTATGTTATTACGTGTTATACATGATATACATCTAGTAAAATGAAAATGAAGTCTTCAACATTTAAAGAAGAGCTTTAAGATACCATTAATCTAAAAAGGACGGACAAATCAATGAGAAAAAAGAAAGAGGTTAAAGAAACAATGGTTCACAAAATACTAAACAGTAAACTAAAGATTGAGTGACACATCACTAAAAACTGTTGATGTGCTCTGGAAAGGTTAGAAGTCCCATGCTATAAATAGGTGATTAGTCATACTCGGTGATAAGCAATGGACGTAAACATCATAAGGACGGGATTGTGTTTACGACAAGCAGTAAAACCGTGGTGATTTATGACACATATATTACGTAGCAGTAAACCAAATAATGATGGGGCCGTAATTCCTTAGAAGTGATGACTTCAACTTGACCTATAGAAACCCTATGTTATGTAGCCCCCTTGTTTGCAGTAACCCACTATCACTATATATATTTGTGTTGATGGTATCGATATCGCCTCTTTCTACTATGTTTCGATTGCATTTTTGAATTGTTCTGACAGTGTGTTATTTTCAGGTTTTAATTTTATTACTTCCATGATTATTTAGCGGTATTGACTTTCCACTAAAATTATCTTTAATAGAACAATTTTATAAATATGGCAACTGCGGAGTCACGAAGGTTAAATATATTATAAGTTCAAGATTAGAGCGTTCTTAAGAAGTTTGACATTTTACTTATGACGGAAAGCACTGTACCAAGCCAGGAAAGTAAGTGGCCATGTATATGTGAGGTTGGGGTATCGATTTTACCTCTGCTTCCATGATTATTCAAATGCATTTTAGAATTGTTCTGACCATTTGTTTATTTTATTGCTGTAATCGTTATATAAAAATGGTGTTAGATATGATTTATGGGTGTAAGATCTACAAAGAAATCAAAATGAAATATGTACAGATGTTAGCAAACATTTTGAAATTCCATTCTGTTTGAAAATTGACTGCCAATTTATGTATGCACATAAAGCATCATGTATAAATACAGTTTGTTTTGAATTAAAAATTTAATTAGTTAAAAAAAGTACGATTTTTTTAATTTCAGTACAAATTTGTAACACCTCTGACTTCAATGGTTGTCACAAAGCCAGACGAACGAGACCTTGGTACATTCGACGAAAATGAAGATGCTAAGCGTAAGACCACTTTATATATATTTGAGGTATTTTTCTGATGAATAACTCACATTAAGAATAAGTTGACGATACCAAAGGGGTAAGTAATCAAAAGATGTAAATCTAAAAGAACGACAGACAATACACTTGCCAAACAAACAAAAATAACAAAACGACAATTGTTCACACAATATTACACAGAAAGGTAAAGATTGATCAACACGCGGGGTGAATACCAGGTACCTAGGAAGGGGAAGCAGTTCTACCTCTGAAGGGGAAGCAGTTCTACCTCTGAAGGGGAAGCAGTTCCTGTTCTATTAGCTGAACCAACTGTGTTACTCATATGAAAAATCTGCTGATAAGACATTAAGAAAGTATTATTATACAGTACAAGGCTATATCATATTTCTTCGCTCATTTGATAGATTAATGTATCTGGAATTCATGCCTGTTACCTGAACTGACAACATTATTACTCGTCTGTTTCGCGACTCGTAGTGATACTAGTTCAGACAACAGGCTTAACCTGATACAAAATTTGGAACCAACACACTATATATGAATCACCTCTAAGATTGATGAATAACTTTATTCTCAAGAAATTTATTAAATATCATGTGTTCAAATGGAATACTAAATAATATTTTAAATTCATTTCTAGTTGCCCTTGCTGATGATTTATCTGGTAGTCCCCCACCACGTGGTTCTAGTATTTCTACAAAAAGAAGACCAGGTTTGAGTGGCAGCAGTGGAGGAGGAAACAGACGGGGAGGAGGTGGAGGTTTGTATATTAATTGCTGTCAAATCTCACATTACACATTTCATTTTAGCACAAGAACGATAACTTATGTATTGCTATGTTGTCCCTATTCGCTGTTTATGTGTGTTTCGAGATTGTCTCTGTTTTACATTAGATGTTGCAAATATTCCAACAGTGTGGTATTTTTTGTGTTTAATTTTATTCATCAAGCTGAACATATATTTCATAGGTCATGCAGTCCACAATGTAATGATTGATTGATTGTTGTTTAACGTAGAGTGATCAGCTGTATACATGATGAGAAAAAGGTTTATATACATCACTGTAGGTAGACTAACATACTCTCTTTAGATAAATCCGCTCTATGTCTGCAAAATGAATTTATTTAATATAATATAATACACTAGTCTCTAAAACAAGAGTTTAGTGGTGATGTTTACAATAGTCATAGTAACTCTCAGTCAAGAAGAGTTTCAATTTTTATATAAAAGGAATTAAAATATACCATAATAGATGTACATAATGATAATGATGGTAGAATATTGCTGATAAATATAGAAATAGATGAAAATATATTTACTTTGGTGAACCTATATGCCAACAATGTAGCATAAAAATAGAAATGCTTTCTTCAAAAAGGTAAATAACTTTATAGAGAACTATGCAATAGGTATTTTAATAGTGGGAGGGGATTTAAACGATACTCTTACATGTGCAGATATAAAATATAGTATCTCAACCCAAAAGACTAAAAAACCTGTAAATAGTTTGAAAACTCTAATAAAAAAACATAAACTCATTGATATTTGGAGAGATATGAACACAAACTTGAGACAATACACATGGAGAAGAAAAAATAACATCAGCACTGCAAGGATTGATTATTTTTTTATAAGTACAGAAATAAGATCAAGAATTGTAAGTGCTGATATAAGGCCGGCTACTATTTCCTATACTGACCACCAAGCAATTTCATTAAAAATCAATCATAAAGCTGAAAGCAGAGGTAGGGGATATTTTAAGCTTAATAGTAAGATTCTCGAAAATGAGGAATATAAAGAAATAATAAAACAATTAATATCAAAATACCAGAAAAAACTTGTAATACAAAAAACAGACCCAAGAACACTTTGGGATGTTTTTAAAGCTGAGGTTAGAGATGTCACAGTCAAAATATGTAAACAAATATCGCGCGAAAAAAATTATGAACTGAATAAATTAGAAAAAACTCTTCAATCTTTACAATTAGAACACGATAATGAAAAAAATAAAGTTACTAAGGAAAATGCAAAGTTTCTTCCAGACAAAATTAATGTCATTGAAAATAAATTGTCAAAGATATATTCAGATAGGGCTAAAGGGGCCCAAATCAGTTCAAGAATAAAATGGGTAGAAGAAGGTGAAAAAAACACAAAATTCTTTCTGGGATTTGAAAAGGCTAGACAGACAAGAAAAAATATAACAGCTCTTAAAGATAATAAAGGTAAACTGATAAAAAAAACAAAGTAAAATACTAGAATTAGAAAGAGAATATTATATAACACTCTATGAAACAAAAAATCTAGATCCAATTAAAATAGAAGAATATATTGAAGCTACAAATATTGAAAATAAACTATCTAGGGATGAAAGTAATGCTGCAGAAGGAGAATTAACCATAGAGGAATGTTCAAAATCTGTTTTTCAAATGAAATTAAACAAAGGACCTGGAATTGATGGACTGACTGTAGAGTTTTATAGAACCTTTTGGCCTTTCTTAAAGCATTTTGCTGTAAAAGTCTTTAATAATTGTTATGTCAAAGAGGAACTATCAAATACGCAGAAAATTGGTCTCATTTCACTAATATATAAAAAAAAAATGACCCACTTAGCCTGGATAATTATCGCCCAATTACTCTTTGAATATTGACACCAAAATAATAGCATACACCTTAGCTCAAAGAATTAAACCACTGTTGCATACAATAATAAATAGCGACCAAAATGGCTATATAAAAAATAGGTATATAGGATTCAATATCAGACAAATACAGGATATTATAGATTATGCAGATAAATTTAATGTAGAGGGGGCAATTCTTTTTCTTGATTTTTCAAAAGCTTTCGACTCCTTAGAATGGGAGTTTATGTATCTATCCCTGGAAAAATTTGGATTTCAAAAATCTATAATTAAATGGCTAAGAACTCTCTATAGTAATATTAAAGGATGTATTCTGAATAACGGTTGGATTTCCTCACCTTTTAAAATAAATCGTGGTAACGGTCAAGCTGTCCGTTGAGCGCGTTAATCTTCGTAATTGCAGTTGAAACTCTAGCTTGCAGGATCAGACAGGATAAAAACCTCAAAGGTATCCAAATTAAGCTTGATGGTAGGACTCACAGCTTAAAGCTTTGTCAGCTAGCTGATGATACCACAGTCTTCGTTCAATCAAAAATAGAAATATCAATAGCTTTTAATATAATTGAAACATTTGGTTCATTTTCTGGTCTAATACTAAATAGAAATAAGACAGAAGGTATGTGGATAGGATGCTTAAAACATTGCAAAGATAAGATAGAAAATATTAACTGGGTCACAGATTATGTAAAATGTCTAGGAATATATTTTGGTCACAATAAAGCAGAATGCAAAAAACTTAATATAGAAAAACAACTTTCAAAATTTGAAAAAATAATGAATTCTTGGAGGAAAAGAAACATAACAATGGTAGGAAGGATTATGATAGTTAAGTCATTAATAATCCCAAATATAACATATGTAGCATCAATTACCAATATAGAAAAAGAATATGTATCAAAATTTAAAACCATGATATACAAATTCATGTAGAATGATAAGCGAGAAAATGTAAAACGAGAAACAATGAATAAAAACTATTTAGAAGGGAGGCTTAAAATGATTGACATAGACAAATATATAGAAGCTATACAAATAAAATGAGCTAAAAAACTCACAAGCAAAAATTTTGCCAATTGGAAAGTCATTCCTTTCTATTACTTTAACAAGTTTGGCCCTGAATTAATGATCTTTAATATGAGCATAGATACTATTAAATCAGTCAATCAGTTTACAAACAATCTCAGTGACTATTACCTTAATCTATTAAAATCATGGATATCCATAAACAAATACACTAAAATACCAAGCAACTTCAGAACTATAAGACAGGAAATAATATGGGGAAATCAACATATCAAGTTTAAGAATAAATCACTTATATATTTAAATTGGATAAATGATGGTATAATATCCATCAATGACATAATAGATCATGAAGGAAAGTTATCAGAAAACTTCATATTAAAAAAACTATCTTTAAAAACTAATTGGATATCAGAATTTACAAAACTGAAGAAATCAATCCCCAAAAATTGGCTAAATCTGAAAATTCAACCAAGACTGCATTAAAAACCAATAAAATTCTTTATATAGATGAAAATTCCAAGAAAAAACTACAAAAGTGTAATTCACAAGATATATATAAAACTCTAAACATAATGAATAAAAATATCAAAGAACATCCTACTGGTTTCATGAAATGGAGGCAAAAACTCGGAAAAACTATTTGTATTAAAGATATGCTCAAATTTACATTTCATCATCTTAAAGAAAATAAACTCAAAATCTTCAGATGGAAATTATTACATTTCATACTTCCATGTAAACAGCTACTGTATCAATGGAAAATAGAAAACACACCATTATGTGATACCTGTCATATTATAGATGATTATGAACACCATTTTATTTCTTGCAAAAGCCTCGACTCCTTTTGGAATGATGTAACAATATTACTAGAAAAACTAAGCATAGGAATTCATATACTTTCATTGAAAAATTTAGTGTTTGGATATAAAATAGAAGATAAATACTATAATAGCATCAATTATTTTCTTACAATTCTATTATTCACAATATATAAAAGTCATTATGTGTCAAAACAAAAGGAAAACCATATTAATGTATTTCAACCTTTTAAAATTGAACTCAAGAATCGATTTGAATTAGACAAACTAGTAAACTGCCATACACATGTATTTGTGCAGAAGGTTATTGATCTCATTTAGATTCACTATAGAATACTGTTCATTTTTTATTACAGTAATTGGGAAGCATATTTATGCCCCTTAATTTTCAGTAATAAATCAATAGTTATGTGGATGCATATGTGTGTGTGTAAATGTATGAATGTATATGTATGTATGTGTGTATATATGTACATTGTATGTGTATGTAAATGTGCAAGAAGACATGTTTGGGAGTGTATGTAATGTATGTATATCCTGTTAGTATAACATAAATTGTACAAATAATGTGTATGTCGCACACTATGTGTTGCCTCTGAGTTTTATGTGTTTGCACTTTCTTGTTTTGTTGTGTTTATTATCTGTATTTATGTGTGTGTTGCCCTATATATATTTTTTTTGTGTGGGGGAGGGGGGGGGGTTAGTTGTCGCTCTTTTTGTTTACATATCAGACATATCTAGTAATATGCTATATACTTACACTTAGTAATGTGACGATGAAGATTCCATAGCTTGACCATTATTTATCCTTGTTAGAATTTAAAGTTATACGTTGTTGAATAGAAATTGAGACTATGAGAGTGATTTCAAGTACATGTATCTCTTTTTCACGATACACGAACCGCGTGTTGAATCCCAGCTACCTCTGAAGGGGAAGCAGTTCCTGTTCTATTAGCTGAACCAACTGTGTTACTCATATGAAAAATCAGCTGATAAGACATTAAGAAAGTATTATTATACAGTACAAGGCTATATCATACTTCTTCGTTCATTTGATAGATTAATGTATCTGGAATTCATGTATGTTACCTGAACTGACAACATTATTACTCGTCTGTTTCGCGACTCGTAGTGATACTAGTTCAGACAACAGACTTGACCTGATACCAAATTTGGAACCAGCACACTATATATGAATCACCTCTAAGATTGATGAATAACTTTATTCTCAAGAAATTTATTAAATATCATGTGTTCAAATGGAATACTAAATAATATTTTTAATTCATTTCTAGTTGCTTTTTCTATGATGTCTAGTATAAGAAGACCAGGTTTGATTGCCACCAGTGCAGGAGGCAACAGAGGAGGAGGAGGTGGAGGTGGTGGTAGTAGAGGTGGTGGAGGTTTGTATATTAATTGCTGTCAAATCTCACATTACACATTTCATTTTAGCACAAGAACGATAACTTATGTATTGCTATGTTGTCCCTATTCGCTGTTTATGTGTGTTTCGAGATTGTCTCTGTTTTACATTAGATGTTGCAAATATTCCAACAGTGTGGTATGTTTTGTGTTTAATTTTATTCATCAAGCTAAACATAGATTCTATAGATCATGCAATCCACAATGTAATTATTGATTGATTGATTGATTGTTGTTTAGCGTAGAGTGATCAGCTGCATACATGATGAGAAAAAGGTTTACATACATCACTGTAGGTAGATTAACATACTCTCTTCAAATAAATCCGCTCTATGTCTGAGAAATGAATTTATTTAATATAATATAATATACTAGTTTCCTTTTGTTATCTAATTTAATGCTGAATTTGGTTTTTTTCAACTTGTGATTATTTTTTTTTTTTTTAAACCAACCCTATTGGTAACCTTCATTGCAGGTGGAGGTGACCCTCATTTTATGCTGAGGATAAATGGAGTTGAATTTCCGGTGTGTTTTGACATTATCGCTCATGAAGGGGATGTTTTGCAAATGTTGAAAGATCCTATCACAGGTACTCTATAAAACACAGATTCCTCAGGCAATAATTATGTTTAGTTTATCATCACATGTACTGTATTATATATAGATTACATACTTATGATTGGTTATAATTACTATCATAGGTATCTGTACTTTATAAAACATAAACGTAGATTCGGTAGGCTATGCTTATGTTTGATCTATCTTTGCTGTGACAGGTACTGAATAAACACAATTAGTTTCAACCTCATGGTTATGATATAGTCGGCCATGTCAAACCTAATTAATAAACACGAGGAAGGTGTCCATTTTACTCTACGCTTCATGGTATATCTCTGAACAAAATGTTCGTCCAAATGTCAGACGTTCATATGACAAGTAAGTGTACTGCTGATGGTCGTTTATGATTTTATAGATTATCAACATATATAGTCTAACATTTCTTGCTTTTTGACATTTGTTTTTAAATTATATTTAGATAAAATTAGTTCATAAGTCACTCACAACATTATCTGTCAGTTTTCTGATAACTGTTTCTGATTGGAAACTGAACAAAATACGACAACATCAATATATACACTATGAAATAATGTGCATTTATTTACACATATTGATGTCCAACAACATTTCTATATCAGATGATGTTCATGTTGCTTAACATCAGCAAGATGGATGTCACTATGGGGCTGGAACAGCTTACCCATCTGGATCTACCCCGGTTTTAGCCGGGTTCGTGCTGCTCAATCTTTAGTTTCCTGTGTAATGCTCTGTCTATTTGTCTTTTTGTCCTTTTTCATTGTATTGTCTTTTCTTCTGCTATTTACTACTTTCATTTGGCCATTGTATTGTCTTTCCTTCTGCGATTTACTACTTTCATTTTGCCATTGTATTGTCTTTCCTTCTGCTATTTACTACTTTCATTTGGCCATTGTGTTGTCTTTCCTTCTGCTATTTACTACTTTCGCTTACCCCATTGGTATCTTCAAACTTTTCTTATGGTAAGGTTATTTTTCCTAACACAAGTACTGCATAAAACATGTATTGTGAGATGCTGCTTATGTTAAATCCGGTGCTCATGGAATGGGAGCTAGATTTTCCTGTCCCACAGAAAACACCCATCTTGGACTGTGTTGACGACATTGACAATGCTTTTATTGAAGAAATGAAAATAATAATTGGACATAACAAGACCTAAATGTACACATGTACGAAAAGTTAGACAACATCCCAATTTCTCAATTTGTCTAAAAATAATCATATGTTCTCATTATACCTAGATGTAACAATCAATGGTGGAATTATTGGTTCAACTGCAAAGAACATGTATGGAGACTTTAAAACATTTATAGGAGAATTTGTTATTTTGACTCCATCTGTTCACATTCACATAAAACCAAATGACATCATTTTTAATGGCGCCTCTTTGTCGTGGAATGACGAAAATGTATTTAAGATGGAAGGTATAAAGATGTATGTAGCTATTAATGGAACACATAATAGAATATTACAAATAGATCTAGGAAATAATATTGTTATTGGCATCAAACGAAACATGATGGAGGATACAAACATGGCTGTCAGTTACCTGAATATGTACATCGAGAACGAGGCTGGGATATCAAATATGGCCGGCGGTATATTAGGTATGTTGATATTTTTTATGTTATCTCATTCTAATGTAGTTGTTTAATATTCCTGGTTTGTGATTGGACAATGCTGTAATTTTCAAGATATCAATTACACGGTTGAAAATCATGAGATATTTTAGCCGATTACGTCATCTTGTCAAAAATGTGGCAATGCACTTGATTACATTAGAATGGAGACAACTGTATCGTTTTTGAACATTTCACGGCATTAATTGTCGATTTAATGGTGTAATTTTCACGGTTTCAATTCCACGGTTGAACTAGCATGAGATATTTTTTAGAATTGTAACCGATTACCGCTTTCGTCATCTTGTCAATAATGTGGCAATACACATCTATGCACATAAATACATTAGAATGGAGATAACTGTATTGTATTTGAAAATTTCACGGCATCAATTGTCGATTTAATGGTCGCAAATATACGTTTACTGGTTCCGCTACCGCGTCGCCATAGTCAAAATATTGGAAAGCAAATTAATTTATAAAACATTTGTTTTACTAATTTCAATTGAAGAAGGAAACAGTTAGCATTTAAATGTTGTGGGGCTTTGGTATTTATGGTATCGTTTGCTATATTAAAATGATATTCGTTTGTAGCAATAGAAACAAAAAAAACAAAAGAAAACAAACAAAAAATCCCTAAATGTAATGTGATAGCAATATGAATGACCAGCATTCCGAGTTTGCCTAAAATGATGTAAAGGATGCATATATCGTTGGGAAAATATGAGGAGAACCATTTATAGCTTCTAACTTTTGGTAATGCTCTCTAAGTGAAATAAGAATGAAAATAAATTACGAAAATATATGTAAACATGTATTTACGTATATTTATCTTTATTTATTGAAGCATAAATAACGTAAGAGAAAATTAAATGGGCAGACAAGAATGGACAACCAAAGACACTGGCAACATTGGACACATAAGGCCAAAAACAAATGTGTGTTTACGGTCACCCGACCCACCCTGTTTTTCAGCCGCCTACCCTAACCTTTTTTATCGGCAATTATTCGACACTAACTTTTGCTAGCGACCCTATCAATTTTTACACAGAATTCGGATAACCATTTTTGTTGTTTAATCAGCAGCAATGTTTTATTTATTCAACCGCTAGCCTTTTGTCGAAATTGTGAGCAAAGAAGGTAGAAGAACTGTGTAATTCGTCATAAAACAGTTTCAACAAATGACGGCTTACCGGAAATTTAGAAAATGAAATACCGGAATCGGATTCCGGAACCGGGACGACTATTTCCGGTTTTACCGATAGCTTAAAAAAAAAATAAGAAAATAAAAAAAAATAATGCCGACTATCATCTACACAATTTTTACCGAATTAGGCAAAAAAAAAAAATATATGTGTGTTTACTGTCACATGTCAAAAAAATCTAGGGTCGGTCGGACCCTAGATTTTTTTGACATGTGACAGTAAACACACATATATTATTTTTTTTGGCCTAGCGAAGTAAAAATAAAACACAAAAACACCACAGAAAACTAATACGACGAGGAGCAAAGACCCAACCAAAAACCAGTAGTGAACCCAGGTGCTCCCAAAGCGTAATCATATCCTGCCTCTTATGAGATACCCGCTGTGTTATTCATATAAATGGAGTCAAATCCGGTAAAAATTGTGTAGATGATAGAGGAAAGAAACAAATCTATGTAAGAAGGAAAAGATCCATTTTCATTTGTATTATTGACTATCAAGCTTTTATATATATTCGTAATAATTTTTTTTTGTACAGGACAATTTGTGCACAAAAAGATTACACTATTCAAGGTCACACTTGACCATCATGGAAGACAACATGGCCATTTCAGGGAGACGGAAGACAAGCACAACACTCATTTCACCACAATCCTCCACAAGAAACCAGACATTTTAACTGGTGAAATAATAGAATGCTGGAACGCACATAAGAAAGTGGAAGGACTTTTAGATGGTGATCTAAAGGACTATTTTGTATCGGAAATAACAATGGCATGAAAGACAAATCACTTCATTCTGTCCATCCCTGGTTCCTTCATTGTAATAAGTCAAGCTGAAATTCATACACATATATCTGTAATGCTTGTAATGCTTTATTTGTTACAAAGTGCCTTTAAATGTTTTAATGTTTTACAAAATTAACTGAATGAATATGATACAATAAATATTTTTTATATTAATAAATCTTTAATATACAAACAATAGATAATTGTACTAAAATAATAGTTAAGAATTAATGAGCAAGGGAAAATTACTTGTTATCGACTAATTTTGTCAAATATAATTTTTTTTTTAAACAGCGATCTTCACTTGCTTATATACAAGTATGATTGTTACAGAAACGATAATTTGAAATGAGTGTTCGATTGTTATTGAAATCCAAATAAACAATTATTCATGTATACCAAGCTGAGAACAAGGTATATTTCGATGACATGGCGGTGATGGTGTCAGCTTTGCACTAGACCAACACTCTTTGTTGTTTATTTGTATAGCGCTAGATCACTGAAACAACAACCCATGGGTAGACATACTGCTTTTCATTCTATTTCCGAGTTAGCCAGTCTATGCCACGTGCTTAGCATATAAACAAATAATTCCAAATTTATAATATTCGGTTTGACCCTACCCGTGCTCCAACCGACGATCCACCAGACTTTATTTAGGTGAGTATATACGGATAGAAGATATATGATAGGTTTTCACAAAACATCGTTGTATGGATTCGTCATTACCACTTCACGTCTGAGTATAATACCCAATGTTGATGGGAAAATATTAACAAATTAAAGGTTCCTATAACTTGGGCAATATATTGATTGCAAATCTTGAGTCGAAAAAAGACAATTCATTTTAAAATATTATGGTAAAATTAGATTTTATTTTGACAAATTTATACTCTATCTTTACACGTATGGAACATTTCAGCAAGATATATATGCAATAGCCATCCCAGCTATTACTAATTATTGTTGCGTGCTTAGCAGAAAAGCAGCAAATACCAAGTTATTTGTTTGGTTAAAAACGAAACTTTACGAAAAAAGAGATGATTTCAATTTTCCCACTGTGAACTTTCCATTTATATGTGGCAACATTCCAGCATATGGAGTATATATCTCTCAGTTGATGCGATATTCCAGAGCTTCTGGTTCCTATCAGGATTTCCTTGATAGAGGGTTACTGCTAACAAGGAAGCTACTGAACCAAGGGCTCCTCTTGGTGAAGTTGAAATCATCACTTCGAAAGTTTTACGGTCGCCACCATGATTTGGTTGACCATTATGGAATATCTGTGTCACAAATGACCATGAATATGTTCCACTTGTGGTACACTTCACAATCCTTTCTTCATTCATGACTTATCACCGGGTTTGTGACTAGATTAACACGACTGGTGACATTAGTGGAACAGGAACTGCTTACCTTTCCGGAACACCTGAGTTCACCTCCGGTTTTTAGTGAAGTTCGTGTTAATCGATCTTTAGTTTTATATATATGTTTTGTAGATCGTTGTTTGTCCTTTTCTATTTTTTCCTTTGGCCATTGTGCTATCTGTTCTTCTTCAATATACGGATTGTGATTACTCCTTTGGTATCTTCAAACTCTTCTCAGACACGACCCCGGGCAAGTTCACAACAGAAGAAAAGTTCAAACAACACAAATATTTGGAAAGAGACATTGTGCTTTAGAAGGGTTAATATATCCTGTCCAATTAATCTTACCCCTCGTGACGTCTTATATCCAACGCCAATTACGGTATCATAAGTCGATGTTGACGCATCTCTGCAACACGATTGCGACGGTCCACAAGGAACAACCACAATTTGACTCTCTATGGTACAAGAGACATTAGGGCCGTTGTTATGGTATTAGTAAGGGTATGTTACTTATACTTGTTCAAACAATCGTGTAGCTTGCATGTAGTTGAAAGGTATTACATGTATTGGAAATACAAAACAAAACTCAAAGCTTTATATATAAGTGAATTTAATATATACAAATTACACAAATATAATAACATTCATCTGTGTCATTTGTATAGTTTTGATTCGGTCGTAAGTTATCCACTGATTAAATATCGGAGTGAAATAAACTTGTTAACTGATAGTGCTTAGGTGAATCTATAAACCCACCGATCGTCTTGTGTAAATGCCAACACATGTCTTTGTTAGAACTGGATCTGTGTTTTTGTTTTAGTTTCGCTGTGAAATGGTGGTATTTTGCTGTCCCTCGTGATCTGCTTACGAAGTTACCAATCACTGCTTCATTTCGTACGAAAACTTTCTTAACTTTCAATTCTTTGCTAACTATGTTTCCTACAAAATATAAAATCATCATTGCTTGAATCTATGCAAAGCTGTTCGAATGCACAATTTCAGTGGTGATGGGCACTGATTGCACAGGTAGTTGCATATTCACCCACCACGCGATCACGACCACGACGGCCCCTATAATAGTTGAGGTCATCAGCTCTATTTAATTGAACTAATAATATACATATGACAGCCTCTGTGTCATGAAGATTAAATCTATTATATATAATGTTCACTATTATAGCATTCTATATAATAAAGCTACTTGCCCGGTTATATGTGACCATTGTCATTTTACTCACAAGTGGAAAGCACTTCCATGACCTCATCATTTCACTAAGAGGTGAGGTTTGAGTCCATAGCACTAGTTTAACCCCGCCACTTTGCCTGAACCAAGCCAGTAAAGTAAGTGGTCATGTATCTGTATGTTAAGGGTATCCATTTAGCCTCTTTCTATTATTTTGCTATTTGATTTAGGAATTATTCCGACGGTGTGATATTTTCTGTTTTATTCAATTTATTGTATATTTTAAGCTGTGACAAAAGTCTGTTTATCATAGAGCTTAAGTTTTGTAAGCACAAATTATACATACCTAAAAATCCAGTACAATATTTCGGTAAATTCGCAAAGTTTTCAATGTAAAAATTGAAATATGTTTTCCATGTATGGAGTACTCTTTTCACCTTTAAGCTCACTTTTCTGTTCAGTTCAAATTGAATAGCATTACTGTTATTGTTCGCACACAATGTTAGTCTCTCCATAGTTCTTTCTGAGCAAGCTTGATCTGACCACTCATATTGTTTGTCATTGTATATTATACCCGAGTCTACATTGAGTAAAACCGTGTGTCCTTGCACCGATACATATATATCTGATATATATAGTTTGTCTGTTCTGTACTGTATTGTTTCTGGAATAATTCCAATATTAAGCACCAGCTCTGAAAATGAAAAAAGCAATGTTACTGTATGATCATTGCACATCGCATGTTTCCTTATTCCCCCTAATCTGCTTATAAATCGTTTCTTGCCTTGGAATCTTGGCTTTGATTAATTGACTAGTTAATGTCATAATGAACAGTAGTTTAGCTTCATAAAGAGAACAATTCTAGAATATCATATGGTATAGGAGAAGATGTTAAACACCTTGTATCTCATCATATTGTCATGCTTATCTGATCATATTGTCATGCTTATCTGATCATATTGTCATGCTTATCTGATCATATTGTCAGGCTTTTGGACAATAAAATAGGCTTAAGGTATATGATATAGGTCCTCTGTCTACATAATGAATAACTATCTGTGTTTATCATGAATAAATGTTCGTGTAAATTATACATATTTCAGTTATGCTCATGAGAAATATGATCAGAGAAATACCTGTACATGTACAATACCTTTTGAAATGTGTAATATTCTTAAAATAGCACCTGGACTAGCTTTGATGTCGAAACAAATTGGATATTCAATCCCTTTCATAGTTACTTCGAAATGAGGATCTCCTTTACCTGAAATACAGTGATTAGAAGTACATATTTTGTGTATGCGAAAGTTGTTCCAGAACACAAATTAACATTTTCAACCAATGAAAACTATTTATATATTGTTTATCCAGTTGACATTAAATGGTAAGATGTCCTACAAAACTCAGCATTACATGTGAAAATATAAAAAGTGACGATACGTTAGTAGTGTATCGGGCCCGTATAGCGCTATTGACCCCTATGTTAAACCATTTTTCACTCCTCAATTGTGCAGTCAGCCGTGACTAATTACACCTTTTCATCGTGTTTCACGTTTGTGCGAGTTTTTGTCGTATTGTTTACGCGTATTTCACGTGTTTACGTTCATTTAACGTTTTAATGGCTATTTGTTCGTTTTGTTAACGTTTTTTTTTTGTTTACGTTTTTGGTGTTTTGGGCGGCGGGCGGCGGCGGCGGTGGCGACGACGGCGGATGCGGCGGCGATGACGGCGGCTGCGGCGGCGACGACGGCGGCTGCGGCGGCGACGACGGCGGCTGCGGCGGCGACGACGGCGGCTGCGCGGCGACGACGGCGGCTGCGGCTGCGGCGGCGACGACGGCGGCTGCGGCGGCTGCGGCTGCTGCTGCGTGAGAGAGAGGAAATTGGTGGTATTGTTACGTGAAGTAGAAATTAGAAACAGAAGGAAAACATAAAACAAACGGAGAGATAAACGAAAAGACAAAACACAAGAGACAAAGAGAATTAAACGGACAGTCGAATGTCACTACACTTCCATGACGCATCGATCTATTTTTAGTAACATGCCTCACCTATAAAAGCCGACTCGACGCGAAACATTCTCATTCTGCGCCCAGACGTGTTTAGAGCTCAGAGCAAACACCAATTAGACAGAGCAGATGTAAGTCATACATGTAGTTTTAACAAATAATTAACATGAAGTTGAACTGTTTGATTCATGTTGTAAATATACATTTGTCTTTTACAGATGCATTCCTGTGGATATTGTCAACAAACCTTTGTCAAGAAGAGTCAATTAATGGAGCACCACCGTCTAAACAAACACTACAATACCTTTACCTGCGGAGTATGTCAGAAAATGTTTACTAGAAAGGAAAATCTCGATAGACACGAGATAAAACACAACAACGACAGCTTCTTTCCATGTAGCGAATGCGGATTGTTGTACAGACGAAAGGATAACCTGTATCCCCATCTGAAGGAGAAACATCAGAGTGGAGCCGGTTTACAAAATCGACCCGTGGATATCAACCACCCCGATCAGTATTACACCATTACTAAGGAGAAGGGAAAGAAGATGCCTCGATTTAACACCGAATCCAACGAGTACAGAGTTACGTTCAATGAATTAAACGTCCAGAGTGTACCAGACATATTGAAAACCCTACAGAACCTATTTGACTCCGTTTTAACAGATGTCACCAAAGGAATGCAGGAAGAGGATTTAGTCCAAATTACCCTTGAATGTCCCGATTTGGATTTTCCCATCAGATTACCTTTCATACAGATGAACCAACTGACCAGTGAACTACTACTAACCGAAATAGAAAGAGTGCTACAGTCCAACGAACAGTTCGTCCTGGACCATTGTGTACATCTGAATATAACACACGTCAGCCTTCCTAAGGGTGGAACTGGAAAGAGATGTGATTACGTGGACACGGAGAGGCATGTGTTGTGCCAGGGCCATCGTAACGGCCAAAGCTAAGATCGACGGACACGAACAATGGAATTCTATTCAAAGAGGTCGTCGTATACAAGAAGAGTTGGCGCTGGAATTACACACCAAGGCGGGAGTACCCCTACATCAATGCGGAATCGAAGATGTAAAAGCGTTTCAATGATTCCTGGTAGGATATCAGATACACGTGATATCGAGAGAGCATTTCAACGGAATCGTTTACCATGGACCCACAGCCGATAAGAAAATCTACTTGTACTATCACGAAAACCACTACGATGTGATTACCAGCATGACTGCGTTCCTGAGTCGTAACTACTTCTGTACAAACTGTTACAAAGATTATAACACCAAAGAAGAACACGCTTGCAACAACGTATGTCATAATTGTCGAAAGATTCACGATCAAACTGAAGATGATTGGATACATTGTTAAGATTGTGGACGATACTTCAAAGGAACAACATGCTTTAATCTCCACAAGAAGAAGACGCCATCGGGAAATTCAACCTGCACCTCCTATTACAAATGTAAGAACTGCGGACAAACGGTGAACAAACGAGTGGGAGATCATACATGTGGAAACGTCTATTGCAAGACTTGTAATGATTATTATTCATCTGGACACCAGTGTTACATGCTACATGTGGATTACAACGATAGACAGAAGAAACAGACTTACATCTTTTTCGATTTTGAATGTACCCAAGATGACAGGATCCAGTGTCAACAAGGATACCAATCGGATGACAACGAAAAAAAGTATTCATTGCAAATCACCGAGGTGTGGAGCTTTCGAACATAAACCTAATCTATGTGTAGTACATAGAGTGTGTTTAAAATGCATGGATCAAGGCGTCGATAAAGACAGCATTTGGGAAGAACGAATTGGTGTTTGCCGGGCCGAACACAACTGAACACTTTTGTCAATGGTTGTTTTCCGGAGAAAACGAAGGGGCCACGGTTATTGCACACAATTTCAAAGGCTACGATTCATTGCCCATACTAGAGTATCTGTACCAAAACGGTGTGAAACCAACTATTATAGCCAATGGTGCCAAGAAAGGATATTCCCACATTTGTTCAATAGGAAAGAGAACCAATCAGTCGTACACCATCATCTACCAGAGGTACGCTACTACAACTCGGATGCCATGAAACTGAAAGACAGAAAGGCCTTCTTCATGTGGTATGAGACCAACTACAGACAACGATTCGATTTTCAAAGAGAACTATTGAGTTACTGTCGCTCCGACGTGGACATATTAAGAAGAGCCTGCCTAACGTTTAGACAACTGTTTTTGGAGATGACGTCTGGCGACGGACACGGAGGCATCGATCCTTTTCAGAAATGCATCACGATAGCCTCGGCTTGCAATTTGGTCTTTAGAACGAAATTTCTACGACCCGATACCATCGGTATCATTCCAGCTCAAGGATACCACCAAGAAGAAAATATTCCATCAAAGCAATGCAATGGATCAAATACTTATCAACAACGAAAGGAGTCCACATACAACATGCTAGAAACGGTGGGGAAAAGGAAATCGGACCTTATAAAGTGGATGGATATTACGAAAACGAGAACGGACAGAAATACGTCTTGGAATTTAACGGAAAGTTCTGGCACGAATGTTTACACTGTTACAATGCCAGCACGGTCAACCCGGTCAATGGTATGACCATGGGTGATCTATACCAACGAACCATAGAGAAGGAACGATACCTGGAAGGTCAAGGGTATGTCTACGTTGGAAAGTGGGAATGCGAGTTCGACAGAGAAGTTCGAGAAAACGACACTTTACGAAACTGTGTCCAACAATCCGAGATGATCAACCCGTTGGAACCCCGAGATGCTTTCTATGGAGGACGCACTGAAGCGTTTACACTGTTTCAAAAAGACCAGGATATATCATACGTCGATGTAACCTCCCTGTATCCATATATCAATAAGACCGGAATGATACCCATCGGACACCCTGAGATCGTCACCGAAGGTTTTACAGATATACAACAGTACGAAGGACTCATCAAATGCAAAATCCTTCCACCAAGAGGACTGTACATACCCGTATTACCAGTAAAAATGAACAACAAATTGCTGTTTCCTCTGTGCAGAACATGTAGTGAAAACCAGCCACAGAAACCGTGTCAACATAACGACGAAGAAAGATCATTGACGAGAACATGGGTCACGGACGAATTGAAGAAAGCATTGGATAAAGGATATGTAGTTCAGCGCATCTACGAAGTGTGGCATTTCGATGAAACGGAACAATACGATCCGAAAACGAAAACTGGAGGACTCTTTACCGATTACGTGAATACCTTCCTCAAAATGAAACAGGAAGCCAGCGGTTGGCCAGAGTGGTGTCAGAGCGAAAACGATAAATGGAGGTATATCAGAGACTACCGCGAAAAGGAGGGAATACTCATGGACTACAACAACATAAAGAAGAATCATGGATTGAGAGCATTAGCCAAACTGATGCTGAATAGCTTTTGGGGAAAATTCGGACAGAGATCCAACATGCCTCAGATAAAATACATATCCGAACCTGACGAATATTTCGACATGTTGACCAGCGACCAGATTCTTGTGATGGGTATACATTTTGTCAGCGACGAGATGGTGGAAATGAGATATCAATGCAAAGAAGAGTTCGTCGAAGAATCCGGGAGAATCAACGTAGTCATAGCAGCCTATTCCACAGCTCAAGCCCGTTTGAAGTTGTACAGTTATTTGGAACAATTAGGACCCCGTGCCTTATACGCCGATACAGACTCAGTCGTGTATACCTCTAGATCAGGCGAGTGGAAACCAGAACTCGGTGACTACCTAGGGGATCTCACCGATGAAGTGCCCGACAACAGAATAATAGAGTTTGTCACCGGTGGACCGAAGAACTATGCCTACAAGATTGCCAGACCCGACAAGGATGGAAATACGACCATATGTAAAGTGAGAGGCATCACTCGCAACTACAATAACTCATTGACCATCAACTTTGATACCATCAAGGACATGGTCATTAATAACAGAGATGACGTCAAGACCGTGAGGGACGACTTCAAGATCACGAGAGACCACAAGAGACTTGTGTTTTGTCTTTTCGTTTATTTCTCCGTTTGTTTTATGTTTTCCTTCTGTTTCTAATTTCTACTTCACGTAACAATGCCACCAATTTCCTCTCTCTCACGCAGCAGCAGCCGTCATCGCCGCCGCAGACGCTGTCGTTGCCACCGCAGCCGCCGTCGTCGCCGCCCAAAACACGAAAAACATAAACAAAAAAAACGTTAACAAAACGAACAAATAGCCATTAAAACGTTAGATGAACGTAAAAACGTGAAACACGCGTAAACAATACGACAAAAACTCGTACAAGCGTGAAACACGATGAAAAGGTGTAATTAGTCACAGCTGACTGCACAATTGAGGAGTGAAAAATGGTTTAACATAGGGGTCAATAGCGCTATACGGGCCCGATACACTACTTACGTTTGATAGGAAAACAGTATTGATGTTAAGTAATATGATACCAAAAACAGACGATATAAGTTATGTCTCCAAGTGAGCTATTGTTTCAGTGAACTAGCACTTAGCTTATTGGTCCAGTACAAAAGCGAACTTCATAATCATTTATTCCAATTGTAGCTAGTTATCGCCACGATGTAGCTGCAAAAAATGCCACATGACAAAAAATAATAATTACTCACTCAATATACAGTGGTTATATCATTGTCACATACACTTCTGAACAATGTTTTAATGTAATGTCACGGAATTACATTCTCATAGTTCTATATATTGATTTATTTGTATATTATTACCTGAAAATCGGCTCATATTCGGTCTATTGACTTTAGCTTTGTCGTCGTTTATATTGAGTGCTGCTGCATATGAAACTGTAAAAAAAATAATGCTGCAAGGTGCGCTTAATTAATACATTAAAATTAGATAGTCGATTTATTTTCGATATCCTGTTCAGGTTCCTTGATTTATTGGTTCAAAGACTTAAGCTATGAACGTATCAGATGAAGGTTATTTAATCCAGAAACGTGTCGTGAGCTCTAAATTATATATCTACGTGTTATCACTATCACTAGGTCGATACCTCTGTTGGTGGACTATTATTCCCCAAGGGTATATCACCCGCCTATTAGTCAGTTTTGTGGCACAGATATGATTTTTAGATATATTTGCTATCGAATTGTACAATTCATAAATCGTGTAATTTATTAAAACTAAGGTAGATCCTCTTGAGATACAGGTTTGTTTCAACAATATTTCAGTTACATCGTGGTGGTCAGTTTTATTGGTGGAGGAAATCAAAGGACCCGGAGAAAACCACCGACCTGTCGCAAGTAACTGACCACCTTTATCACATAATTAAGTACACCTCGCCCTGATCGAGATTAGAACACACAACATCAATGGTGATAGGTGCTGATTGCATAGGTAGTTGGATTTACAACTACCATACGATAACAGCCACAACAGCCCCTGAGATACAGCTAACATTAGTCGATATTGACTACCGTGTTTATACCATTTGGCTTACTTGCTCTCGAAGACTTTTGAATTATTTAGCTGTCCCATCTTGTGATAATTAGTGTACCAAATAAAAGTTATTCCAGAGAAGCGTCGTGAAAACAAAATTAGATATCGAAGTTTTTATTGAGAACGTATACCCATATAATGACGAAGTATAATAATATAATATGATATAACAGCTATTTAAGACAGCTACCGCGTTCCATACTTATTGGTTGTAGACATTTGATATATTCATGTAATTGTGATGTAAACACATATTATCATCATCATCATTTGTGTCCATAAAACTAGTTTATCTCCACCACTGCTCATTGAAGTACCTGAGCGAAGCCAGGACAATGAGCGGTGATGTATATGTGTATTAATAGACTTGGCCTCTTCCCACGATTGGTCTATTGTGTGGCATCTTTATGATTTTATTTTAGTGGTAAGTAAGTGTTTATCTTTCAGTTAGTAATTACCTTTTTCGTCATTATCAACTATTTCGCTGCTCTGAACGTTTCCGTCTCGTCCTAATACCACTGCAGTCAACGGTGTTATATAATTATACTGAAATATAAACACATTGTCATACTCTTTTATTCTATTCTCAATGTTGGAATTAGATTGATAAGAAATAATAGTAGAAAACTAATATAAGGCTTATGAAAAACCATTTCAGTCATATACAATGATTGTCACGTTGAACATCGGTCATTCTTGGTATGGAATAAGTAATATTTATACCACGGTTTTCCGAGTTAAACGGTTAAACAATCGAACGCACACGTGAGATTGCTTTAGCGTTTAACTCGCAAAACCGTGGTATACATGATTTGTAACATGAAGCAATGCAATATCACATCTAGGTCGTTGATTATTTATTTTTATCATATACTTGTAGATAATATACCTAAAATTTTACCCTGTGATAAAACTTTGAGTGTTGTTTAGAATAATAAGAGGAATCATGTTTCACACAGTTTCCCTTTGTAAGATTGTTCACAGTTCGGTAATTTTGCTATTACTCTTATTTCACAAGAATGACCCAAGCGGCTCTCGGGCTGGTATCATGACCTAGGGCTGATAAAGAGTATGATATGAAAAATGCCATGTAATAATCTGTATTTATTGCACGGCTCTCTGAGAGTAATAAAGATAGAGAACAGATTCAAAATATGCAATATCTCGTATGCGTGTGTATTCTTTCATAGTTCTTGGCTGCTGCTTATTAAACCATAAAAGATCAAAGGAAAAGTGTGTGTGTGTGTGTGTGTGTGTGTGTGTGTGTGTGTGTGTGTTTAATTTATTTTATTATCTAATTTTACCTTCAGAGACAATCTTAAAAGGGTATCCTGCAAAGCTGCAACCAATCTTGGGTCATCCATGGCATCTTTTATTCTCATGACTTCCTTCAAACGTCTATGTCGCCATATTGCCGCCACTGTATTTTTATTTCTTTCTTCATCGATGACAGAAACACTAGCTTTGGATAGTACTGTAATTCCTGACGCACCGAGACCAATCACTCTAGAGTTCAGAAATAATGTCGAGTCATTTTTGAGTTTACCGGAAGTAACAATTTCTGACTGATTGAACAGCGTTCTGAACTTTGTTTGTGTGACAGTTTCGTTATCCACAGCGTTGTCAAGATATACAATATTTAAGTGCTTCATCAAGGTAGTAGCAACTTCATCGTATAAAGAACTGATCCATGAACTTGACGTGGAAGGGTCATGAATATGACTGGTAAAGCCAAAGTTTTGAGAAGCAATTTTTGAAGATAGTTTTATGTCTGCCTCTTTTCCTAAACTTATGGAAAATATTGGAATTCCTAGAACATTACGAGATTTGACTCGTGCTGTGATTAAATTCCTGTTTGTGATCCCACTGGAAGCCTGACCGTCAGATAGAAATATTATGATTGGTGACCTAATTTCAGTAACATTCACCGTGTGTAACATCTTAATTCCAGCCAATAATCCATCATGAATATTGGTCCCTAAAAGAATATTAATTTCAGAAGATCATGCACAGTTTGACTTATATACATATTTCAGATTTTGCTGTTTTAACATACAATAAATATTGCTCGGAATATGTCTTGAAATCACTGAAGAAAGCAATATGAAAAGAGAATATAGAAACACGCATTTAACTGTTCATCCCCAACCCCTTTATTTAAAATAAATACTAAATACTGTCTTTTGCTTCTGATGATATGGTATGCAAATGCTGATATCATATATTTTGTTTTAATATACGTACCACCCCCTGGTGTCTGAAAATTGATCATGTGTTGCGCATTAAAAATATTTTCACTGGTAACATTTTGTAGATCACTTTCAAACATTCCAAATGAGGACTGGAACACAATAATGTTGAACCTATCTTGTTGTCCTAGCCTCTCTAGTATATTGACCATTGATCTCTGTAACTCTAGTATTGGTTCTCCCATCATAGATTTACTTGTATCAAGGACAAATATTATATCCTTAGGTATAGCTTGTAATCCAGTCGGTGCTAGAAAATGTACAAAATATCCATCTTCTATCTAAAATAAAACAGGTTGCAGCTTTTTAACAATCATAAAAGGATGAAAATGTTTCATCATTCTCGACAGCTGTTAGGCCGACGTTTATTTGAGATATATAGGTTCCCTTTGCAACAAATGAATGGAACAGTGGTGCTCAACGCCACTTTCAAAAATATTATAATTTATATGTTTCTATATGTCAGTTTTATTGATAGAGGAAATGGGAATACATGGGGGAAAAGGCAGATCTGCCATAAGTAACTGACACACCTTATCACATAAATTTGTATCGAGTAGAGCAGCTCGCCATGATCGAGAATTGATCTACAAAAGGTTTGAAGATACCAAAGGGGTAATCAAAATCCGTCAATCGAAGAAGAACAGACAATACAATGTCCAAAGAAAAACGGACAAAAGAACAAACTATGACCTACGAAACACTACACAGAAAACTATGGCAACACATACATCACTAAGATCGGGAATGGGCTCTCGATTCACTGTGAATTATGAACGCTAATTGAATGATTCGGAGCAGTGTGTGGAACTTGTTCTGGTTGTTCCTCTTAAACAGGTGTGTTGGTAGGACTGTGACGTAATAACGATAGTGATTGTGGTAATAAAAACTGTACAGTTTTCTGTCATCTTGAAAAGTAGTAGTTCCTGCTTCAAACCGTTCGATGCATAAATGTAAATCTAAGTATCATAAGATCGTTCCCACAACGGTCCCATATCCAGAAATGATATTTTTCATACTTGACTGATTATTTTCAAAAATATTTTTCTACATTCAAACAAACAATGATTGCATTACCAGTATCTCTCCGGCATTCTGACTTCTCTCGACATCATATTGTACTTTAATCTGACGCAGACATTTGTTATAACTGGAAACTGTAGTGAATGCTAAAACTGCTGTTTCGTTGCTTGGTCTGACCAATTGTAAGTCTTTGTTACTGTCTGTTAAATAAAAAACACAAGTTATGAAACAGCACTTCTTAAAACAGTGATGATCAACAATACCGCCAATAGACATATGATTAATTACTACTTCTCCAATGTACACATTTTAATTCAAGAAACATTCATATACATGGTCTATGATATGGATGTACCATTGTGGCTTATTGTGTACAAAGAAGAAGTTTGTTTAACTTGTGTCTAATCCATTTTTCACATTTTAGCAAATAAAATATGTAAGCTAAATTTTATTTTGATTTTCTTACTACAAACAAATTATTCGGCCTTTGTGCTTTGTGCGTACCTGATGAAGATCATTCCAGAAACCTGTTGTTTCTCCATCAAATATTGTTTAGACTAAACCTGTTGTTTCTCCATCAAATATTGTTTAGACTAAACTCGTTGTTTCTCCATAAAATATTGTTTAGACTAAACCTGTTGTTTCTCCATCAAATATTGTTTAGACTAAACCTGTTGTTTCTCCATCAAATATTGTTTAAGCTAAACCTGTTGTTTCTCCATCAAATATTGTTTAAACTAAACCTGTTGTTTCTCCATCAAATATTGTTTAGACTAAACCTGTTGTTTCTCCATCAAATATTGTTTAGACTAAACCTGTTGTTTCTCCATCAAATATTGTTTAGACTAAACCTGTTGTTTCTCCCTCAAATATTGCTTAAGCTAAACCTGTTGTTTCTCCATCAAATATTGTTTAAACTAAACCTGTTGTTTCTCCATCAAATATTGCTTAGACTAAACTCGTTGTTTCTCCATAAAATATTGTTTAGACTAAACTCGTTGCTTCGTCATCAAATATTGTTTAGACTAAGCCTGTTGTTTCTCCATCAAATATTGTTTAGACTAAACCTGTTGTTTCTCCATCAAATATTGTTTAAGCTAAACCTGTTGTTTCTCCATCAAATATTGTTTAAACTAAACCTGTTGTTTCTCCATCAAATATTGTTTTAACTAAACCTGTTGTTTCTCCATCAAATATTGTTTAGACTAAGCTCGTTGTTTCTCCTTAAAATATTGTTTAAACTAAACCTGTTGTTTCTCCATCAAATATTGTTTAGACTAAACCTGTTGTTTCTCCATCAAATATTGTTTAGACTAAACTCGTTGTTTCTCCATAAAATATTGTTTAAACTAAACTCGTTGTTTCTCCATCAAATATTGTTTAAACTAAACCTGTTGTTTCTCCATCAAATATTGTTTAGACTAAACCTGTTGTTTCTCCATCAAATATTGTTTAGACTAAACTCGTTGTTTCTCCATCAAATATTGTTTAGACTAAACCTGTTGTTTCTCCATCAAATATTGTTTAGACTAAACTCGTTGTTTCTCCATAAAATATTGTTTAGACTAAACCTGTTGTTTCTCCATCAAATATTGTTTAGACTAAACCTGTTGTTTCTCCATCAAATATTGTTTAAGCTAAACCTGTTGTTTCTCCATCAAATATTGTTTAAACTAAACCTGTTGTTTCTCCATCAAATATTGTTTAGACTAAACCTGTTGTTTCTCCATCAAATATTGCTTAGACTAAACCTGTTGTTTCTCCATCAAATATTGCTTAGACTAAACCTGTTGTTTCTCCATCAAATATTGTTTAGACTAAACTCGTTGTTTCTCCATCAAATATTGTTTAGACTAAACCTGTTGTTTCTCCATAAAATATTGTTTAGACTAAACTCGTTGTTTCTCCATAAAATATTGTTTAAACTAAACTCGTTGTTTCTCCATAAAATATTGTTTAAACTAAACTCGTTGTTTCTCCATCAAATATTGTTTAAACTAAACTCGTTGTTTCTCCATCAAATATTGTTTAGACTAAACCTGTTGTTTCTCCATCAAATATTGCTTAGACTAAACTCGTTGTTTCTCCATCAAATATTGTTTAGACTAAACTCGTTGTTTCTACATCAAATATTGTTTAGACTAAACTCGTTGTTTCTCCATCAAATATTGTTTTAACTAAACCTGTTGTTTCTCCATCAAATATTGTTTAGACTAAGCTCGTTGTTTCTCCTTAAAATATTGTTTAAACTAAACCTGTTGTTTCTCCATCAAATATTGTTTAGACTAAACCTGTTGTTTCTCCATCAAATATTGTTTAGACTAAACTCGTTGTTTCTCCATAAAATATTGTTTAAACTAAACTCGTTGTTTCTCCATAAAATATTGTTTAAACTAAACCTGTTGTTTCTCCATCAAATATTGTTTAGACTAATTCTGTTGTTTCTCCATCAAATATTGTTTAAACTAAACTCGTTGTTTCTCCATCAAATATTGTTTAGACTAAACCTGTTGTTTCTCCATCAAATATTGTTTAGACTAAACCTGTTGTTTCTCCATCAAATATTGTTTAGACTAAACTCGTTGTTTCTCAATCAAATATTGTTTAGACTAAACTCGTTGTTTCTACATCAAATATTGTTTAGACTAAACCTGTTGTTTCTCCATAAAATATTGTTTAGACTAAACTCGTTGTTTCTCCATCAAATATTGTTTAAACTAAACTCGTTGTTTCTCCATCAAATATTGTTTAGACTAAACCTGTTGTTTCTCAATCAAATATTGTTTAGACTAAACCTGTTGTTTCTCCATCAAATATTGTTTAGACTAAACCTGTTCTTTCTCCATCAAATATTGTTTAGACTAAACCTGTTGTTTCTCCATCAAATATTGTTTAGACTAAACTCGTTGTTTCTCCATCAAATATTGTTTAGACGAAACTCGTTGTTTCTCCATAAAATATTGTTTAAACTAAACCTGTTGTTTCTCCATCAAATATTGTTTAAACTAAACTCGTTGTTTCTCCATCAAATATTGTTTAGACTAAACCTGTTGTTTCTCCATCAAATATTGTTTAGACTAAACCTGTTGTTTCTCCATCAAATATTGCTTAGACTAAACTCGTTGTTTCTCCATAAAATATTGTTTAAACTAAACTCGTTGTTTCTCCATCAAATATTGTTTAAACTAAACCTGTTGTTTCTCCATCAAATATTGTTTAGACTAAACCTGTTGTTTCTCCATCAAATATTGTTTAGACTAAACTCGTTGTTTCTCCATCAAATATTGTTTAGACTAAACCTGTTGTTTCTCCATCAAATATTGTTTAGACTAAACCTGTTGTTTTTCCATCAAATATTGTTTAGACTAAACCTGTTGTTTCTCCATCAAATATTGTTTAGACTAAACCTGTTGTTTCTCCATCAAATATTGTTTAGACTAAACTCGTTGTTTCTCCATCAAATATTGTTTAGAATAAACCTGTTGTTTCTCCATCAAATATTGTTTAGACTAAACTCGTTGTTTCTCCATAAAATATTGTTTAAACTTAACTCGTTGTTTCTCCATAAAATATTGTTTAAACTAAACTCGTTGTTTCTCCATCAAATATTGTTTAAACTAAACTCGTTGTTTCTCCATCAAATATTGTTTAGACTAAACCTGTTGTTTCTCCATCAAATATTGCTTAGACTAAACTCGTTGTTTCTCCATCAAATATTGTTTAGACTAAACTCGTTGTTTCTACATCAAATATTGTTTAGACTAAACTCGTTGTTTCTCCATCAAATATTGTTTTAACTAAACCTGTTGTTTCTCCATCAAATATTGTTTAGACTAAGCTCGTTGTTTCTCCTTAAAATATTGTTTAAACTAAACCTGTTGTTTCTCCATCAAATATTGTTTAGACTAAACCTGTTGTTTCTCCATCAAATATTGTTTAGACTAAACTCGTTGTTTCTCCATAAAATATTGTTTAAACTAAACTCGTTGTTTCTCCATAAAATATTGTTTAAACTAAACCTGTTGTTTCTCCATCAAATATTGTTTAGACTAATTCTGTTGTTTCTCCATCAAATATTGTTTAAACTAAACTCGTTGTTTCTCCATCAAATATTGTTTAGACTAAACCTGTTGTTTCTCCATCAAATATTGTTTAGACTAAACCTGTTGTTTCTCCATCAGATATTGTTTAGACTAAACTCGTTGTTTCTCAATCAAATATTGTTTAGACTAAACTCGTTGTTTCTACATCAAATATTGTTTAGACTAAACCTGTTGTTTCTCCATAAAATATTGTTTAGACTAAACTCGTTGTTTCTCCATCAAATATTGTTTAAACTAAACTCGTTGTTTCTCCATCAAATATTGTTTAGACTAAACCTGTTGTTTCTCAATCAAATATTGTTTAGACTAAACCTGTTGTTTCTCCATCAAATATTGTTTAGACTAAACCTGTTGTTTCTCCATCAAATATTGTTTAGACTAAACCTGTTGTTTCTCCATCAAATATTGTTTAGACTAAACTCGTTGTTTCTCCATCAAATATTGTTTAGACGAAACTCGTTGTTTCTCCATAAAATATTGTTTAAACTAAACCTGTTGTTTCTCCATCAAATATTGTTTAAACTAAACTCGTTGTTTCTCCATCAAATATTGTTTAGACTAAACCTGTTGTTTCTCCATCAAATATTGTTTAGACTAAACCTGTTGTTTCTCCATCAAATATTGCTTAGACTAAACTCGTTGTTTCTCCATAAAATATTGTTTAAACTAAACTCGTTGTTTCTCCATCAAATATTGTTTAAACTAAACCTGTTGTTTCTCCATCAAATATTGTTTAGACTAAACCTGTTGTTTCTCCATCAAATATTGTTTAGACTAAACTCGTTGTTTCTCCATCAAATATTGTTTAGACTAAACCTGTTGTTTCTCCATCAAATATTGTTTAGACTAAACCTGTTGTTTTTCCATCAAATATTGTTTAGACTAAACCTGTTGTTTCTCCATCAAATATTGTTTAGACTAAACCTGTTGTTTCTCCATCAAATATTGTTTAGACTAAACTCGTTGTTTCTCCATCAAATATTGTTTAGAATAAACCTGTTGTTTCTCCATCAAATATTGCTTAGACTAAACTCGTTGTTTCTCCATAAAATATTGTTTAAACTTAACTCGTTGTTTCTCCATAAAATATTGTTTAAACTAAACTCGTTGTTTCTCCATCAAATATTGTTTAAACTAAACTCGTTGTTTCTCCATCAAATATTGTTTAGACTAAACCTGTTTTTTCTCCATCAAATATTGTTTAGACTAAACTCGTTGTTTCTCAATCAAATATTGTTTAGACTAAACTCGTTGTTTCTACATCAAATATTGTTTAGAGTAAACTCGTTGTTTCTCCATCAAATATTGTTTTAGCTAAACCTGTTGTTTCTCCATCAAATATTGTTTAGACTAAGATCGTTGTTTCTCCTTAAAATATTGTTTAAACTAAACCTGTTGTTTCTCCATCAAATATTGTTTAGACTAAACCTGTTGTTTCTCCATCAAATATTGTTTAGACTAAACTCGTTGTTTCTCCATAAAATATTGTTTAAACTAAACTCGTTGTTTCTCCATAAAATATTGTTTAAACTAAACCTGTTGTTCCTCCATCAAATATTGTTTAGACTAAACCTGTTGTTTCTCCATCAAATATTGTTTAAACTAAACTCGTTGTTTCTCCATCAAATATTGTTTAGACTAAACCTGTTGTTTCTCCATCAAATATTGTTTAGACTAAACCTGTTGTTTCTCCATCAAATATTGTTTAGACTAAACTCGTTGTTTCTCAATCAAATATTGTTTAGACTAAACTCGTTGTTTCTACATCAAATATTGTTTAGACTAAACCTGTTGTTTCTCCATAAAATATTGTTTAGACTAAACTCGTTGTTTCTCCATCAAATATTGTTTAAACTAAACTCGTTGTTTCTCCATCAAATATTGTTTAGACTAAACTCGTTGTTTCTACATCAAATATTGTTTAGACTAAACCTGTTGTTTCTCCATAAAATATTGTTTAGACTAAACTCGTTGTTTCTCCATCAAATATTGTTTAAACTAAACTCGTTGTTTCTCCATCAAATATTGTTTAGACTAAACTCGTTGTTTCTACATCAAATATTGTTTAGACTAAACCTGTTGTTTCTCCATAAAATATTGTTTAGACTAAACTCGTTGTTTCTCAATCAAATATTGTTTAGACTAAACTCGTTGTTTCTACATCAAATATTGTTTAGACTAAACCTGTTGTTTCTCCATAAAATATTGTTTAGACAAAACTCGTTGTTTCTCCATCAAATGTTGTTTAAACTAAACTCGTTGTTTCTCCATCAAATATTGTTTAGACTAAACCTGTTGTTTCTCAATCAAATATTGTTTAGACTAAACCTGTTGTTTCTCCATCAAATATTGTTTAGACTAAACCTGTTGTTTCTCCATCAAATATTGTTTAGACTAAACCTGTTGTTTCTCCATCAAATATTGTTTAGACTAAACTCGTTGTTTCTCCATCAAATATTGTTTAGACGAAACTCGTTGTTTCTCCATAAAATATTGTTTAAACTAAACCTGTTGTTTCTCCATCAAATATTGTTTAAACTAAACTCGTTGTTTCTCCATCAAATATTGTTTAGACTAAACCTGTTGTTTCTCCATCAAATATTGTTTAGACTAAACCTGTTGTTTCTCCATCAAATATTGCTTAGACTAAACTCGTTGTTTCTCCATAAAATATTGTTTAAACTAAACTCGTTGTTTCTCCATAAAATATTGTTTAAACTAAACCTGTTGTTTCTCCATCAAATATTGTTTAGACTAAACCTGTTGTTTCTCCATCAAATATTGTTTAGACTAAACTCGTTGTTTCTCCATCAAATATTGTTTAGACTAAACCTGTTGTTTCTCCATCAAATATTGTTTAGACTAAACCTGTTGTTTTTCCATCAAATATTGTTTAGACTAAACCTGTTGTTTCTCCATCAAATATTGTTTAGACTAAACCTGTTGTTTCTCCATCAAATATTGTTTAGACTAAACTCGTTGTTTCTCCATCAAATATTGTTTAGACTAAACCTGTTGTTTCTCCATCAAATATTGTTTAGACTAAACTCGTTGTTTCTCCATAAAATATTGTTTAAACTTAACTCGTTGTTTCTCCATAAAATATTGTTTAAACTAAACTCGTTGTTTCTCCATCAAATATTGTTTAAACTAAACTCGTTGTTTCTCCATCAAATATTGTTTAGACTAAACCTGTTGTTTCTCCATCAAATATTGTTTAGACTACACTCGTTGTTTCTCAATCAAATATTGTTTAGACTAAACTCGTTGTTTCTACATCAAATATTGTTTAGACTAAACTCGTTGTTTCTCCATCAAATATTGTTTTAGCTAAACCTGTTGTTTCTCCATCAAATATTGTTTAGACTAAACCTGTTGTTTCTCCATCAAATATTGTTTAGATTGAACTCGTTGTTTCTCCATAAAATATTGTTTAAACTAAACTCGTTGTTTCTCCATAAAATATTGTTTAAACTAAACCTGTTGTTTCTCCATCAAATATTGTTTAGACTAAACCTGTTGTTTCTCCATCAAATATTGTTTAAACTAAACTCGTTGTTTCTCCATCAAATATTGTTTAGACTAAACCTGTTGTTTCTCCATCAAATATTGTTTAGACTAAACCTGTTGTTTCTCCATCAAATATTGTTTAGACTAAACTCGTTGTTTCTCAATCAAATATTGTTTAGACTAAAATCGTTGTTTCTACATCAAATATTGTTTAGACTAAACCTGTTGTTTCTCCATAAAATATTGTTTAGACTAAACTCGTTGTTTCTCCATCAAATATTGTTTAAACTAAACCCGTTGTTTCTCCATCAAATATTGTTTAGACTAAACCTGTTGTTTCTCCATCAAATATTGTTTAGACTAAACTCGTTGTTTCTCCATCAAATATTGTTTAGACTAAACCTGTTGTTTCTCCATCAAATATTGTTTAGACTAAACCTGTTGTTTCTCCATCAAATATTGTTTAGACTAAACCTGTTGTTTCTCCATCAAATATTGTTTAGACTAAACTCGTTGTTTCTCCATCAAATATTGTTTAAACTAAACTCGTTGTTTCTCCATCAAATATTGTTTAAACTAAACCTGTTGTTTCTCCCTCAAATATTGTTTAGACTAAACTCGTTGTTTCTCCATCAAATATTGTTTAGACTAAACCTGTTGTTTCTCCATCAAATATTGTTTAGACTAAACCTGTTGTTTCTCCATCAAATATTGTTTAGACTAAACCTGTTGTTTCTCCATCAAATATTGTTTAGACTAAACCTGTTGTTTCTCCATCAAATATTGTTTAGACTAAACCTGTTGTTTCTCCATCAAATATTGTTTAGACTAAACCTGTTGTTTCTCCATCAAATATTGTTTAGACTAAACCTGTTGTTTCTCCATCAAATATTGTTTAAGCTAAACTCGTTGTTTCTCCATAAAATATTGCTTAAACTAAACCTGTTGTTTCTCCATCAAATATTGTTTAAACTAAACTCGTTGTTTCTCCATCAAATATTGTTTAGACTAAACTCGTTGTTTCTCCATCAAATATTGCTTAAACTAAACCTGTTGTTTCTCCATCAAATATTGTTTAAACTAAACCTGTTGTTTCTACATCAAATATTGTTTAAACTAAACTCGTTGTTTCTCCATCAAATATTGTTTAGACTAAACTCGTTGTTTCTCCATAAAATATTGTTTAGACTAAACCTGCTGTTTCTCCATCAAATATTGTTTAAACTAAACCTGTTGTTTCTCCATCAAATATTGTTTAGACTAAACTCGTTGTTTCTCCATAAAATATTGCTTAGACTAAACCTGTTGTTTCCCCATCAAATATTGTTTAGACTAAACCTGTTGTTTCTACATCAAATATTGTTTAAACTAAACTCGTTGTTTCTCCATCAAATATTGTTTAAACTAAACTCGTTGTTTCTCCATCAAATATTGTTTAGACTAAACCTGTTGTTTCCCCATCAAATATTGTTTAAGCTAAACCTGTTGTTTCTCCATCAAATATTGTTTAAACGAAACCTGTTGTTTCTACATCAAATATTGTTTAGACTAAATAAGGGTAATAACAAAATTACCGAACTCCGAACATTCTTACAAAGGGAAAGTCAAAACTCATAATTATATAAACAGACAAAATCAGTCAACAACCGGAAAACTGTGAAAACCGTAATGACCCTGACTTGGTACAAGCATTTCTAAAGAAATGGTGGGTTGAATCAGATTTTAAGGCGCCAAACCTCCCGCTCTCATTACGGTTCAAAGGTTCCGGCTGTCACTGTAACAGTATTTAAATATTTAAACTCGTTGTTTCTCCATCAAATAGTGTTTAGACTAAACCTGTTGTTTCTCCATCAAATATTGTTTAGACTAAACTCGTTGCTTCGTCATCAAATATTGTTTAGACTAAACCTGTTGTGTACACTTAATTTGATATCTACGTTTTTATTTAAATGGGAACTCATGGGATGAACATTCATAATAGTTTTGCACGTAATAATACATTATATTTATAGCAATTTTATCAGGGTTTTGACGAATCTTCATCTTTACTTCATGATTTAATTTGTTTTAATCCATTCATCTGTTTTAAATCATATATCTTAGCTTCTTGGCATGAACGTCTCTAAACTTATAAACACCAGATTTTATTTTAAATTAATAACAAATTTCATTTTAATTTAAATTTGACACAATGCTAATGTAGGTAATTTAATTTTGTTTATTTTGCATCTGTGAATTTGATAACATCAACATCAATCAAAACTCTCTATCTATGTAGTATGTACTTCGTTTTTATAGTAGAATCAGTCAGAAAGCTATAAAAACTATTCTCATATTTTCTAAAAAATAATTATCGTCTAAAATAAACAAACGTTAAATGGTTATTTCTGTAATATTCGTTTTATATTACAGGTGCAGCAAACATTGAACTGTGAAATAGAAACAATCAGTGTAATGGTCTTTAACCAACATATTGTACCTTCCTTTCTAGTAGTCTGTTAACTATGAGCATTCATGGACCCTGTCAATGTCTATGTTGTCATTCATTAATTATGATAGTAAGTGGTCTTCTGTACGTGGATGCGAATCTGTGCAGGCTTGTTGTATATATGGTTTGTTTATATGTGTAATTTCGTTTTGGAGTGTCAATTATCAGAGAAGGAGGATTGTGAAGACCATAGATTGTTATCTTTATTGTGGGTGGGTGGAGGTGGGGTGTGTGTGTGTGTGTGTGTGTCATACCACCATCATAGTGCAATAAGAGCCGCCATGTTTTACATTTGGCTATATCCTATTTTAACCTTCAATGTAACACTTATAAGTATATACTGGTTTGATGATTGTATAATCGTTTTATTCTCCTTCTTATTTGCTTCACGTGTTTAATTAGTAATAATACATCAACAATGCTTTACATTTATTGAAAATACACTTAATTAGTTCGTTGTAATAATACATGTAAATGGTGAGAAATGAAGGGGAAGTCTTCAGATTTCCTAGACAGATCATGGCTTCACAAATATGGGCGTTGTAGGTTTCTTTGTTCTTTGTTTTTATAGTCTGTCTCAAGATGTGTTAATGTAATAGAATGCTGAGAACTTGTATCCCTCCATATTTTGTTAATTATCGACATAACAATTGTTCTATTTTAAGTGTTCCGTGCATTAAGCAACGTTTGCAGTAAGACCTCAACAAATTTGCAATTTTGGAAGGAAACTGGAAAATGGCTTTCCATTCGAAAAAATTTGTCATGTCTGTCACTCGAAATAAAAATCTAATCAAATTTAACTACACCCTCCATGGTCATCCACTCGAGTCATTAGAAGAAGCCAAATATTCTGGCTTAACAATCAGACAAGAATTAAAATGGAAAATCCATGTAAATAACGTCTGCACGAAGACCAATGCAACGCTTGCCTTTCTCCGTCGAAACCTTAATATCAGTTAGACTTCCGTAACAGAACAAACCTATCAATCTAGTGTAACCACGCTTGAACTGGTTTAGTCTTGAAGATAGGCGCAAAGATGTTCGACTTGACATGGTGCATAAAAAATGAAACGAATATGTAGTCATTACTAAAGAAGTCAGACTTAAGCCACACTTGAGTCAATCACGAAACATGCACTCCGCGTCTTTCATTATCGCTCTTCTAAGACTACTATTGTTTGTCCCTTTGTCATTTTTCTCTTGGCCATTGCATTGTCTGTCGTCCTTCTATTTACGGCTTCTGACTACCCCCTTTGGTTTCATCAAATTTTTCTTGGTGTTGATGTAGATTTGTACATGCCCAATATTCTTCAAAATACGATTAACATGAGAGAAAAAATTAAATAAACTAGATGAGTTAAACGGATCACTGTTTAAACTGACTTTTCATAATTCATCAATAATACCAATGTACGTACAAGTACACTTTCCTGGAAATTTAATTTTAACGTAAGAAGAGTTTGAAGATACCAAACGATCCTTACATCGGAATTCCCCTTGCAAATAGTGTTACTGCTGTGATTTCTGGAATAGTATGAAGTACATAATTTAAAATATCTTACCGAATTCCCTATTATGTAATTCTTGTGTACAATTTTTTCATCAACATTTAATTATTTTCCTTTTAATTAAATGGTTAAGATTTTACACTAACATAAATCTGGATTCAATTCGATTTTCGGTTTCTGATGACCCCCTTTGGCATTTTCAAGCTTTTCTCTTTTCTTTCTAAATCTGGATTCAACTAGCTGCTATCATCTAATCTGCTAAAGGTGTTTACAGAATAATGCATCCTATTTTTCTTAATTGTTAGGCATATCAAGCAACAATAAATATCAAGGTTATGTTTCATTTCAGACAATAAACAAATCTTGAAGCTTGTTAATGGTTTAAATATCGCAATTTACTTGTGTAATTTGGGTAGCACGTGCAAGGAAGGGAGATATAATTCTTCTTTTGTGTTATTAATATCAAAGGATAGTGCTTAAATACCAGTTGCATCATTGGTACAAGATAATTACCTTGCATTGGTCGTTCCCAGTAAGGGACCACTTTCAACTTGGTTAGTGGTTTTGTTTCTGTAATTGACAATTTAACATGAGTATTATATCCGTTCCCACAATGGCCAACAATAATCCAGATGTCATAAACTCCTTTCTGTCTTCGGAGCACCTCTTGGTAAGTGAGCGTTATAGTAGCCACATTATTTGCAAGCACTTCGATAGGGATTGTGAAGGAACTGGTGTCCATGAATCTAGGAGAGATTATATATTATATCAACACTATGAAAAAAACAAAACAATAAAACACTGTCAGAATAATTCTAAAATCTAATGGAAAAATCGAAGAAATAGAGTCAAAATCGATACCACTAGCACACATGTATATATGAAATCGATACCACTAGCACACATGTATATATGAAATCGATACCCTAGCACACATGTATATATGAAATCGATACCCCTAGCACACATGTATATATGAAATCGATACCCCTAGCACACATGTATATATGAAATCGATAACCCTAGCACACATGTATATATGAAATCGATAACCCTAGAACACATGTATATATGAAATCGATACCCCTAGCATACATGTATATATAAAATCGATACCCCTAGCACAACTGTATATATGAAATCGATACCCTAGCACACATGTATTTATGAGATCGATACCCCTAGCACACATGTATATATGAAATCGATACCCCTAGCACACATGTATATATGAAATCGATACCCCTAGCACAATGTATATATGAAATCGATACACCTAGCACACATGTATATATGAAATCGATACCCCTAGCACACATGTATATATGAAATCGATACCCCTAGCACACATGTATATATGAAATCGATAACCCTAGCACACATGTATATATGAAATCGATAACCCTAGAACACATGTATATATGAAATCGATACCCTAGCACACATGTATATATGAAATCGATACCCTAGCACACATGTATATATGAAATCGATACCCTAGCACACATGTATATATGAAATCGATACCCCTAGCACACATGTATATATGAAATCGATACCCCTAGCACACATGTATATATGAAATCGATACCTTAGCACACATGTATATATGAAATCGATACCCCTAGCACACATGTATATATGAAATCGATACCCCTAGTACACATGTATATATGAAATCGATACCCCTAGCACACATGTATATATGAAATCGATAACCCTAGCACACATGTATATATGAAATCGATAACCTAGCACACATGTATATATGAAATCGATACCCCTAGCACACATGTATATATGAAATCGATACCCCTAGCACACACGTATATATGGAATCAATACCCTAGCACACATGTATATATGAAATCGATTACCCTAGCACACATGTATATATGAAATCAATACCCCTAGCACACATGTATATATGAAATCAATACCCCTAGCACACATGTATATATGAAATCGATACCCCTAGCACACATGTATATATGAAATCGATACCCCTAGCACACATGTATATATGAAATCAATACCCCTAGCACACATGTATATATGAAATCGATATCCCTAGCGCACATGTATATATGAAATCGATACCCCTAGCACACATGTATATATGAAATCGATAACCCTAGAACACATGTATATATGAAATCGATACCCCTAGCATACATGTATATATGAAATCGATACCCCTAGCACACATGTATATATGAAATCGATACCCTAGCACACATGTATATATGAAATCGATACCCCTAGAACACATGTATATATGAAATCGATACACCTAGCACACATGTATATATGAAATCGATACCCCTAGCACACATGTATATATGAAATCGATACCCCTAGCACACATGTATATATGAAATCGATACCCCTAGCACGCATGTATATATGAAATCGATACCCCTAGCACACATGTATATATGAAATCGATACCCTAGCACACATGTATATATGAAATCGATACCCCTAGCACACATGTATATATGAAATCGATACCCCTAGCAAACATGTATATATGAAATCGATACCCCTAGCACACATGTATATATGAAATCGATACCCCTAGCACACATGTATATATGAAATCGATAACCCTAGAACACATGTATATATGAAATCGATACCCCTAGCATACATGTATATATAAAATCGATACCCCTAGCACACATGTATATATGAAATCGATGCCCTAGCACACATGTATTTATGAAATCGATACCCCTAGCACACATGTATATATGAAATCGATACCCCTAGCACACATGTATATATGAAATCGATACCCCTAGCACACATGTATATATGAAATCGATACCCCTAGCACACATGTATATATGAAATCGATACCCCTAGCACACATGTATATATGAAATCGATACCCCTAGCACACATGTATATATGAAATCGATACCCCTAGCACACATGTATATATGAAATCGATAACCCTAGAACACATGTATATATGAAATCGATACCCCTAGTACACATGTATATATGAAATCGATACCCCTAGCACACATGTATATATGAAATCGATACCCCTAGCACACATGTATATATGAAATCGATACCCCTAGCACATATGTATATATGAAATCGATAACCCTAGCACACATGTATATATGAAATCGATAACCCTAGAACACATGTATATATGAAATCGATACCCTAGCACACATGTATATATGAAATCGATACCCTAGCACACATGTATATATGAAATCGATACCCATAGCATTGATACCCTAGCACACATGTATATATGAAATCGATACCCCTAGCACACATGTATATATGAAATCGATACCTTAGCACACATGTATATATGAAATCGATACCCCTAGCACACATGTATATATGAAATCGATACCCCTAGTACACATGTATATATGAAATCGATACCCCTAGCACACATGTATATATGAAATCGATACCCCTAGCACACATGTATATATGAAATCGATAACCTAGCACACATGTATATATGAAATCGATACCCCTAGCACACATGTATATATGAAATCGATACCCCTAGCACACACGTATATATGGAATCAATACCCCTAGCACACATGTATATATGAAATCGATTACCCTAGCACACATGTATATATGAAATCGATACCCCTAGCACACATGTATATATGAAATCAATACCCCTAGCACACATGTATATATGAAATCGATATCCCTAGCGCACATGTATATATGAAATCGATACCCCTAGCACACATGTATATATGAAATCGATAACCCTAGAACACATGTATATATGAAATCGATACCCCTAGCATACATGTATATATGAAATCGATACCCCTAGCACACATGTATATATGAAATCGATACCCTAGCACACATGTATATATGAAATCGATACCCCTAGAACACATGTATATATGAAATCGAAACACCTAGCACACATGTATATATGAAATCGATACCCCTAGCACACATGTATATATGAAATCGATACCCCTAGCACACATGTATATATGAAATCAATACCCCTAGCACGCATGTATATATGAAATCGATACCCCTAGCACACATGTATATATGAAATTGATAACCCTAGCACACATGTATATATGAAATCGATAACCCTAGAACACATGTATATATGAAATCGATAACCCTAGCACACATGTATATATGAAATCGATAACCCTAGAACACATGTATATATGAAATCGATACCCCTACTACACATGTATATATGAAATCGATAACCCTAGCACACATGTATATATGAAATCGATACCCCTAGCACACATGTATATATGAAATCGATACCCCTAGCACACATGTATATATGAAATCGATAATCCTAGCACACATGTATATATGAAATCGATACACCTAGCACACATGTATATATGAAATCGATACCCCTAGCACACATGGATATATGAAATCGATACCCCTAGCATACATGTATATATGAAATCGATACCCTTAGCACACATGTATATATGAAATCGATACCCCTAGCACACATGTATATATGAAATCGATACCCTAGCACACATGTATATATGAAATCGATACCCCTAGCACACATGTATATATGAAATCGATACCCCTAGCACACATGTATATATGAAATCGATACCCCTAGCACACATGTATATATGAAATCGTACCCCTAGCACACATGTATATATGAAATCGATACCTAGCACACATGTATATATGAAATCGATACCCCTAGCACACATGTATATATGAAATCGTACCCCTAGCACACATGTATATATGAAATCGATACCCCTAGCACACATGTATATATGAAATCGATACCCCTAGCACACATGTATATATGAAATCGATACCCCTAACACACATGTATATATGAAATCGATAACCCTAGCACACATGTATATATGAAATCGATACCCCTAGCACACATGTATATATGAAATCGATACCCCTAGCACACATGTATATATGAAATCGATACCCCTAGCACACATGTATATATGAAATCAATACCCCTAGCACACATGTATATATGAAATCGATAACCCTAGCACACATGTATATATGAAATCGATACCCCTAGCACACATGTATATGTGAAATCGATACCCTAGCACACATGTATATATGAAATCGATACCCCTAGCACACATGTATATATGAAATCGATACCCCTAGCACACATGTATATATGACCACTTGTTTTCCTACGTTGGTGCATGAACTTTAATTAAAAACGGAGGTTACGTTTTTAGCCTCACCTCTTAATAATGAGACGAAGTCATATTTGACCCCAAAAATAAGTATCGTTGTACCTCTAAAACCACGAGGATTATATATTGTGTGAATTATCTATGATATATTCTATGTTTTTTCCAAACCTGAATTGTTTTATTGTCAATATACTATGTATAAAAATAACGGTGTAACGGAAATGGTTATACACAGTACATGGACATAAGTATTCGCCACCCTCGATTTTTTACTATATAAAACCACATATTTTCAAAAAATATTTTAAAGCTATCTCTGGCCAGATTTTTATGAAATTTATTTCAAGACATGCAGAATTCTTTGAATTTTATTTGTTTATCTGATAGTAATTTTTGTCTGCATGGTTTATGTTTTCTGGTGATTTAAACACAAATGTTGATTTTTCCGATTTTATTTTGGTTAAATATATAGCAAAGACGTCAGAAAGTAAAAAAAAAAATCTTTAAATCATAAGAAAATAAAGGCAATCTGACGGAAAATCGTACTAAAATAAACAAATAATCTTTAAATATTTCTGCTTCTTCTGGTGTAAAAAATTATCAAAATCCGTTTAGAAATGACTTCACAATACATTTTTTGAAAAATGTTGTTTTATATGAAATACATAGCGTAAAATCGAGGGTGGCGAATACTTATGTCCATTGACCGTACATTTTTCGTGTACGTTTATTTTCAGTCTATAAATACATCAAACAAAAACGTAGATAACAAATTTAGTGCGCACGACACGTATCCGGGATAAACATTATCAGGTATGTTCAAAGTAAAAACACTGGAACGCCAACTATTTCAGAAGTCCTTAAAAAAAAATCTTTTGAATCAGAAAAGTAAAGTAGGAAAGTCAACATTTGATAGGTCACATATTCCTGATGGATCATAAACAGTTTGATAGGTCACATATTCCTGATGGATCATAAACAGTTTGATAGGTCACATATTCCTGATGGATCATAAACAGTTTGATAGGTCACATATTCCTGATGGATCATAAACAGTTTGATAGGTCACATATTCCTGATGGATCATAAACAGTTTGATAGGTCACATATTCCTGATGGATCATAAACAGTTTGATAGGTCACATATTCCTGATGGATCATAAACAGTTTGATAGGTCACATATCCCTTATGGAGCATACACAGTTTGATAAATAGTTATCCCTTTGTAATGCATATTTTGGAATTACTATCAAATTAATGAAAATATGAGTTATAGTACAGATTTGATACAAGGAACGCTTGATTTCACTATTGACAAAATTGTCCTTACGGCCTAAGTAGTATATTGACGTCTTACTTACTGTGTTGGTCTCATGTTAACATTTTCAGGAGCATTCTGTATATTGCTTCCTCCACTGCCTTTTTCAACAACATTGCTAATGAAGATTTCCCCGTCTACCTCTCTTGAAATATATAATTTACTTTATATAACAATTATTTAAGCAATATTTCATTCAGTTTACTTTACGATTTTTGAAACAAAAGTATGATTTATTTCATAAATATAATCATTTAATCCCGCAAGAGAACATTTTTAACTTTTTTGTACCTTCATTAATGTCCAAAATCATTTACAAATGATGCAACAAAATAAAACAAAAACAATTCACGTAACAAGAACAATTCACGTAACAAGGGCTAAAAATAATATTCATTCTATGCTTATTTAACATTTAAATAACAAACACATTTATTTTTCTAACATCATCATTCTCATTTATGACTATCCTTAAATGTTAACATTAGTAACAAAGGCTTCTTTAGGGAATGGGATATCAGCTACATAAGTCTGATTCTAATCTAAGAGTATATTTACATAGTAACATTAGAAACAAAGGCTTCTTTAGGGAATGGGATATCAGCTACATAAGTCTGATTCTAATCTAAGAGTATACTTACACAGTAACATTAGCAACAAAGGCTTCTTTAGGGAATGGGATATCAACTACATAAGTCTGATTCTAATTTAAGAGTATATTTATATAGTAACATTAGTAACAAAGGCTTCTTTAGGGAATGGGATATCAGCTACATAAGTCTGATTCTAATCTAAGAGTATATTTACATAGTAACATTAGTAACAAAGGCTTCTTTAGGGAATGGGATATCAACTACATACGTCTGATTCTAATCTAAGAGTATACTTACATAGTAACATTAGCAACAAAGGCTTCTTTAGGGAATGGGATATCAACTACATACGTCTGATTCTAATCTAAGAGTATACTTACATAGTAACATTAGTAACAAAGGCTTCTTTAGGGATGGGATATCAACTACATACGTCTGATTCTAATCTAAGAGTATACTTACATAGTAACATTAGTAACAAAGGCTTCTTTAGGGAATGGGATATCAACTACATACGTCTGATTCTAATCTAGGAGTATACTTACATAGTAACATTAGTAACAAAGGCTTCTTTAGGGAATGGGATATCAACTACATAAGTCTGATTCTAATTTAAGAGTATATTTACATAGTAACATTAGTAACAAAGGCTTCTTTAGGGAATGGGATATCAGCTACATAAGTCTGATTTTAATCTAAGAGTATATTTACATAGTAACATTAGTAACAAAGGCTTCTTTAGGTAATGGGATATCAACTACATAAGTCTGATTCTAATCTAAGAGTATACTTACATAGTAACATTAGCAACAAAGGCTTCTTTAGGGAATGGGATATCAACTACATAAGTCTGATTCTAATTTAAGAGTATATTTACATAGTAACATTAGTAACAAAGGCTTCTTTAGGGAATGGGATATCAGCTACACAAGTCTGATTCTAATCTAAGAGTATATTTACATAGAAACATTAGTAACAAAGGCTTCTGTAGGGAATGGGATATCAACTACATACGTCTGATTCTAATCTAAGAGTATACTTACATAGTAACATTAGCAACAAAGGCTTCTTTAGGGAATGGGATATCAACTACATAAGTCTGATTCTAATCTAAGAGTATACTTACATAGTAACATTAGTAACAAAGGCTTCTTTAGGGAATGGGATATCAGCTACATAAGTCTGATTCTAATTTAAGAGTATATTTACATAGTAACATTAGTAACAAAGGCTTCTTTAGGGAATGGGATATCAACTACATAAGTCTGATTATAATCTAAGAGTATACTTCCATAGTAACATTAGTAACAAAGGCTTCTTTAGGGAATGGGATATCAGCTACATAAGTCTGATTCTAATTTAAGAGTATATTTACATAGTAACATTAGTAACAAAGGCTTCTTTAGGGAATGGGATATCAACTACATAAGTCTGATTCTAATCTAAGAGTATACTTCCATAGTAACATTAGTAACAAAGGCTTCTTTAGGGAATGGGATACCAACTACATACGTCTGATTCTAATCTAAGAGTATACTTACATAGTAACATTAGCAACAAAGGCTTCTATAGAGAATGGGATATCAGCTACATACGTCTGATTCTAATTTAAGAGTATATCTACATAGTAACATTAGTAACAAAGGCTTCTTTAGGGAATGGGATATCAGCTACATAAGTCTGATTCTAATCTAAGAGTATATTTACATAGTAACATTAGAAACAAAGGCTTCTTTAGGGAATGGGATATCAGCTACATAAGTCTGATTCTAATCTAAGAGTATATTTACATAGTAACATTAGAAACAAAGGCTTCTTTAGGGAATGGGATATCAACTACATAAGTCTGATTCTAATTTAAGAGTATATTTATATAGTAACATTAGTAACAAAGGCTTCTTTAGGGAATGGGATATCAGCTACATAAGTCTGATTCTAATCTAAGAGTATATTTACATAGTAACATTAGTAACAAAGGCTTCTTTAGGGAATGGGATATCAACTACATACGTCTGATTCTAATCTAAGAGTATACTTACATAGTAACATTAGCAACAAAGGCTTCTTTAGGGAATGGGATATCAACTACATAAGTCTGATTCTAATCTAAGAGTATACTTACATAGTAACATTAGTAACAAAGGCTTCTTTAGGGAATGGGATATCAACTACATAAGTCTGATTCTAATTTAAGAGTATATTTACATAGTAACATTAGTAACAAAGGCTTCTTTAGGGAATGGGATATCAGCTACATAAGTCTGATTCTAATCTAAGAGTATATTTACATAGTAACATTAGTAACAAAGGCTTCTTTAGGGAATGGGATATCAACTGCATAATTCTGATTCTAATCTAAGAGTATACTTCCATAGTAACATTAGCAACAAAGGCTTCTTTAGGGAATGGGATATCAACTACATACGTCTGATTCTAATCTAAGAGTATACTTACATGGTAACATTAGCAACAAAGGCTTCTTTAGGGAATGGGATATCAGCTACATACGTCTGATTCTAATTTAAGAGTATATCTACATAGTAACATTAGTAACAAAGGCTTCTTTAGGGAATGGGATATCAGCTACATAAGTCTGATTCTAATCTAAGAGTATATTTACATAGTAACATTAGAAACAAAGGCTTCTTTAGGGAATGGGATATCAGCTACATAAGTCTGATTCTAATCTAAGAGTATATTTACATAGTAACATTAGTAACAAAGGCTTCTTTAGAGAATGGGATATCAACTACATAAGTCTGATTCTAATTTAAGAGTATACTTACATAGTAACATTAGCAACAAAGGCTTGTTTAGGGAATGGGATATCAGCTACATACGTCTGATTCTAATCTAAGAGTATACTTATATAGTAACATTAGTAACAAAGGCTTCTTTAGGGAATGGGATATCAACTACATACGTCTGATTCTAATCTAAGAGTATACTTGCATAGTAACATTAGCAACAAAGGCTTCTTTAGGGAATGGGATATCAACTACATAAGTCTGATTCTAATCTAAGAGTATACCTACATAGTAACATTAGTAACAAAGGCTTCTTTAGGGAATGGGATATCAGCTACATACGTCTGATTCTAATCTAATAGTGTACTTATATAGTAACATTAGTAACAAAGGCTTCTTTAGGGAATGGGATATCAACTACATACGTCTGATTCTAATCTAAGAGTATACTTACATAGTAACATTAGTAACAAAGGCTTCTTTAGGGAATGGGATATCAGCTACATACCTCTGATTCTAATCTAAGAGTATACTTATATAGTAACATTAGTAACAAAGGCTTCTTTAGGGAATGGGATATCAGCTACATACGTCTGATTCTAATCTAAGAGTGTACTTATATAGTAACATTAGTAACAAAGGCTTCTTTAGGGAATGGGATATCAACTACATAAGTCTGATTCTAATCTAAGAGTGTACTTATATAGTAACATTAGTAACAAAGGCTTTTTTAGGGAATGGGATATCAACTACATAAATCTGATTCTAATCTAAGAGTATACTTACATAGTAACATTAGTAACAAAGGATTCTTTAGGGAATGGGATATCAACTACATACGTCTGATTCTAATCTAAGAGTATACTTACATAGTAACATTAGCAACAAAGGCTTCTTTAGGGAATGGGATATCAGCTACATACGTCTGATTCTAATTTAAGAGTATATTTACATAGTAACATTAGTAACAAAGGCTTCTTTAGGGAATGGGATATCAGCTACATAAGTCTGATTCTAATCTAAGAGTATATTTACATAGTAACATTAGAAACAAAGGCTTCTTTAGGGAATGGGATATCAACTACATAAGTCTGATTCTAATCTAAGAGTATATTTACATGGTAACATTAGTAACAAAGGCTTCTTTAGAGAATGGGATATCAACTACATAAGTCTGATTCTAATCTAAGAGTATACTTACATAGTAACATTAGCAACAAAGGCTTGTTTAGGGAATGGGATATCAGCTACATACGTCTGATTCTAATCTAAGAGTATACTTATATAGTAACATTAGTAACAAAGCCTTCTTTAGGGAATGGGATATCAACTACATAAGTCTGATTCTAATCTAAGAGTATACTTACATAGTAACATTAGCAACAAAGGCTTCTTTAGGGAATGGGATATCAACTACATAAGTCTGATTCTAATCTAAGAGTATACTTACATGGTAACATTAGCAACAAAGGCTTCTTTAGGGAATGGGATATCAGCTACATAAGTCTGATTCTAATTTAAGAGTATATTTACATAGTAACATTAGTAACAAAGGCTTCTTTAGGGAATGGGATATCAACTACATAAGTCTGATTATAATCTAAGAGTATACTTCCATAGTAACATTAGTAACAAAGGCTTCTTTAGGGAATGGGATATCAGCTACATAAGTCTGATTCTAATTTAAGAGTATATTTACATAGTAACATTAGTAACAAAGGCTTCTTTAGGGAATGGGATATCAACTACATAAGTCTGATTCTAATCTAAGAGTATACTTCCATAGTAACATTAGTAACAAAGGCTTCTTTAGGGAATGGGATACCAACTACATACGTCTGATTCTAATCTAAGAGTATACTTACATAGTAACATTAGCAACAAAGGCTTCTTTAGGGAATGGGATATCAGCTACATACGTCTGATTCTAATTTAAGAGTATATCTACATAGTAACATTAGTAACAAAGGCTTCTTTAGGGAATGGGATATCAGCTACATAAGTCTGATTCTAATCTAAGAGTATATTTACATAGTAACATTAGAAACAAAGGCTTCTTTAGGGAATGGGATATCAGCTACATAAGTCTGATTCTAATCTAAGAGTATATTTACATAGTAACATTAGTAACAAAGGCTTCTTTAGGGAATGGGATATCAACTACATAAGTCTGATTCTAATTTAAGAGTATATTTATATAGTAACATTAGTAACAAAGGCTTCTTTAGGGAATGGGATATCAGCTACATAAGTCTGATTCTAATCTAAGAGTATATTTACATAGTAACAATAGTAACAAAGGCTTCTTTAGGGAATGGGATATCAACTACATACGTCTGATTCTAATCTAAGAGTATACTTACATAGTAACATTAGCAACAAAGGCTTCTTTAGGGAATGGGATATCAACTACATAAGTCTGATTCTAATCTAAGAGTATACTTACATAGTAACATTAGTAACAAAGGCTTCTTTAGGGAATGGGATATCAACTACATAAGTCTGATTCTAATTTAAGAGTATATTTACATAGTAACATTAGTAACAAAGGCTTCTTTAGGGAATGGGATATCAGCTACATAAGTCTGATTCTAATCTAAGAGTATATTTACATAGTAACATTAGTAACAAAGGCTTCTTTAGGGAATGGGATATCAACTGCATAAGTCTGATTCTAATCTAAGAGTATACTTCCATAGTAACATTAGCAACATAGGCTTCTTTAGGGAATGGGATATCAACTACATACGTCTGATTCTAATCTAAGAGTATACTTACATGGTAACATTAGCAACAAAGGCTTCTTTAGGGAATGGGATATCAGCTACATACGTCTGATTCTAATTTAAGAGTATATCTACATAGTAACATTAGTAACAAAGGCTTCTTTAGGGAATGGGATATCAGCTACATAAGTCTGATTCTAATCTAAGAGTATATTTACATAGTAACATTAGAAACAAAGGCTTCTTTAGGGAATGGGATATCAGCTACATAAGTCTGATTCTAATTTAAGAGTATATTTACATAGTAACATTAGTAACAAAGGCTTCTTTAGAGAATGGGATATCAACTACATAAGTCTGATTCTAATTTAAGAGTATACTTACATAGTAACATTAGCAACAAAGGCTTGCTTAGGGAATGGGATATCAGCTACATACGTCTGATTCTAATCTAAGAGTATACTTATATAGTAACATTAGTAACAAAGGCTTCTTTAGGGAATGGGATATCAACTACATAAGTCTGATTCTAATCTAAGAGTATACTTACATAGTAACATTAGTAACAAAGGCTTCTTTAGGGAATGGGATATCAGCTACATACGTCTGATTCTAATCTAATAGTGTACTTATATAGTAACATTAGTAACAAAGGCTTCTTTAGGGAATGGGATATCAACTACATAAGTCTGATTCTAATCTAAGAGTATACTTACATAGTAACATTAGTAACAAAGGCTTCTTTAGGGAATGGGATATCAACTACATAAGTCTGATTCTAATCTAAGAGTATACTTACATAGTAACATTAGTAACAAAGGCTTTTTTAGGGAATGGGATATCAACTACATACGTCTGATTCTAATCTAAGAGTATACTTATATAGTAACATTAGTAACAAAGGCTTCTTAAGGGAATGGGATATCAGCTACATACGTCTGATTCTAATCTAAGAGTGTACTTATATAGTAACATTAGTAACAAAGGCTTCTTTAGGGAATGGGATATCAGCTACATAAGTCTGATTCTAATCTAAGAGTGTACTTATATAGTAACATTAGTAACAAAGGCTTTTTTAGGGAATGGGATATCAACTACATAAATCTGATTCTAATCTAAGAGTATACTTACATAGTAACATTAGTAACAAAGGATTCTTTAGGGAATGGGATATCAACTACATACGTCTGATTCTAATCTAAGAGTATACTTACATAGTAACATTAGCAACAAAGGCTTCTTTAGGGAATGGGATATCAGCTACATACGTCTGATTCTAATTTAAGAGTATATTTACATAGTAACATTAGTAACAAAGGCCTCTTTAGGGAATGGGATATCAGCTACATAAGTCTGATTCTAATCTAAGAGTATATTTACATAGCAACATTAGAAACAAAGGCTTCTTTAGGGAATGGGATATCAGCTACATAAGTCTGATTCTAATTTAAGAGTATATTTACATAGTAACATTAGAAACAAAGGCTTCTTTAGGGAATGGGATATCAACTACATAAATCTGATTCTAATCTAAGAGTATATTTACATGGTAACATTAGTAACAAAGGCTTCTTTAGAGAATGGGATATCAACTACATAAGTCTGATTCTAATCTAAGAGTATACTTACATAGTAACATTAGCAACAAAGGCTTGTTTAGGGAATGGGATATCAGCTACATACGTCTGATTCTAATCTAAGAGTATACTTATATAGTAACATTAGTAACAAAGCCTTCTTTAGGGAATGGGATATCAACTACATAAGTCTGATTCTAATCTAAGAGTATACTTACATAGTAACATTAGCAACAAAGGCTTCTTTAGGGAATGGGATATCAACTACATAAGTCTGATTCTAATCTAAGAGTATACTTACATAGTAACATTAGCAACAAAGGCTTCTTTAGGGAATGGGATATCAACTACATAAGTCTGATTCTAATCTAAGAGTATACTTACATAGTAACATTAGCAACAAAGGTTTCTTTAGGGAATGGGATATCAGCTACATACGTCTGATTCTAATCTAAGAGTATACTTACATAGTAACATTAGTAACAAAGGCTTCTTTAGGGAATGGGATATCAGCTACATAAGTATGATTCTAATCTAAGAGTGTACTTATATAGTAACATTAGTAACAAAGGCTTCTTTAGGGAATGGGATATCAACTACATAAGTCTGATTCTAATCTAAGAGTATACTTACATAGTAACATTAGTAACAAAGGCTTCTTTAGGGAATGGGATATCAACTACATAAGTCTGATTCTAATCTAAGAGTATACTTACATAGTAACATTAGTAACAAAGGCTGCTTTAGGGAATGGGATGTCAGCTACATACGTCTGATTCTAATTTAAGAGTATACTTACATAGTAACATTAGTAACAAAGGCTTCTTTAGGGAATGGGATATCAGCTACATAAGTCTGATTCTAATCTAAGAGTGTACTTATATAGTAACATTAGTAACAAAGGCTTGTTTAGGGAATGGGATATCAGCTACATACGTCTGATTCTAATCTAAGAGTATACTTACATAGTAACATTAGCAACAAAGACTTCTTTAGGGAATGGGATATCAGCTACATAAGTCTGATTCTAATCTAAGAGTGTACTTATATAGTAACATTAGTAACAAAGGCTTTTTTAGGGAATGGGATATCAACTACATAAATCTGATTCTAATCTAAGAGTATACTTACATAGTAACATTAGTAACAAAGGATTCTTTAGGGAATGGGATATCAACTACATACGTCTGATTCTAATCTAAGAGTATACTTACATAGTAACATTAGCAACAAAGGTTTCTTTAGGGAATGGGATATCAGCTACATACGTCTGATTCTAATTTAAGAGTATATTTACATAGTAACATTAGTAACAAAGGCTTCTTTAGGGAATGGGATATCAGCTACATAAGTCTGATTCTAATCTAAGAGTATATTTACATAGTAACATTAGAAACAAAGGCTTCTTTAGGGAATGGGATATCAACTACATAAGTCTGATTCTAATCTAAGAGTATATTTACATGGTAACATTAGTAACAAAGGCTTCTTTAGAGAATGGGATATCAACTACATAAGTCTGATTCTAATCTAAGAGTATACTTACATAGTAACATTAGCAACAAAGGCTTGTTTAGGGAATGGGATATCAGCTACATACGTCTGATTCTAATCTAAGAGTATACTTACATAGTAACATTAGTAACAAAGCCTTCTTTAGGGAATGGGATATCAACTACATAAGTCTGATTCTAATCTAAGAGTATACTTACATAGTAACATTAGCAACAAAGGCTTCTTTAGGGAATGGGATATCAACTACATAAGTCTGATTCTAATCTAAGAGTATACTTACATAGTAACATTAGCAACAAAGGCTTCTTTAGGGAATGGGATATCAACTACATAAGTCTGATTCTAATCTAAGAGTATACTTATATAGTAACATTAGCAACAAAGGTTTCTTTAGGGAATGGGATATCAGCTACATTCGTCTGATTCTAATCTAAGAGTATACTTACATAGTAACATTAGTAACAAAGGCTTCTTTAGGGAATGGGATATCAGCTACATAAGTATGATTCTAATCTAAGAGTGTACTTATATAGTAACATTAGTAACAAAGGCTTCTTTAGGGAATGGGATATCAACTACATAAGTCTGATTCTAATCTAAGAGTATACTTACATAGTAACATTAGTAACAGAGGCTGCTTTAGGGAATGGGATGTCAGCTACATACGTCTGATTCTAATTTAAGAGTATACTTACATAGTAACATTAGTAACAAAGGCTTCTTTAGGGAATGGGATATCAGCTACATAAGTCTGATTCTAATCTAAGAGTGTACTTATATAGTAACATTAGTAACAAAGGCTTGTTTAGGGAATGGGATATCAGCTACATACGTCTGATTCTAATCTAAGAGTATACTTACATAGTAACATTAGCAACAAAGGCTTCTTTAGGGAATGGGATATCAGCTACATAAATCTGATTCTAATCTAAGAGTATACTTACATAGTAACATTAGTAACAAAGGCTTCTTTAGGGAATGGGATATCAGCTACATACGTCTGATTCTAATCTAAGAGTGTACTTATATAGTAACATTAGTAACAAAGGCTTCTTTAGGGAATGGGATATCAGCTACATACGTCTGATTCTAATCTAAGAGTATACTTACATAGTAACATTAGCAACAAAGGCTTCTTTAGGGAATGGGATATCAGCTACATACGTCTGATTCTAATCTAAGAGTGTACTTACATGGTAACATTAGTAACAAAGGCTTCTTTAGGGAATGGGATATCAACTACATACGTCTGATTCTAATCTAAGAGTATACTTACATAGTAACATTAGTAACAAAGGCTTCTTTAGGGAATGGGATATCAACTACATACGTCTGATTCTAATCTAAGAGTGTACTTACATAGTAACATTAGTAACAAAGGCTTCTTTAGGGAATGGGATATCAGCTACATACGTCTGATTCTCATCGCTTGGGTTAAACACTGTTATAGTATATAATGTTTCTGCAAATCTATATCTCACATCTGTATTTATGTCAAGCTTCGTAATGACGAATTCCTATTGGAAATAGAGCATAGACGAAAATAAGCTGAAGAAGCACAAATGTCGAAAATAATAGAAAGGTTACTGCAAATGCATTATTAGGCATTATTTATGTGATTGTGTTTCTCTTGTCAGATCCTTTATATTTTGTCATTGTAAATTGCTTTAAGCAAATTGGACCTTCTCAATGAACACGTTGTTTAGTATAACCTCTAGCCGAGGTAAACAAAAATAAGTTGAAAAAACAAAATTCATGAAGATTATTCTACGCTGAATACAACTCGTAAAATGTAATACAACACTGAAACAGCAAAATATATTCAGACACAAACAGAAAGAAAACAAACAAACAAACAAAAGATGAAGGTGGCACCGAGTCAGGACCCAGATGTTCGTCAAATTATGTCGTCCTTCGTTCGTGTTGTCTCAGATGAGTCACTCGTGTTGCCTTCTGATAGTGAAAGAAGGGTTTGAAGATACCAAAGGGGTAATCAGAATCCGTTTTTTTTTTGTTCGATTAATATGAATTTTTTAAATGAATATTATATTTTGGACTTTTCTAATATGATTCTGTATTAAACTATACCATATAGTCCCTCTAGGATGGATTACCGCATTACAAACATCTGCTTTCGTCACGAATTATCTGATGTTAGAAATAGTAACCATCAATTTTAAGAAAGTTCGAAGTAGCTTGCATCTTAATTTATACGGATAACTCCAATACTCGGATATTTATAATTCGAAGTAAAACATCGACTTAGCCGCAACGAGGTTCAACTGTATTGATGTTCTTTAGAAGATTAACTGCTCACTTGGGAACAATAATAATATTGCTACTAAACTATATTTTCCCCAGAAAAGTGCACCTAGTCTATTTGTATATTGTAGTAAGGATTATTTAACACTTCAACACTTTGTTGATGTCGAGTTTTAGGATCTTTTAGACGATATTGATAACGTTATCTCTTTGATTCAATGTTATAAAATGAGTTGAAAGTTATAACTTTATTGTCTGTTTGATCATGTATATTCAAGATCTTCTTCTCACTTATACTGGGGACAAGGAGACGACGTGATCGTACGGTTGTTGGATTTACAATTACCTAGGAAATCAGTGCATATCACCACTAAAGTTCAAATCCCGCTCATGGCGATGTGTATTCGATATTGCATATCTGTAAAAAGTCATTGACTCGTTTCTCGTCCAAATATGGGGCTTAAATGAGACATTATCGTTTAAAAGTTTAAATTTCATCATATGCAATCTGTCAAAGCAAATCACTTTAATTCAATGAAAAGAAATTAATTACCATTTATCGTGCAATTAGGTGTTTTTTGCCACAGAACATAGAAAATCTCCTTTTGATGCGTACTACTTCTCGTTGTGCTCACGTGCTGTTTAAAATGTCCTTAATTTTGAAGCAACTTATCTTAATCCAAAGGCAAGTATTTATATTATGTTATGCAGGTCTTATATAAGCTTATCTAAAGGAAAACGCAAAGTTGAAAATATATGTTTTCCGTTCCAAACTTGCTGGGTATCTAACGTTTTGCCAATTATTTATCTACATGTATATTATAAATAGTTGAACTGTTCAAAATATGTCATTTTCCAATATTAGCGCCCGAAATGGTTAAACAAATAACAAATGTAGCAACGGTAATAGTGTTAAATTTATATTACGGAATACAATTAATGTTCTGTATAAGACGCAGAATTGTCAGAATATAAACCTACTACAGTTTGACAAAATATTGATTAATAATATATTGAAATTGTTTTACCTCAGCGGTGTCAGTGATACAATTACATTCCCAGAATAAATGCACAAATACCAGAAACCAGTGTAAGACAGTCCTCATCTTTAGTACCGTAGCTATTATGTGTACCAGGGGAGAAAGAGAAAACTACTGCTCAAAAACACAATTAATTGTCATACAGATAAATCCTTTATGACGTGATCAGCTAATTGATGTAAACAACATAACTTGTAAAAGTCGTAATCTTATAACAGTTTAAATGTAGCACAAGACAACTAAGATGGTATCGACTGTTACGATGCACCGTCTGTTTAAATGTTGCACAGACTCATTCTCTATTTATAATGTTTAATACTCCTGTGGGGACGTCGATTAAATGAAATATGATCTCATTTCCTCTCGGTTACAATGTTGAAACCCCTCTGAAAGTGTCCGTGTGTTAGTCCAATTGTTTTTACAAGTGACCGTTCCATGATCGATAAGATCCAATCATTGATGTCTCAAATTTTACCATCATCCAAGCATCCCCACCTGCGTAAATGCAATTTGTTTTAATATATCATATCGTTATGAAATTATCACGGTTTTTATTCATGGGATCTATGTGTCCGATAACCTATATATGTCACATGACAAATATAGATCCATCTCCTATTATGTAAACAGAGCGCCGAGCGGCAAAATTACTTTGATGGCCCCTTTGGTATCTTCAACCTTGTCTTACTTTGGATCATAAGACAATTTGTGCCCGGAGCATTTCTATTAGACTTCCGTTGTCGTTTACACCGAACATTGAATACTTAAACTTAATCTAAAGAATTATTTGTAGAGAGTCATTCTAATATACTAAAAGTAGAAATGAAGCACTCGAGTTCATTGCTTGTTGCTGAGAGGCAAAGAACTGAAAGGAACAAAATTACAATAAACCATCTAATTCCCAGCTATAATAATGATTCATTTCATGTCCCTAAAATTCAACGTTTATTGGTTTGGCGTTTCAGTTTCGGACTTTTGAGTGGGATCGTGGTGCTCAATCTTTAGTTTCTGACTTTTGAGTGGATCATGGTGCTCAATCTTTAGTTTCTGACTTTTGAGTGGATCGTGGTGCTCAATCTTTAGTTTCTGATTTTTGAGTGGATTGTGGTGCTCAATCTTTAGTTTCTGACTTTTGAGTGGGATCGTGGTGCTCAATCTTTAACTTCTGACTTTTGAGTGGATTGTGGTGCTCAATCTTTAGTTTCTGACTTTTGAGTGGGATCGTGGTGCTCAATCTTTAGTTTCTGACTTTTGAGTGGGATCGTGGTGCTCAATCTTTAGTTTCTGATTTTTGAGTGGATCATGGTGCTCAATCTTTAGTTTCTGACTTTTGAGTGGATTGTGGTGCTCAATCTTTAGTTTCTGATTTTTGAGTGGATCGTGGTGCTCAATCTTTAGTTTCTGATTTTTGAGTGGATCGTGGTGCTCAATCTTTAGTTTCCGACTTTTGAGTGGTGGTGCTCAATCTTTAGTTTCTACCTTTTAAGTGGGATCGTGGTGCTCAATCTTTAGTTTCCGACTTTTGAGTGACGGTGCTCAATCTTTAGTTTCCGACTTTTGAGTGGTGGTGCTCAATCTTTAGTTTCTACCTTTTGAGTGGGATCGTGGTGCTCAATCTTTAGTTTCTGACTTTTGAGTGGATCGTGGTGCTCAATCTTTAGCTTCTGACTTTTGAATGGGATCGTGGTGCTCAATCTTTAGTTTTTGACTTTTGAGTGGGATCGTGGTGCTCAATCTTTAGTTTCTGATTTTTGAGTGGATCGTGGTGCTCAATCTTTAGTTTCTGACTTTTGAGTGGATTGTGGTGCTCAATCTTTAGTTTCCGACTTTTGAGTGGGATCGTGGTGCTCAATCTTTAGTTTCTACCCTTTGAGTGGATCGTGGTGCTCAATCTTTAGTTTCTGACTTTTGAGTGGATCGTGGTGCTCAATCTTTAGTTTCTGACTTTTGAGTGGGATCGTGGTGCTCAATCTTTAGTTTCTGACTTTTGAGTGGATCGTGGTGCTCAATCTTTAGTTTCTGATTTTTGAGTGGATCGTGGTGCTCAATCTTTAGTTTCTGATTTTTGAGTGGATCGTGGTGCTCAATCTTTAGTTTCCGACTTTTGAGTGGTGGTGCTCAATCTTTAGTTTCTACCTTTTGAGTGGATCGTGGTGCTCAATCTTTAGTTTCTGATTTTTGAGTGGATCGTGGTGCTCAATCTTTAGTTTCTGATTTTTGAGTGGATCGTGGTGCTCAATCTTTAGTTTCCGACATTTGGGTAGTGGTGCTCAATCTTTAGTTTCTACCTTTTGAGTGGATCGTGGTGCTCAATCTTTAGTTTCTGACTTTTGAGTGACGGTGCTCAATCTTTAGTTTCTGACTTTTGAGTGGTGGTGCTCAATCTTTAGTTTCTGACTTTTGAGTGGTGGTGCTCAGTCTTTAGTTTCTGAGTCGTGTTTTGTTGACCGTTGTTTGTCTTTTTTACCACTTTTTTTCTTTTGATTATTATATTGTCTTGTTTGTTCTCCGATTTACAACTTCTTTCATATAAACATTATTGAAAGTAATGGAGGTCGTTTCACAAGTTAAGTAAAAAATTAAATGATAAAGCCTAATCTACAGAATATCAAAAGCATAACTGTTAACTGATTTTGAAGAGTACTTGTTGTATTACAAAGATGATAACAGATTACATACTACGAGAAGGTAGAAAAAGGCGTAGAATTATAATAAAGTAGACATTGCTGTGGAAGTAATTGAATCTTATATATAGATTATCAGATATATCTTGTAATGGCGGGAAATAAATATTAAAATAAAATTGTTAGAAATCAACTGGTTAAACTACAACGCCCATGACAGGCTATGTGTGTAATAATTATATTTATGTCTTAAGGACATTGTATATTTGCTTGTATGCTGTGAAACCTGTATTTAAAAGGCACTCTAGAAAACCTGCAAATGTGCTCTTTATGAGCTGTTGTTCTTTATATAGAGGTTAAAACTATATGCACTATTCATTAAATTCAAAAATCAGGTTTCCCCTTAATAGACATTGATTTGTTATAGAGAGGTGCCCTTTAAGGCAGGATTGCCTGTATGTGTAAATGTATCTTCCGAATCAAAAAGTCTCTGTTCACAAAATATCCGTTGTATCCTTGTCATATTGATTTAGAGTTAAAATGGCGAGGCCATTTACATTCCATAATTTGTCATTTCTATTGCCTTCACATACAACCGTGAAATCAAAAAAGTCACAATTTTCCCTATAATTTTGAGCTATTATGTAATCTACCCAAACACCATAAAATTGGAATTGTTTTCTTCTCCGCTAGGCACCCAGCATAATTGAGTAAGAACAAAGACTGGTTGATTCGGAATCAGGATAATGTATCTGGGTAGATAATGTCTAACCGCGGACTGTTGTTTCAGTGAGCTAGTACTATAAAAAGTAAGCCAAGCGTGCTGATCTAGTATAAAGCGGACATCATCACCACAAGGAGATATAACTACTTCACTTTGCGTTAAGCAACAATCACTCACTCACGCAATTGTTTATTAGCTTAAAATATAATTTTCTGACATTTTCTTTATATACAATAAAATGACTCGGAAATATATGATACTTGAAACTCTTTAAGGGGCTCGGGACAGTAATTTAGTTTTTTTCTTTAAGACGAACGCACCATACCCAAAGTTAAAAAGATTTGTAATTAAATGGTAGGGACTGATAAAAAAAAAGGATAAGGATCAATGTTTTTACAAATAACGCAACGTCCATTTTATCAGTAGATGATAAAGGTTCCATCAACAGGATATTAAGGAACATTGATGTTATTACTGTTCTTTAAGACGAACTCAGCATGATCAAAGTTAAATAAAATTTGTGAGTTAATGGTAAAGGGCTTTCCAAAAAGTTTAAGGAGCAACGATTTTAGTTGCTATTGTTTAAAACAAGCACGGTGTACCCAAAGTTAGATCAACTATGCGAGAAAAGAGTAAAGATCTGTATACAAAACGACAACAACACTACAAACATTTAAGATAAAAGAACAGATTTAACTTGATATATCTCGGATCAAATAGACATTCCAATTATTAGTAATTTATACTGGCAAAGCATATTTAACGATTTAATTGTGCTTGTTAACGTACTCTCCTCGAGTTCGATGGATCACGGACTCGAACTTCAATTAGATACAACCAAAGAACATAATATTGGTATTTGTTGATTCTCCGGTGAGCACGCAGCATTAAGTAGTAAGACAGCAGTATGTATATTGAATATATTATGTGTCATGTATAATGAGGCAACATTAAACTTAAATATAAATAATGCAATCTACAAAATCGAACAGATGACCTTGAAAGAGGTCACATTAAACTTAAATATCAAAAATACTATCTACAAAATCGAACAGATGACCTTGAAAGAGGTCACATTAAACTTAAATATCAAAAATACTATCTACAAAATCGAACAGATGACCTTGAAAGAGGTCACATTAAACTTAAATATCAAAAATACTATCTACAAAATCGAACAGATGACCTTGAAAGAGGTCACATTAAACTTAAATATCAAAAATACTATCTACAAAATCGAACAGATGACCTTGAAAGAGGTCACATTAAACTTGAATATAAAAAATACAATCTACAAACATCGTTCTGTTTATCTGTGTTTTTTGTATCTTGACGTTTACTATGTTATCAATGTCAGACAGTTTTAATTTTATTTCAAGAAACATTAAATATAGATTTTAAAACTACTAAATGACTCACATAGAATTATTGCATATCCTACGATTTTGTTATATTAAAATTGCTTTCGTTTCGACAGTTTTAAAGTAATTGGTGACCCAAAATAAGAAACAACAGTCATTAATCAAATAATCAGAAAACAGGAGAAAACACAACTTAATCCAAGTTTATTTGTTTACGTAATTCATAATAAAATATATCCCATAATATATATGACATATACAAGTGTTACTAGAACAATAATAAAGATAGGACAGTTTGTTGTACGTAAGAAATTCATTGCTGTACACAATTACCATTATATAGAAGCCATCTTTATCGTGGTGAAGTATACCCCATATGTATCATCAGAAATAAGGTGGCAATCGATCGTAACAAATGTATATCTATAAACGTTTCAAGCAAGTGACAACCATATAATATATAGTTCGCCACGGGATTCCGAAATGATACTTGATAATATTTGGCATATTTTTTTTCTGGACTATATAGGTTCAAATAACGCTGCAGAAAGAACAAAAAAAATGTCTGCTAAATGTTATGGAGTTGTATGTATGGTCTAAATGTTATGGAGTTGTATGTATGGTCTAAATGTTATGGAGTTGTATGTATGGTCTAAATGTTATGTAGTCGTATGTATGGTCTAAATGTTATGGAGATGTATGTATGGTCTAAATGTTATGGAGTCCTATGTATGGTCTAAATGTTATGGAGTTGTATGTATGGTCTAAATGTTATGGAGTCGTATGTATGGTCTAGATGTTATGTAGTCGTATGTATGGTCTAAATGTTATGGAGTTGTATGTATGGTCTAAATGTTATGGAGTCGTATGTATGGTCTAAATGTTATGTAGTCGTATGTATGGTCTAAATGTTATGTAGTCCTATGTATGGTCTAAATGTTATGGAGTTGTAAGTATGGTCTAAATGTTATGGAGTTGTATGTATGGTCTAAATGTTATGAAGTTGTATGTATGGTCTAAATGTTATGTAGTCGTATGTATGGTCTAAATGTTATGGAGTTGTATGTATGGTCTAAATGTTATGGAGTCGTATGTATGGTCTAAATGTTATGTAGTCGTATGTATGGTCTAAATGTTATGTAGTCCTATGTATGGTCTAAATGTTATGGAGTTGTAAGTATGGTCTAAATGTTATGGAGTTGTATGTATGGTCTAAATGTTATGTAGTTGTATGTATGGTCTAAATGTTATGGAGTTGTATATATGGTCTAAATGTTATGTAGTTGTATGTATTGTCTAGATGTTATGTAGTCGTATGTATGGTCTAAATGTTATGGAGTTGTATGTATGGTCTAAATGTTATGTAGTTGTATGTATGGTCTAAATGTTATGTAGTTGTATGTATTGTCTAGATGTTATGTAGTCGTATGTATGGTCTAAATGTTATGTAGTTGTATGTATGGTCTAAATGTTATGGAGTTGTATGTATGGTCTAAATGTTATGGAGTTGTATGTATGGTCTAAATGTTATGGAGTTGTATGTATGGTCTAAATGTTATGTAGTCGTATGTATGGTCTAAATGTTATGGAGTCGTATGTATGGTCTAAATGTTATGGAGTTGTATGTATGGTCTAAATGTTATGGAGTTGTATGTATGGTCTAAATGTTATGGATTCCTATGTATGGTCTAAATGTTATGGAATCCTATGTATGGTCTAAATGTTATGTAGTCCTATGTATGGTCTAAATGTTATGTAGTCGTATGTATGGTCTAAATGTTATGGAGTTGTATGCATTGTCTAAATATTATGGAGTTGTGTGTATGGTCTAAATGTTATGGAGTCGTATGTATGGTCTAAATGTTATGGAGTTGTATGTATTGTCTAAATGTTATGGAGTTGTAGGGATGGTCTAAATGTTATGGAGTCCTATGTATGGTCTAAATGATATGGAGTTGTATGTATGGTCTAAATGTTATGTAGTCCTATGTATGGTCTAAATGTAATGTAGTCGTATGTATGGTCTAAATATTATGTAGTCCTATGTATGGTCTAAATGTTATGGAGTTGTATATATGGTCTAAATGTTATGTAGTCCTATGTATGGTCTAAATGTTATGTAGTCGTATGTTTGGTCTAAATGTTATGTAGTCGTATGCATGGTCTAAATGTTATGTAGTCGTATGTATGGTCTAAATGTTATGTAGTCCTATGTATGGTCTAAATGTTATGTAGTCCTATGTATGGTCTAAATGTTATGTAGTCCTATGTATGGTCTAAATGTTATGTAGTCCTATGTATGGTCTAAATGTTATGTAGTCGTATGTATGGTCTAAATGTTATGGAGTTGTATGTATGGTCTAAATGTTATGCAGTTGTATGTATGATCTAAATGTTATGGAGTTGTATGTATGGTCTAAATGTTATGTAGTCGTATTTATGGTCTAAATGTTATGGAGTTGTATGTATGGTCTAAATGTTATGTAGTCGTATGCATGGTCTAAATGTTATGTAGTCGTATGCATGGTCTAAATATTATGGAGTTGTATGTATGGTCTAAATGTTATGGAGTTGTATGTATGGTCTAAATGTTATGGAGTCGTATGTATGGTCTAAATGTTATGGAGTTGTATGTATGGTCTAGATGTTATGTAGTCGTATGTATGGTCTAAATGTTATGGAGTTGTATGTATGGTCTAAATGTTATGGAGTCGTATGTATGGTCTAAATGTTATGTAGTCGTATGTATGGTCTAAATGTTATGGAGTTGTATGTATGGTCTAAATGTTATGGAGTCGTATGTATGGTCTAAATGTTATGTAGTCCTATGTATGGTCTTAATGTTATGTAGTCCTATGTATGGTCTAAATGTTATGGAGTTGTAAGTATGGTCTAAATGTTATGTAGTCGTATGTATGGTCTAAATGTTATGGAGTTGTATGTATGGTCTAAATGTTATGGAGTCGTATGTATGGTCTAAATGTTATGGAGTCGTATGTATGTCTAAATGTTATGTAGTCCTATGTATGGTCTAAATGTTATGGAGTTGTATGTATGGTCTAAATGTTATGTAGTCGTATGTATGGTCTAAATGTTATGTAGTCCTATGTATGGTCTAAATGTTATGGAGTTGTAAGTATGGTCTAAATGTTATGGAGTTGTATGTATGGTCTAAATGTTATGGAGTTGTATGTATGGTCTAAATGTTATGTAGTCGTATGTATGGTCTAAATGTTATGGAGTTGTATGTATGGTCTAAATGTTATGGAGTCGTATGTATGGTCTAAATGTTATGTAGTCGTATGTATGATCTAAATGTTATGTAGTCCTATGTATGGTCTAAATGTTATGGAGTTGTAAGTATGGTCTAAATGTTATGGAGTTGTATGTATGGTCTAAATGTTATGTAGTTGTATGTATGGTCTAAATGTTATGGAGTTGTATGTATGGTCTAAATGTTATGTAGTTGTATGTATGGTCTAAATGTTATGGAGTTGTATGTATGGTCTAAATGTTATGGAGTTGTATGTATGGTCTAAATGTTATGTAGTCGTATGTATGGTCTAAATGTTATGGAGTCGTATGTATGGTCTAAATGTTATGGAGTTGTATGTATGGTCTAAATGTTATGGAGTTGTATGTATGGTCTAAATGTTATGTAGTCCTATGTATGGTCTAAATGTTATGGACTTGTATGTATGGTCTAAATGTTATGTAGTCCTATGTATGGTCTAAATGTTATGGAGTCGTATGTATGGTCTAAATGTTATGCAGTCCTATGTATGGTCTAAATGTTATGGAGTTGTATCTATGGTCTAAATGTTATGGAGTTGTATGTATGGTCTAAATGTTATGTAGTCGTATGTATGGTCTAAATGTTATGGAGTTGTATGTATGGTCTAAATGTTATGCAGTTGTATGTATGGTCTAAATGTTATGGAGTTGTATGTATGGTCTAAATGTTATGTAGTCGTATGTATGGTCTAAATGTTATGCAGTTGTATGTATGGTATAAATGTTATGGAGTTGTATGTATGATCTAAATGTTATGGAGTTGTATGTATGGTCTAAATGTTATAGAGTTGTATGTATGGTCTAAATGTTATGGAGTTGTAAGTATGGTCTAAATGTTATGGAGTTGTATATATGGTCTAAATGTTATGGAGTTGTATGTATGGTCTAAATGTTATGTAGTCGTATGTATGGTCTAAATGTTATGTAGTCGTATGTATGGTCTAAATGTTATGGAGTTGTATGTATGGTCTAAATGTTATGTAGTCCTATGTATGGTCTAAATGTTATGTAGTCCTATGTATGGTCTAAATGTTATGTAGTCGTATGTATGGTCTAAATGTTATGGAGTTGTATGTATGGTCTAAATGTTATGGAGTTGTATGTATGGTCTAAATGTTATGTAGTCGTATGTATGGTCTAAATGTTATGGAGTTGTATGTATGGTCTAAATGTTATGGAGTTGTATGTATAGTCTAAATGTTATGTAGTCGTATGTATGGTCTAAATGTTATGGAGTTGTATGTATGGTCTAAATGTTATGGAGTTGTATGTATGGTCTAAATGTTATGTAGTCCTATGTATGGTCTAAATGTTATGGAGTTGTATGTATGGTCTAAATGTTATGTAGTCGTATGTATGGTCTGAATGTTATGTAGTCCTATGTATGGTCTAAATGTTATGGAGTTGTATGTATGGTCTAAATGTTATGTAGTCCTATGTATAGTCTAAATGTTATGTAGTCCTATGTATGGTCTAAATGTTATGTAGTCGTATGTATGATCTAAATGTTATGGAGTTGTATGTATGGTCTAAATGTTATGTAGTCCTATGTATGGTCTAAATGTTATGGAGTCCTATGTATGGTCTAAATGTTATGGAGTTGTAAGTATGGTCTAAATGTTATGGAGTTGTATGTATGGTCTAACTGTTATGGAGTTGTATGTATGGTCTAAATGTTATGTAGTCCTATGTATGGTCTAAATGTTATGTAGTCCTATGTATGGTCTAAATGTTATGGAGTTGTATGTATGGTCTAAATGTTATGTAGTCCTATGTATGGTCTAAATGTTATGTAGTCGTATGTATGGTCTAAATGTTATGTAGTCCTATGTATGGTCTAAATGTTATGGAGTCGTCTGTATGGTCTAAATGTTATGGAGTTGTATGTATGGTCTAAATGTTATGGATTTGTATGTATTGTCTAAATATTATGTAGTCGTATGTATGGTCTAAATGTTATGTAGTTGTATGTATGGTCTAAATGTTATGGAGTTGTATGTATGGTCTAAATGTTATGGAGTTGTATGTATGGTCTAAATGTTATGGAGTTGTATGTATGGTCTAAATGTTATGTAGTCGTATGTATGGTCTAAATGTTATGGAGTTGTATGTATGGTCTAAATGTTATGGAGTTGTATGTATGGTCTAAATGTTATGGATTCCTATGTATGGTCTAAATGTTATGGAATCCTATGTATGGTCTAAATGTTATGTAGTCCTATGTATGGTCTAAATGTTATGTAGTCGTATGTATGGTCTAAATGTTATGGAGTTGTATGCATTGTCTAAATATTATGGAGTTGTGTGTATGGTCTAAATGTTATGGAGTCGTATGTATGGTCTAAATGTTATGGAGTTGTATGTATGGTCTAAATGTTATGCAGTTGTATGTATGGTCTAAATGTTATGGAGTTGTATGTATGGTCTAAATGTTATGTAGTCGTATGTATGGTCTAAATGTTATGCAGTTGTATGTATGGTATAAATGTTATGGAGTTGTATGTATGATCTAAATGTTATGGAGTTGTATGTATGGTCTAAATGTTATAGAGTTGTATGTATGGTCTAAATGTTATGGAGTTGTAAGTATGGTCTAAATGTTATGGAGTTGTATATATGGTCTAAATGTTATGGAGTTGTATGTATGGTCTAAATGTTATGTAGTCGTATGTATGGTCTAAATGTTATGTAGTCGTATGTATGGTCTAAATGTTATGGAGTTGTATGTATGGTCTAAATGTTATGTAGTCCTATGTATGGTCTAAATGTTATGTAGTCCTATGTATGGTCTAAATGTTATGTAGTCGTATGTATGGTCTAAATGTTATGGAGTTGTATGTATGGTCTAAATGTTATGGAGTTGTATGTATGGTCTAAATGTTATGTAGTCGTATGTATGGTCTAAATGTTATGGAGTTGTATGTATGGTCTAAATGTTATGGAGTTGTATGTATAGTCTAAATGTTATGTAGTCGTATGTATGGTCTAAATGTTATGGAGTTGTATGTATGGTCTAAATGTTATGGAGTTGTATGTATGGTCTAAATGTTATGTAGTCCTATGTATGGTCTAAATGTTATGGAGTTGTATGTATGGTCTAAATGTTATGTAGTCGTATGTATGGTCTGAATGTTATGTAGTCCTATGTATGGTCTAAATGTTATGGAGTTGTATGTATGGTCTAAATGTTATGTAGTCCTATGTATAGTCTAAATGTTATGTAGTCCTATGTATGGTCTAAATGTTATGTAGTCGTATGTATGATCTAAATGTTATGGAGTTGTATGTATGGTCTAAATGTTATGTAGTCCTATGTATGGTCTAAATGTTATGGAGTCCTATGTATGGTCTAAATGTTATGGAGTTGTAAGTATGGTCTAAATGTTATGGAGTTGTATGTATGGTCTAACTGTTATGGAGTTGTATGTATGGTCTAAATGTTATGTAGTCCTATGTATGGTCTAAATGTTATGGAGTCCTATGTATGGTCTAAATATTATGGAGTCGTATATATGGTCTAAATGTTATGGAGTTGTATGTATGGTCTAAATGTTATGTAGTCCTATGTATGGTCTAAATGTTATGTAGTCCTATGTATGGTCTAAATGTTATGGAGTTGTATGTATGGTCTAAATGTTATGTAGTCCTATGTATGGTCTAAATGTTATGTAGTCGTATGTATGGTCTAAATGTTATGTAGTCCTATGTATGGTCTAAATGTTATGGAGTCGTCTGTATGGTCTAAATGTTATGGAGTTGTATTTATGGTCTAAATGTTATGGATTTGTATGTATTGTCTAAATGTTATGTAGTCGTATGTATGGTCTAAATGTTATGGAGTAGTATGTATGGTCTAAATGTTATGGAGTTGTATGTATGGTCTAAATGTTATGTAGTCCTATGTATGGTCTAAATGTTATGGAGTCCTATGTATGGTCTAAATGTTATGGAGTTGTATGTATGGTCTAAATGTTATGTAGTCCATATGTATGGTCTAAATGTTATGGAGTTGTATGTATGGTCTAAATGTTATGTAGTCGTATGTATGGTCTAAATGTTATGGAGTTCTATGTATGGTCTAAATGTTATGGAGTTGTATGTATGGTCTAAATGTTATGTAGTCCTATGTATGGTCTAAATGTTATGGAGTTGTATGTATGGTCTAAATGTTATGTAGTCCTATGTATGGTCTAAATGTTATGGAGTTGTATGTATGGTCTAAATGTTATGTAGTCCTATGTATGGTCTAAATATTATGGAGTTGTATGTATGGTCTAAATGTTATGTAGTCCTATGTATGGTCTAAATGTTATGGATTTGTATGTATGGTCTAAATGTTATGTAGTCCTATGTATGGTCTAAATGTTATATAGTCGTATGTATGGTCTAAATGTTATGTAGTCCTATGTATTGTCTAAATGTTATGGAGTTGTATGTATGGTCTAAATGTTATGTAGTCGTATGTATGGTCTAAATGTTATGGAGTTGTATGTATGGTCTAAATGTTATGTAGTCGTATGTATGGTCTAAATGTTATGTAGTCGTATGTATGGTCTAAATGTTATGTAGTCCTATGTATGGTCTAAATGTTTTGGAGTCGTATGTATGGTCTAAATGTTATGGAGTTGTATGTATGGTCTAAATGTTATGGAGTTGTATGTATGGTCTAAATGTTATGGAGTTGTATGTATTGTCTAAATGTTATGGAGTCCTATGTATGGTCTAAATGTTTTGGAGTCGTATGTATGGTCTAAATGTTATGTAGTCCTATGTATGGTCTAAATGTTATGGAGTTGTATGTATGGTCTAAATGTTATGGAGTTGTATGTATTGTCTAAATGTTATGGAGTCCTATGTATGGTCTAAATGTTATGGAGTTGTATGTATGGTCTAAATGTTATGTAGTCGTATGTATGGTCTAAATGTTATGTAGTCCTATGTATGGTCTAAATGTTATGGAGTTGTATGTATGGTCTAAATGTTATGTAGTCCTATGTATGGTCTAAATGTTATGTAGTCCTATGTATGGTCTAAATGTTATGCAGTCGTATGTATGGTCTAAATGTTATGGAGTTGTATGTATGGTCTAAATGTTATGTAGTCCTATGCATGGTCTAAATGTTATGGATTCCTATGTATGGTCTAAATGTTATGGAGTTGTAAGTATGGTCTAAATGTTATGGAGTTGTATGTATGGTCTAAATGTTATGGAGTTGTATGTATGGTCTAAATGTTATGGAGTCCTATGTATGGTCTAAATGTTATGGAGTCCTATGTATGGTCTAAATATTATGGAGTCGTATATATGGTCTAAATGTTATCGAGTTGTATGTATGGTCTAAATGTTATGTAGTCCTATGTATGGTCTAAATGTTATGTAGTCCTATGTATGGTCTAAATGTTATGGAGTTCTATGTATGGTCTAAATGTTATGGAGTTGTATGTATGGTCTAAATGTTATGTAGTCCTATGTATGGTCTAAATGTTATGGAGTTGTATGTATGGTCTAAATGTTATGTAGTCCTATGTATGGTCTAAATGTTTTGGATTTGTATGTATGGTCTAAATGTTATGTAGTCCTATGTATGGTCTAAATGTTATATAGTCGTATGTATGGTCTAAATGTTATGTAGTCCTATGTATGGTCTAAATGTTATGGAGTTGTATGTATGGTCTAAATGTTATGTAGTCCTATGTATGGTCTAAATGTTATGTAGTCGTATGTATGGTCTAAATGTTATGGAGTTGTATGTATGGTCTAAATGTTATGTAGTCGTATGTATGGTCTAAATGTTATGTAGTCGTATGTATGGTCTAAATGTTATGTAGTCCTATGTATGGTCTAAATGTTTTGGAGTCGTATGTATGGTCTAAATGTTATGGAGTTGTATGTATGGTCTAAATGTTATGGAGTTGTATGTATGGTCTAAATGTTATGGAGTTGTATGTATTGTCTAAATGTTATGGAGTCCTATGTATGGTCTAAATGTTTTGGAGTCGTATGTATGGTCTAAATGTTATGTAGTCCTATGTATGGTCTAAATGTTATGGAGTTGTGTGTATGGTCTAAATGTTATGGAGTTGTATGTATTGTCTAAATGTTATGGAGTCCTATATATGGTCTAAATGTTATGGAGTTGTATGTATGGTCTAAATGTTATGTAGTCGTATGTATGGTCTAAATGTTATGTAGTCCTATGTATGGTCTAAATGTTATGGAGTTGTATGTATGGTCTAAATGTTATGTAGTCCTATGTATGGTCTAAATGTTATGTAGTCCTATGTATGGTCTAAATGTTATGCAGTCGTATGTATGGTCTAAATGTTATGGAGTTGTATGTATGGTCTAAATGTTATGTAGTCCTATGCATGGTCTAAATGTTATGGATTCCTATGTATGGTCTAAATGTTTTGGAGTCGTATGTATGGTCTAAATGTTATGGAGTTGTATGTATGGTCTAAATGTTATGGAGTTGTATGTATGGCCTAAATGTTATGTAGTCCTATGTATGGTCTAAATGTTATGGAGTCCTATGTATGGTCTAAATATTATGGAGTCGTATATATGGTCTAAATGTTATCGAGTTGTATGTATGGTCTAAATGTTATGTAGTCCTATGTATGGTCTAAATGTTATGTAGTCCTATGTATGGTCTAAATGTTATGGAGTTGTATGTATGGTCTAAATGTTATGTAGTCCTATGTATGGTCTAAATGTTATGTAGTCGTATGCATGGTCTAAATGTTATGTAGTCCTATGTATGGTCTAAATGTTATGGAGTCGTATGTATGGTCTAAATGTTATGGAGTTGTATGTATGGTCTAAATGTTATGGATTTGTATGTATTGTCTAAATGTTATGTAGTCGTATGTATGGTCTAAATGTTATGGAGTAGTATGTATGGTCTAAATGTTATGGAGTTGTATGTATGGTCTAAATGTTATGTAGTCCTATGTATGGTCTAAATGTTATGGAGTCCTATGTATGGTCTAAATGTTATGGAGTTGTATGTATGGTCTAAATGTTATGTAGTCCTATGTATGGTCTTAATGTTATGGAGTTGTATGTATGGTCTAAATGTTATGTAGTCGTATGTATGGTCTAAATGTTATGGAGTTCTATGTATGGTCTAAATGTTATGGAGTTGCATGTATGGTCTAAATGTTATGTAGTCCTATGTATGGTCTAAATGTTATGGAGTTGTATGTATGGTCTAAATGTTATGTAGTCCTATGTATGGTCTAAATGTTATGGAGTTGTATGTATGGTCTAAATGTTATGTAGTCCTATGTATGGTCTAAATGTTATGGAGTTGTATGTATGGTCTAAATGTTATGGAGTTGTATGTATGGTCTAAATGTTATGTAGTCCTATGTATGGTCTAAATGTTATGGAGTTGTATGTATGGTCTAAATGTTATGTAGTCCTATGTATGGTCTAAATGTTATGTAGTCCTATGTATGGTCTAAATGTTATGGAGTTGTATGCATGGTCTAAATGTTATGTAGTCCTATGTATGGTCTAAATGTTATGTAGTCGTATGTATGGTCTAAATGTTATTTAGTCCTATGTATGGTCTAAATGTTATTTAGTCCTATGTATGGTCTAAATGGTTTGGAGTCGTATGTATGGTCTAAATGATAAGGAGTTGTATGTATGGTCTAAATGTTATGGAGTTGTATGTATGGTCTAAATGTTATGTAGTCGTATGTATGGTCTAAATGTTATGGAGTTGTATGTATGGTCTAAATGTTATGGAGTCGTATGTATGGTCTAAATGTTATGTAGTCCTATGTATGGTCTAAATGTTATGTAGTCCTATGTATGGTCTAAATGTTATGTAGTCCTATGTATGGTCTAAATGTTATGGAGTCGTATGTATGGTCTAAATGTTATGTAGTCCTATGTATAGTCTAAATGTTATGTAGTCCTATGAATGGTCTAAATATTATGTAGTCCTATGTATGGTCTAAATGTTATGGAGTCGTATGTATGGTCTAAATGTTATGTAGTCCTATGTATGGTCTAAATGTTATGTAGTCCTATGTATGGTCTAAATGTTATGGAGTCGTATGTATGGTCTAAATGTTATGGAGTTGTATGTATGGTCTAAATGTTATGGAGTTGTATGTATTGTCTAAATGTTATGTAGTCGTATGTATGGTCTAAATGTTATGGAGTTGTATGTATGGTCTAAATGTTATGGAGTCGTATGTATGGTCTAAATGTTATGTAGTCCTATGTATGGTCTAAATGTTATGGAGTTGTATGTATGGTCTAAATGTTATGGAGTTGTATGTATGGTCTAAATATTATGGAGTTGTATGTATGGTCTAAATGTTATGGAGTCGTATGTATGGTCTAAATGTTATGTAGTCCTATGTATGGTCTAAATGTTATGGAGTTGTATGTATGGTCTAAATGTTATGGAGTTGTATGTATGGTCTAAATATTATGGAGTTGTATGTATGGTCTAAATGTTATGTAGTCCTATGTATGGTCTAAATGTTATGTAGACGTATGTATGGTCTAAATGTCATGGAGTCGTATGTATGGTCTAAATGCTATGTAGTCGTATGAATGGTCTAATGTTATGTTGTCCTATGTATGGTCTAAATGTTATGGAGTCCTATGTATGGTCTAACTGTTATGCAGTTGTATGTATGGTCTAAATGTTATGTAGTCCATATGTATGGTCTAAATGTTATGGAGTAGTATGTATGGTCTAAATGTTATGTAGTCGTATGTATGGTCTAAATGTTATAGAGTTCTATGTATGGTCTAAATGTTATGGAGTTGTATGTATGGTCTAAATGTTATGTAGTCCTATGTATGGTCTAAATGTTATGGAGTTGTATGTATGGTCTAAATGTTATGTAGTCCTATGTATGGTCTAAATGTTATGGAGTTGTATGTATGGTCTAAATGGTATGTAGTCCTATGTATGGTCTAAATGTTATGGAGTTGTATGTATGGTCTAAATGTTATGTAGTCCTATGTATGGTCTAAATGTTATGGAGTTGTATGTATGGTCTAAATGTTATGTAGTCCTATGTATGGTCTAAATGTTATGTAGTCGTATGTATGGTCTAAATGTTATGTAGTCCTATGTATGGTCTAAATGTTATGGAGTTGTATGTATGGTCTAAATGTTATGTAGTCTTATGTATGGTCTAAATGTTATGTAGTCCTATGTATGGTCTAAATGTTATGGAGTTGTATGTATGGTCTAAATGTTATGTAGTCCTATGTATGGTCTAAATGTTATGTAGTCGTATGTATGGTCTAAATGTTATGTAGTCCTATGTATGGTCTAAATGTTTTGGAGTCGTATGTATGGTCTAAATGTTATGGAGTTGTATGTATGGTCTAAATGTTATGGAGTTGTATGTATGGTCTAAATGTTATGGAGTCCTATGTATGGTCTAAATGTTATGGAGTTGTATGTATGGTCTAAATGTTATGTAGTCCTATGTATGGTCTAAATGTTATGGAGTTGTATGTATGGTCTAAATGTTATGTAGTCCTATGTATGGTCTGAATTTTATGGAGTTGTATGTATGGTCTAAATGTTATGTAGTCCTATGTATGGTCTAAATGTTATGGAGTCCTATGTGTGGTCTAAATGTTATGGAGTTGTATGTATGGTCTAAATGTTATGTAGTCCTATGTATGGTCTAAATGTTATGGAGTTGTATGTATGGTCTAAATGTTATGTAGTCCTATGTATGGTCTAAATGTTATGGAGTCCTAAGTATGGTCTAAATATTATGGAGTTGTATGTATGGTCTAAATGTTATGTAGTCGTATGTATGGTCTAAATGTTATGTAGTCGTATGTATGGTCTAAATGTAATGGAGTTGTATGTATGGTCTAAATGTTATGGAGTAGTATGTAAGGTCTAAATGTTATGTAGTCGTATGTATGGTCTAAATGTTATGGAGTCCTATGTATGGTCTAAATGTTATGGAGTTGTATGTATGGTCTAAATGTTATGTAGTCGTATGTATGGTTTAAATGTTATGTGGTTGTATGTATGGTCTTAATGTTATGGAGTTGTATGTATGGTCTAAATTTTATGTAGTCCTATGTATGGTCTAAATGTTATGTAGTCGTATGTATGGTCTAAATGTTATGTAGTCCTATGTATGGTCTAAATGTTAAGTAGTCGTATGTATGGTTTAAATGTTATGGAGTCCTATGTATGGTCTAAATGTTATGGAGTTGTATGTATGGTCTAAATGTTATGGTGTTGTATGTATGGTCTAAATGTTATGGAGTTGTATGTATGGTCTAAATGTTATGGAGTCGTATGTATGGTCTAAATGTTATGTAGTCGTATGCATGGTCTAAATGTTATGTAGTCGTATGTATGGTCTAAATGTTATGGAGTCCGATGTATGGTCTAAATGTTATGTAGTTGTATGTATGGTCTAAATGTTATGTAGTCCTATGTATGGTCTAAATGTTATGTAGTCGTATGTATGGTCTAAATGTTATGTAGTCCTATGTATGGTCTAAATGTTATGGAGTTGTATGTATGGTCTAAATGTTATGTAGTCTTATGTATGGTCTAAATGTTATGTAGTCCTATGTATGGTCTAAATGTTATGGAGTTGTATGTATGGTCTAAATGTTATGTAGTCCTATGTATGGTCTAAATGTTATGTAGTCGTATGTATGGTCTAAATGTTATGTAGTCCTATGTATGGTCTAAATGTTTTGGAGTCGTATGTATGGTCTAAATGTTATGGAGTTGTATGTATGGTCTAAATGTTATGGAGTTGTATGTATGGTCTAAATGTTATGGAGTCCTATGTATGGTCTAAATGTTATGGAGTTGTATGTATGGTCTAAATGTTATGTAGTCCTATGTATGGTCTAAATGTTATGGAGTTGTATGTATGGTCTAAATGTTATGTAGTCCTATGTATGGTCTAAATTTTATGGAGTTGTATGTATGGTCTAAATGTTATGTAGTCCTATGTATGGTCTAAATGTTATGGAGTCCTATGTGTGGTCTAAATGTTATGGAGTTGTATGTATGGTCTAAATGTTATGTAGTCCTATGTATGGTCTAAATGTTATGGAGTTGTATGTATGGTCTAAATGTTATGTAGTCCTATGTATGGTCTAAATGTTATGGAGTCCTAAGTATGGTCTAAATATTATGGAGTTGTATGTATGGTCTAAATGTTATGTAGTCGTATGTATGGTCTAAATGTTATGTAGTCGTATGTATGGTCTAAATGTAATGGAGTTGTATGTATGGTCTAAATGTTATGGAGTAGTATGTATGGTCTAAATGTTATGTAGTCGTATGTATGGTCTAAATGTTATGGAGTCCTATGTATGGTCTAAATGTTATGGAGTTGTATGTATGGTCTAAATGTTATGTAGTCGTATGTATGGTTTAAATGTTATGTGGTTGTATGTATGGTCTTAATGTTATGGAGTTGTATGTATGGTCTAAATTTTATGTAGTCCTATGTATGGTCTAAATGTTATGTAGTCGTATGTATGGTCTAAATGTTATGTAGTCCTATGTATGGTCTAAATGTTAAGTAGTCGTATGTATGGTTTAAATGTTATGGAGTCCTATGTATGGTCTAAATGTTATGGAGTTGTATGTATGGTCTAAATGTTATGGTGTTGTATGTATGGTCTAAATGTTATGGAGTTGTATGTATGGTCTAAATGTTATGGAGTCGTATGTATGGTCTAAATGTTATGTAGTCGTATGCATGGTCTAAATGTTATGTAGTCGTATGTATGGTCTAAATGTTATGGAGTCCTATGTATGGTCTAAATGTTATGGAGTTGTATGTATGGTCTAAATGTTATGTAGTCCTATGTATGGTCTAAATGTTATGTAGTCGTATGTATGGTCTAAATGTTATGTAGTCCTATGTATGGTCTAAATGTTATGGAGTTGTATGTATGGTCTAAATGTTATGTAGTCTTATGTATGGTCTAAATGTTATGTAGTCCTATGTATGGTCTAAATGTTATGGAGTTGTATGTATGGTCTAAATGTTATGTAGTCCTATGTATGGTCTAAATGTTATGTAGTCGTATGTATGGTCTAAATGTTATGTAGTCCTATGTATGGTCTAAATGTTTTGGAGTCGTATGTATGGTCTAAATGTTATGGAGTTGTATGTATGGTCTAAATGTTATGGAGTTGTATGTATGGTCTAAATGTTATGGAGTCCTATGTATGGTCTAAATGTTATGGAGTTGTATGTATGGTCTAAATGTTATGTAGTCCTATGTATGGTCTAAATGTTATGGAGTTGTATGTATGGTCTAAATGTTATGTAGTCCTATGTATGGTCTAAATTTTATGGAGTTGTATGTATGGTCTAAATGTTATGTAGTCCTATGTATGGTCTAAATGTTATGGAGTCCTATGTGTGGTCTAAATGTTATGGAGTTGTATGTATGGTCTAAATGTTATGTAGTCCTATGTATGGTCTAAATGTTATGGAGTTGTATGTATGGTCTAAATGTTATGTAGTCCTATGTATGGTCTAAATGTTATGGAGTCCTAAGTATGGTCTAAATATTATGGAGTTGTATGTATGGTCTAAATGTTATGTAGTCGTATGTATGGTCTAAATGTTATGTAGTCGTATGTATGGTCTAAATGTAATGGAGTTGTATGTATGGTCTAAATGTTATGGAGTAGTATGTATGGTCTAAATGTTATGTAGTCGTATGTATGGTCTAAATGTTATGGAGTTGTATGCATGGTCTAAATGTTATGGAGTTGTATGTATGGTCTAAATGTTATGTAGTCGTATGTATGGTTTAAATGTTATGTGGTTGTATGTATGGTCTTAATGTTATGGAGTTGTATGTATGGTCTAAATTTTATGTAGTCATATGTATGGTCTAAATGTTATGTAGTCGTATGTATGGTCTAAATGTTATGTAGTCCTATGTATGGTCTAAATGTTAAGTAGTCGTATGTATGGTTTAAATGTTATGGAGTCCTATGTATGGTCTAAATGTTATGGAGTTGTATGTATGGTCTAAATGTTATGGTGTTGTATGTATGGTCTAAATGTTATGGAGTTGTATGTATGGTCTAAATGTTATGGAGTCGTATGTATGGTCTAAATGTTATGTAGTCGTATGCATGGTCTAAATGTTATGTAGTCGTATGTATGGTCTAAATGTTATGGAGTCCTATGTATGGTCTAAATGTTATGGAGTTGTATGTATGGTCTAAATGTTATGGAGTTGTATGTATGGTCTAAATGTTATGTAGTCCTATGTATGGTCTAAATGTTATGGAGTTGTATGTATGGTCTAAATGTTATGGAGTTGTATGTATGGTCTATATGTTATGTAGTCCTATGTATGGTCTAAATGTTATGGAGTAGTATGTATGGTCTAAATGTTATGGAGTCCTATGTATGGTCTAAATGTTATGTAGTCGTATGTATGGTCTAAATGTTATGTAGTCCTATGTATGGTCTAAATGTTATGTAGTCCTATGTATGGTCTAAATGTTACGTAGTCCTGTGTATGGTCTAAATGTTATGTAGTCGTATGTATGGTCTAAATGTTATGTAGTCGTATGTATGTTCTAAATGCTATGGAGTTGTATGTATGGTCTAAATGTTATGTAGTCCTATGTATGGTCTAAATGTTATTTAGTCCTATGTATGGTCTAAAAGGTATGGAGTTCGTATGTATGGTCTAAATGTTATGTAGTCGTATGTATGGTCTAAATGTTATGGAGTCCTATGTATGGTCTGAATGTTATGTAGTCATATGTAAGGTCTAAATGTTATGGAGTTGTATGTATGGTCTAAATGTTATGGAGTCCTATGTATGGTCTAAATGTTATGGAGTCATATGTATGGTCTAAATGTTATGGAGTCCTATGTATGGTCTAAATGTTATGGAGTTGTATGTATGGTCTAAATGTTATGTAGTCCTATGTATGGTCTAAATGTTATGGAGTTGTATGTATGGTCTAAATGTTATGTAGTCCTATGTATGGTCTAAATTTTATGGAGTTGTATGTATGGTCTAAATGTAATGTAGTCCTATGCATGGTCTAAATGTTATGGAGTCCTATGTGTGGTCTAAATGTTATGGAGTTGTATGTATGGTCTAAATGTTATGTAGTCCTATGTATGGTCTAAATGTTATGGAGTTGTATGTATGGTCTAAATGTTATGTAGTCCTATGTATGGTCTAAATGTTATGGAGTCCTAAGTATGGTCTAAATATGATGGAGTTGTATGTATGGTCTAAATGTTATGTAGTCGTATGTATGGTCTAAATGTTATGTAGTCGTATGTATGGTCTAAATGTAATGGAGTTGTATGTATGGTCTAAATGTTATGGAGTAGTATGTATGGTCTAAATGTTATGTAGTCGTATGTATGGTCTAAATGTTATGGAGTCCTATGTATGGTCTAAATGTTATGGAGTCGTATGTATGGTCTAAATGTTATGGAGTTGTATGCATGGTCTAAATGTTATGGAGTTGTATGTATGGTCTAAATGTTATGTAGTCGTATGTATGGTTTAAATGTTATGTGGTTGTATGTATGGTCTTAATGTTATGGAGTTGTATGTATGGTCTAAATTTTATGTAGTCCTATGTATGGTCTAAATGTTATGTAGTCGTATGTATGGTCTAAATGTTATGTAGTCCTATGTATGGTCTAAATGTTAAGTAGTCGTATGTATGGTTTAAATGTTATGGAGTCCTATGTATGGTCTAAATGTTATGGAGTTGTATGTATGGTCTAAATGTTATGGTGTTGTATGTATGGTCTAAATGTTATGGAGTTGTATGTATGGTCTAAATGTTATGGAGTTGTATGTATGGTCTAAATGTTATGGAGTGCTATGTATGGTCTAAATGTTATGGAGTCGTATGTATGGTCTAAATGTTATGTAGTCGTATGTATGGTCTAAATGTTATGTAGTCGTATGTATGGTCTAAATGTTATGGAGGTGTATGTATGGTCTAAATGTTTTGGAGTCGTATGTATGGTCTAAATGTTATGTAGTCGTATGCATGGTCTAAATGTTATGTAGTCGTATGTATGGTCTAAATGTTATGGAGTCCTATGTATGGTCTAAATGTTATGGAGTTGTATGTATGGTCTAAATGTTATGGAGTTGTATGTATGGTCTAAATGTTATGTAGTCCTATGTATGGTCTAAATGTTATGGAGTTGTATGTATGGTCTAAATGTTATGTAGTCGTATGTATGGTCTAAATGTTATGGAGTCCTATGTATGGTCTGAATGTTATGTAGTCGTATGTATGGTCTAAATGTTATGGAGTTGTATGTATGGTCTAAATGTTATGGAGACCTATGTATGGTCTAAATGTTATGGAGTCATATGTATGGTCTAAATGTTATGGAGTCGTATGTATGGTCTAAATGTTATTGAGTCGTATGTATGGTCTAAATGTTATAGAGTTGTATGTATGGTCTAAATGTTATGGAGTTGTAAGTATGGTCTAAATGTTATGGAGTTGTATGTATGGTCTAAATGTTATGGAGTTGTATGTATGGTCTAAATGTTATGTAGTCCTATGTATGGTCTAAATGTTATGGAGTTGTATGTATGGTCTAAATGTTATGTAGTCCTATGTATGGTCTAAATTTTATGGAGTTGTATGTATGGTCTAAATGTTATGTAGTCCTATGTATGGTCTACATGTTATGGAGTCCTATGTATGGTCTAAATGTTATGGAGTTGTATGTATGGTCTAAATGTTATGTAGTCCTATGTATGGTCTAAATGTTATGGAGTTGTATGAATGGTCTAAATGTTATGTAGTCCTATGTATGGTCTAAATGTTATGGAGTCCTAAGTATGGTCTAAATATTATGGAGTTGTATGTATGGTCTAAATGTTATGTAGTCGTATGTATGGTCTAAATGTTATGTAGTCGTATGTATGGTCTAAATGTAATGGAGTTGTATGTATGGTCTAAATGTTATGGAGTAGTATGTATGGTCTAAATGTTATGTAGTCGTATGTATGGTCTAAATGTTATGTAGTCGTATGTATGGTCTAAATGTTATGGAGTCGTATGCATGGTCTAAATGTTATGGAGTTGTATGTATGGTCTAAATGTTATGGAGTTGTATGTATGGTCTAAATGTTATGTAGTCGTATGTATGGTTTAAATGTTATGTGGTTGTATGTATGGTCTAAATGTTATGGAGTTGTATGTATGGTCTAAATGTTATGTAGTCCTATGTATGGTCTAAATGTTATGTAGTCGTATGTATGGTCTAAATGTTATGTAGTGCTATGTATGGTCTAAATGTAATGTAGTCCTATGTATGGTCTAAATGTTATGTAGTCGTATGTATGGTCTAAATGTTATGTAGTCCTATGTATGGTCTAAATGTTAAGTAGTCGTATGTATGGTTTAAATGTTATGGAGTCCTATGTATGGTTTAAATGTTATGGAGTTGTATGTATGGTCTAAATGTTATGGTGTTGTATGTATGGTCTAAATGTTATGGAGTTGCATGTATGGTCTAAATGTTATGGAGTTGTATGTATGGTCTAAATGTTATGGAGTGGTATGTATGGTCTAAATGTTATGGAGTCGTATGTATGGTCTAAATGTTATGTAGTCCTATGTATGGTCTAAATGTTATGTAGTCGTATGTATGGTCTAAATGTTATGTAGTCGTATGTATGGTCTAAATGTTATGTAGTCGTATGTATGGTCTAAATGTTATGGAGGTGTATGTATGGTCTAAATGTTATGGAGTCGTATGTATGGTCTAAATGTTATGAAGTCGTATGTATGGTCTAAATGTTATGGAGTTGTATGTATGGTCTAAATGGTATGGAGTCGTATGTATGGTCTAAATGTTATGTAGTCGATTGTATGGTCTAAATGTTATGTAGTCGTATGTATGGTCTAAATGTTATGTAGTCGTATGTATGGTCTAAATGTTATGTAGTCGTATGTATGGTCTAAATGTTATGTAGTCCTATGTATGGTCTAAATGTTATGTAGTCCTATGTATGGTCTAAATGTTATGTAGTCCTATGTATGGTCTAAATGTTATGTAGTCCTATGTATGGTCTAAATGTTATGTAGTCCTGTGTATGGTCTAAATGTTATGTAGTCCTATGTATGGTCTAAATGTTATGTAGTCCTATGTATGGTCTAAATGTTATGTAGTCGTATGTATGGTCTAAATGTTATGTAATCCTATGTATGGTCTAAATGTTATGTAGTCGTATGTATGGTCTAAATGTTATGTAGTCCTATGTATGGTCTAAATGTTATGTAGTCCTATGTATGGTCTAAATGTTATGTAGTCCTATGTATGGTCTAAATGCTATGTAGTCCTATGTATGGTCTAAATGTTATATAGTTGTATGTAAGGTCTAAATGTTATGTAGTCCTATGTATGGTCTAAATGTTATGGAGTTGTATGTATGGTCTAAATGTTATGGAGTTGTATGTATGGTCTAAATGTTATGGAGTCGTATGTATGGTCTAAATGTTATGGAGTCGTATGTATGGTCTAAATGTTATGGAGTTGTATGTATTGTCTAAATGTTATGGAGTTGTATGTATGGTCTAAATGTTATGTAGTCCTATGTATGGTCTAAATGTTATGGTGTTGTATGTATGGTCTAAATGTTATGTAGTCCTATGTATGGTCTAAATTTTATGGAGTTGTATGTATGGTCTACATGTTATGTAGTCCTATGTATGGTCTAAATGTTATGGAGTCCTATGTATGGTCTAAATGTTATGGAGTTGTATGTATGGTCTAAATGTTATGTAGTCCTATGTATGGTCTAAATGTTATGGAGTTGTATGTATGGTCTAAATGTTATGTAGTCCTATATATGGTCTAAATGTTATGGAGTCCTAAGTATGGTCTAAATATTATGGAGTTGTATGTATGGTCTAAATGTTATGTAGTCGTATGTATGGTCTAATTGCTATGTAGTCGTATGTATGGTCTAAATGTAATGGAGTTGTATGTATGGTCTAAATGTTATGGAGTAGTATGTATTGTCTAAATGTTATGTAGTCGTATGTATAGTCTAAATGTTATGGAGTCCTATGTATGGTCTAAATGTTATGGAGTCGTATGCATGGTCTAAATGTTATGGAGTTGTATGTATGGTCTAAATGTTATGGAGTTGTAGGTATGGTCTAAATGTTATGTAGTCGTATGTATGGTTTAAATGTTATGTGGTTGTATGTATGGTCTAAATGTTATGGAGTTGTATGTATGGTCTAAATGTTATGTAGTCCTATGAATGGTCTAAATGTTATGTAGTCGTATGTATGGTCTAAATGTTATGTAGTCCTATGTATGGTCTAAATGTTAAGTAGTCGTATGTATGGTTTAAATGTTATGGAATCCTATGTATGGTCTAAATGTTATGGAGTTGTATGTATGGTCTAAATGTTATGGTGTTGTATGTATGGTCTAAATGTTATGGAGTTGTATGTATGGTCTAAATGTTATGGAGTTGTATGTATGGTCTAAATGTTATGGAGTGCTATGTATGGTCTAAATGTTATGGGGTCGTATGTATGGTCTAAATGTTATGTAGTCGTATGTATGGTCTAAATGTTATGTAGTCGTATGTATGGTCTAAATGTTATGTAGTCCTATGTATGGTCTAAATGTTATGTAGTCGTATGTATGGTCTAAATGTTATGGAGGTGTATGTATGGTCTAAATGTTATGGAGTCGCATGCATGGTCTAAATGTTATGTAGTCGTATGCATGGTCTAAATGTTATGTAGTCGTATGTATGGTCTAAATGTTATGTAGTGCTATGTATGGTCTAAATGTAATGTAGTCCTATGTATGGTCTAAATGTTATGTAGTCGTATGTATGGTCTAAATGTTATGTAGTCCTATGTATGGTCTAAATGTTAAGTAGTCGTATGTATGGTTTAAATATTATGGAGTCCTATGTATGGTTTAAATGTTATGGAGTTGTATGTATGGTCTAAATGTTATGGTGTTGTATGTATGGTCTAAATGTTATGGAGTTGTATGTATGGTCTAAATGTTATGGAGTTGTATGTATGGTCTAAATGTTATGGAGTGGTATGTATGGTCTAAATGTTATGGAGTCGTATGTATGGTCTAAATGTTATGTAGTCGTACGTATGGTCTAAATGTTATGTAGTCGTATGTATGGTCTAAATGTTATGTAGTCGTATGTATGGTCTAAATGTTATGTAGTCGTATGTATGGTCTAAATGTTATGGAGGTGTATGTATGGTCTAAATGTTATGGAGTCGTATGTATGGTCTAAATGTTATGAAGTCGTATGTATGGTCTAAATGTTATGGAGTTGTATGTATGGTCTAAATGGTATGGAGTCGTATGTATGGTCTAAATGTTATGTAGTCGATTGTATGGTCTAAATGTTATGTAGTCGTATGTATGGTCTAAATGTTATGTAGTCGTATGTATGGTCTAAATGTTATGTAGTCGTATGTATGGTCTAAATGTTATGTAGTCCTATGTATGGTCTAAATGTTATGTAGTCCTATGTATGGTCTAAATGTTATGTAGTCCTATGTATGGTCTAAATGTTATGTAGTCCTATGTATGGTCTAAATGTTATGTAGTCCTGTGTATGGTCTAAATGTTATGTAGTCCTATGTATGGTCTAAATGTTATGTAGTCCTATGTATGGTCTAAATGTTATGTAGTCGTATGTATGGTCTAAATGTTATGTAATCCTATGTATGGTCTAAATGTTATGTAGTCGTATGTATGGTCTAAATGTTATGTAGTCCTATGTATGATCTAAATGTTATGTAGTCCTATGTATGGTCTAAATGTTATGTAGTCCTATGTATGGTCTAAATGTTATGTAGTCCTATGTATGGTCTAAATGTTATGTAGTCCTATGCATGGTCTAAATGTTATGTAGTCCTATGTATGGTCTAAATGTTATGTAGTCCTATGTATGGTCTAAATGTTATGTAGTCCTATGTATGGTCTAAATGCTATGTAGTCCTATGTATGGTCTAAATGTTATATAGTTGTATGTAAGGTCTAAATGTTATGTAGTCCTATGTATGGTCTAAATGTTATGGAGTTGTATGTATGGTCTAAATGTTATGGAGTTGTATGTATGGTCTAAATGTTATGGAGTCGTATGTATGGTCTAAATGTTATGGAGTCGTATGTATGGTCTAAATGTTATGGAGTTGTATGTATTGTCTAAATGTTATGGAGTTGTATGTATGGTCTAAATGTTATGTAGTCCTATGTATGGTCTAAATGTTATGGTGTTGTATGTATGGTCTAAATGTTATGTAGTCCTATGTATGGTCTAAATTTTATGGAGTTGTATGTATGGTCTACATGTTATGTAGTCCTATGTATGGTCTAAATGTTATGGAGTCCTATGTATGGTCTAAATGTTATGGAGTTGTATGTATGGTCTAAATGTTATGTAGTCCTATGTATGGTCTAAATGTTATGGAGTTGTATGTATGGTCTAAATGTTATGTAGTCCTATATATGGTCTAAATGTTATGGAGTCCTAAGTATGGTCTAAATATTATGGAGTTGTATGTATGGTCTAAATGTTATGTAGTCGTATGTATGGTCTAATTGCTATGTAGTCGTATGTATGGTCTAAATGTAATGGAGTTGTATGTATGGTCTAAATGTTATGGAGTAGTATGTATTGTCTAAATGTTATGTAGTCGTATGTATAGTCTAAATGTTATGGAGTCCTATGTATGGTCTAAATGTTATGGAGTCGTATGCATGGTCTAAATGTTATGGAGTTGTATGTATGGTCTAAATGTTATGGAGTTGTATGTATGGTCTAAATGTTATGTAGTCGTATGTATGGTTTAAATGTTATGTGGTTGTATGTATGGTCTAAATGTTATGGAGTTGTATGTATGGTCTAAATGTTATGTAGTCCTATGAATGGTCTAAATGTTATGTAGTCGTATGTATGGTCTAAATGTTATGTAGTCCTATGTATGGTCTAAATGTTAAGTAGTCGTATGTATGGTTTAAATGTTATGGAATCCTATGTATGGTCTAAATGTTATGGAGTTGTATGTATGGTCTAAATGTTATGGTGTTGTATGTATGGTCTAAATGTTATGGAGTTGTATGTATGGTCTAAATGTTATGGAGTTGTATGTATGGTCTAAATGTTATGGAGTGCTATGTATGGTCTAAATGTTATGGGGTCGTATGTATGGTCTAAATGTTATGTAGTCGTATGTATGGTCTAAATGTTATGTAGTCGTATGTATGGTCTAAATGTTATGTAGTCCTATGTATGGTCTAAATGTTATGTAGTCGTATGTATGGTCTAAATGTTATGGAGGTGTATGTATGGTCTAAATGTTATGGAGTCGTATGCATGGTCTAAATGTTATGTAGTCGTATGCATGGTCTAAATGTTATGTAGTCGTATGTATGGTCTAAATGTTATGGAGTCCTATGTATGGTCTAAATGTTATGGAGTCCTATGTATGTTCTAAATGTTATGGATTGCATGTATGGTCTAAATGTTATGGAGTTGTATGTATGGTCTAAATGTTATGTAGTCCTATGTATGGTCTAAATGTTATGGAGTTGTATGTATGGTCTAAATGTTATGTAGTCGTATGTATGGTCTAAATGTTATGGAGTCGTATGTATGGTCTGAATGTTATGTAGTCGTATGTATGGTCTAAATGTTATGGAGTTGTATGTATGGTCTAAATGTTATGGAGTCCTATGTATGGTCTAAATGTTATGGAGTCGTATGTATGGTCTAAATGTTATGGAGTTGTATGTATGGTCTAAATGTTATGGAGTCGTATGTATGGTCTGAATGTTATGTAGTCGTATGTATGGTCTAAATGTTATTGAGTCGTATGTATGGTCTAAATGTTATAGAGTTGTATGTATGGTCTAAATGTTATGGAGTTGTAAGTATGGTGTAAATGTTATGGATTTGTATGTAAGGTCTAAATGTTATGGAGTTGTATGTATGGTCTAAATGTTATGTAGTCCTATGTATGGTCTAAATGTTATGGAGTTGTATATATGGTCTAAATGTTATGTAGTCCTATGTATGGTCTAAATGTTATGTAGTCCTGTGTATGGTCTAAATGTTATGTAGTCCTATGTATGGTCTAAATGTTATGTAGTCCTATGTATGGTCTAAATGTTATGTAGTCGTATGTATGGTCTAAATGTTATGTAATCCTATGTATGGTCTAAATGTTATGTAGTCGTATGTATGGTCTAAATGTTATGTAGTCCTATGTATGGTCTAAATGTTATGTAGTCCTATGTATGGTCTAAATGTTATGTAGTCCTATGTATGGTCTAAATGTTATGTAGTCCTATGTATGGTCTAAATGCTATGTAGTCCTATGTATGGTCTAAATGTTATATAGTTGTATGTAAGGTCTAAATGTTATGTAGTCCTATGTATGGTCTAAATGTTATGGAGTTGTATGTATGGTCTAAATGTTATGGAGTTGTATGTATGGTCTAAATGTTATGGAGTCGTATGTATGGTCTAAATGTTATGGAGTCGTATGTATGGTCTAAATGTTATGGAGTTGTATGTATTGTCTAAATGTTATGGAGTTGTATGTATGGTCTAAATGTTATGTAGTCCTATGTATGGTCTAAATGTTATGGTGTTGTATGTATGGTCTAAATGTTATGTAGTCCTATGTATGGTCTAAATTTTATGGAGTTGTATGTATGGTCTACATGTTATGTAGTCCTATGTATGGTCTAAATGTTATGGAGTCCTATGTATGGTCTAAATGTTATGGAGTTGTATGTATGGTCTAAATGTTATGTAGTCCTATGTATGGTCTAAATGTTATGGAGTTGTATGTATGGTCTAAATGTTATGTAGTCCTATATATGGTCTAAATGTTATGGAGTCCTAAGTATGGTCTAAATATTATGGAGTTGTATGTATGGTCTAAATGTTATGTAGTCGTATGTATGGTCTAATTGCTATGTAGTCGTATGTATGGTCTAAATGTAATGGAGTTGTATGTATGGTCTAAATGTTATGGAGTAGTATGTATTGTCTAAATGTTATGTAGTCGTATGTATAGTCTAAATGTTATGGAGTCCTATGTATGGTCTAAATGTTATGGAGTTGTATGTATGGTCTACATGTTATGTAGTCCTATGTATGGTCTAAATGTTATGGAGTCCTATGTATGGTCTAAATGTTATGGAGTTGTATGTATGGTCTAAATGTTATGTAGTCCTATGTATGGTCTAAATGTTATGGAGTTGTATGTATGGTCTAAATGTTATGTAGTCCTATATATGGTCTAAATGTTATGGAGTCCTAAGTATGGTCTAAATATTATGGAGTCGTATGTATGGTCTAAATGTTATGGAGTCGTATGTATGGTCTAAATGTTATGGAGTTGTATGTATTGTCTAAATGTTATGGAGTTGTATGTATGGTCTAAATGTTATGTAGTCCTATGTATGGTCTAAATGTTATGGTGTTGTATGTATGGTCTAAATGTTATGTAGTCCTATGTATGGTCTAAATTTTATGGAGTTGTATGTATGGTCTACATGTTATGTAGTCCTATGTATGGTCTAAATGTTATGGAGTCCTATGTATGGTCTAAATGTTATGGAGTTGTATGTATGGTCTAAATGTTATGTAGTCCTATGTATGGTCTAAATGTTATGGAGTTGTATGTATGGTCTAAATGTTATGTAGTCCTATATATGGTCTAAATGTTATGGAGTCCTAAGTATGGTCTAAATATTATGGAGTTGTATGTATGGTCTAAATGTTATGTAGTCGTATGTATGGTCTAATTGCTATGTAGTCGTATGTATGGTCTAAATGTAATGGAGTTGTATGTATGGTCTAAATGTTATGGAGTAGTATGTATTGTCTAAATGTTATGTAGTCGTATGTATAGTCTAAATGTTATGGAGTCCTATGTATGGTCTAAATGTTATGGAGTTGTATGTATGGTCTACATGTTATGTAGTCCTATGTATGGTCTAAATGTTATGGAGTCCTATGTATGGTCTAAATGTTATGGAGTTGTATGTATGGTCTAAATGTTATGTAGTCCTATGTATGGTCTAAATGTTATGGAGTTGTATGTATGGTCTAAATGTTATGTAGTCCTATATATGGTCTAAATGTTATGGAGTCCTAAGTATGGTCTAAATATTATGGAGTTGTATGTATGGTCTAAATGTTATGTAGTCGTATGTATGGTCTAATTGCTATGTAGTCGTATGTATGGTCTAAATGTAATGGAGTTGTATGTATGGTCTAAATGTTATGGAGTAGTATGTATTGTCTAAATGTTATGTAGTCGTATGTATAGTCTAAATGTTATGGAGTCCTATGTATGGTCTAAATGTTATGGAGTCGTATGCATGGTCTAAATGTTATGGAGTTGTATGTATGGTCTAAATGTTATGGAGTTGTATGTATGGTCTAAATGTTATGTAGTCGTATGTATGGTTTAAATGTTATGTGGTTGTATGTATGGTCTAAATGTTATGGAGTTGTATGTATGGTCTAAATGTTATGTAGTCCTATGAATGGTCTAAATGTTATGTAGTCGTATGTATGGTCTAAATGTTATGTAGTCCTATGTATGGTCTAAATGTTAAGTAGTCGTATGTATGGTTTAAATGTTATGGAATCCTATGTATGGTCTAAATGTTATGGAGTTGTATGTATGGTCTAAATGTTATGGTGTTGTATGTATGGTCTAAATGTTATGGAGTTGTATGTATGGTCTAAATGTTATGGAGTTGTATGTATGGTCTAAATGTTATGGAGTGCTATGTATGGTCTAAATGTTATGGGGTCGTATGTATGGTCTAAATGTTATGTAGTCGTATGTATGGTCTAAATGTTATGTAGTCGTATGTATGGTCTAAATGTTATGTAGTCCTATGTATGGTCTAAATGTTATGTAGTCGTATGTATGGTCTAAATGTTATGGAGGTGTATGTATGGTCTAAATGTTATGGAGTCGTATGCATGGTCTAAATGTTATGTAGTCGTATGCATGGTCTAAATGTTATGTAGTCGTATGTATGGTCTAAATGTTATGGAGTCCTATGTATGGTCTAAATGTTATGGAGTCCTATGTATGTTCTAAATGTTATGGATTGCATGTATGGTCTAAATGTTATGGAGTTGTATGTATGGTCTAAATGTTATGTAGTCCTATGTATGGTCTAAATGTTATGGAGTTGTATGTATGGTCTAAATGTTATGTAGTCGTATGTATGGTCTAAATGTTATGGAGTCGTATGTATGGTCTGAATGTTATGTAGTCGTATGTATGGTCTAAATGTTATGGAGTTGTATGTATGGTCTAAATGTTATGGAGTCCTATGTATGGTCTAAATGTTATGGAGTCGTATGTATGGTCTAAATGTTATGGAGTTGTATGTATGGTCTAAATGTTATGGAGTCGTATGTATGGTCTGAATGTTATGTAGTCGTATGTATGGTCTAAATGTTATTGAGTCGTATGTATGGTCTAAATGTTATAGAGTTGTATGTATGGTCTAAATGTTATGGAGTTGTAAGTATGGTGTAAATGTTATGGATTTGTATGTAAGGTCTAAATGTTATGGAGTTGTATATATGGTCTAAATGTTATGTAGTCCTATGTATGGTCTAAATGTTATGTAGTCCTGTGTATGGTCTAAATGTTATGTAGTCCTATGTATGGTCTAAATGTTATGTAGTCCTATGTATGGTCTAAATGTTATGTAGTCGTATGTATGGTCTAAATGTTATGTAATCCTATGTATGGTCTAAATGTTATGTAGTCGTATGTATGGTCTAAATGTTATGTAGTCCTATGTATGGTCTAAATGTTATGTAGTCCTATGTATGGTCTAAATGTTATGTAGTCCTATGTATGGTCTAAATGTTATGTAGTCCTATGTATGGTCTAAATGCTATGTAGTCCTATGTATGGTCTAAATGTTATATAGTTGTATGTAAGGTCTAAATGTTATGTAGTCCTATGTATGGTCTAAATGTTATGGAGTTGTATGTATGGTCTAAATGTTATGGAGTTGTATGTATGGTCTAAATGTTATGGAGTCGTATATATGGTCTAAATGTTATGGAGTCGTATGTATGGTCTAAATGTTATGGAGTTGTATGTATTGTCTAAATGTTATGGAGTTGTATGTATGGTCTAAATGTTATGTAGTCCTATGTATGGTCTAAATGTTATGGTGTTGTATGTATGGTCTAAATGTTATGTAGTCCTATGTATGGTCTAAATTTTATGGAGTTGTATGTATGGTCTACATGTTATGTAGTCCTATGTATGGTCTAAATGTTATGGAGTCCTATGTATGGTCTAAATGTTATGGAGTTGTATGTATGGTCTAAATGTTATGTAGTCCTATGTATGGTCTAAATGTTATGGAGTTGTATGTATGGTCTAAATGTTATGTAGTCCTATATATGGTCTAAATGTTATGGAGTCCTAAGTATGGTCTAAATATTATGGAGTTGTATGTATGGTCTAAATGTTATGTAGTCGTATGTATGGTCTAATTGCTATGTAGTCGTATGTATGGTCTAAATGTAATGGAGTTGTATGTATGGTCTAAATGTTATGGAGTAGTATGTATTGTCTAAATGTTATGTAGTCGTATGTATAGTCTAAATGTTATGGAGTCCTATGTATGGTCTAAATGTTATGGAGTTGTATGTATGGTCTACATGTTATGTAGTCCTATGTATGGTCTAAATGTTATGGAGTCCTATGTATGGTCTAAATGTTATGGAGTTGTATGTATGGTCTAAATGTTATGTAGTCCTATGTATGGTCTAAATGTTATGGAGTTGTATGTATGGTCTAAATGTTATGTAGTCCTATATATGGTCTAAATGTTATGGAGTCCTAAGTATGGTCTAAATATTATGGAGTCGTATGTATGGTCTAAATGTTATGGAGTCGTATGTATGGTCTAAATGTTATGGAGTTGTATGTATTGTCTAAATGTTATGGAGTTGTATGTATGGTCTAAATGTTATGTAGTCCTATGTATGGTCTAAATGTTATGGTGTTGTATGTATGGTCTAAATGTTATGTAGTCCTATGTATGGTCTAAATTTTATGGAGTTGTATGTATGGTCTACATGTTATGTAGTCCTATGTATGGTCTAAATGTTATGGAGTCCTATGTATGGTCTAAATGTTATGGAGTTGTATGTATGGTCTAAATGTTATGTAGTCCTATGTATGGTCTAAATGTTATGGAGTTGTATGTATGGTCTAAATGTTATGTAGTCCTATATATGGTCTAAATGTTATGGAGTCCTAAGTATGGTCTAAATATTATGGAGTTGTATGTATGGTCTAAATGTTATGTAGTCGTATGTATGGTCTAATTGCTATGTAGTCGTATGTATGGTCTAAATGTAATGGAGTTGTATGTATGGTCTAAATGTTATGGAGTAGTATGTATTGTCTAAATGTTATGTAGTCGTATGTATAGTCTAAATGTTATGGAGTCCTATGTATGGTCTAAATGTTATGGAGTTGTATGTATGGTCTACATGTTATGTAGTCCTATGTATGGTCTAAATGTTATGGAGTCCTATGTATGGTCTAAATGTTATGGAGTTGTATGTATGGTCTAAATGTTATGTAGTCCTATGTATGGTCTAAATGTTATGGAGTTGTATGTATGGTCTAAATGTTATGTAGTCCTATATATGGTCTAAATGTTATGGAGTCCTAAGTATGGTCTAAATATTATGGAGTTGTATGTATGGTCTAAATGTTATGTAGTCGTATGTATGGTCTAATTGCTATGTAGTCGTATGTATGGTCTAAATGTAATGGAGTTGTATGTATGGTCTAAATGTTATGGAGTAGTATGTATTGTCTAAATGTTATGTAGTCGTATGTATAGTCTAAATGTTATGGAGTCCTATGTATGGTCTAAATGTTATGGAGTCGTATGCATGGTCTAAATGTTATGGAGTTGTATGTATGGTCTAAATGTTATGGAGTTGTATGTATGGTCTAAATGTTATGTAGTCGTATGTATGGTTTAAATGTTATGTGGTTGTATGTATGGTCTAAATGTTATGGAGTTGTATGTATGGTCTAAATGTTATGTAGTCCTATGAATGGTCTAAATGTTATGTAGTCGTATGTATGGTCTAAATGTTATGTAGTCCTATGTATGGTCTAAATGTTAAGTAGTCGTATGTATGGTTTAAATGTTATGGAATCCTATGTATGGTCTAAATGTTATGGAGTTGTATGTATGGTCTAAATGTTATGGTGTTGTATGTATGGTCTAAATGTTATGGAGTTGTATGTATGGTCTAAATGTTATGGAGTTGTATGTATGGTCTAAATGTTATGGAGTGCTATGTATGGTCTAAATGTTATGGGGTCGTATGTATGGTCTAAATGTTATGTAGTCGTATGTATGGTCTAAATGTTATGTAGTCGTATGTATGGTCTAAATGTTATGTAGTCCTATGTATGGTCTAAATGTTATGTAGTCGTATGTATGGTCTAAATGTTATGGAGGTGTATGTATGGTCTAAATGTTATGGAGTCGTATGCATGGTCTAAATGTTATGTAGTCGTATGCATGGTCTAAATGTTATGTAGTCGTATGTATGGTCTAAATGTTATGGAGTCCTATGTATGGTCTAAATGTTATGGAGTCCTATGTATGTTCTAAATGTTATGGATTGCATGTATGGTCTAAATGTTATGGAGTTGTATGTATGGTCTAAATGTTATGTAGTCCTATGTATGGTCTAAATGTTATGGAGTTGTATGTATGGTCTAAATGTTATGTAGTCGTATGTATGGTCTAAATGTTATGGAGTCGTATGTATGGTCTGAATGTTATGTAGTCGTATGTATGGTCTAAATGTTATGGAGTTGTATGTATGGTCTAAATGTTATGGAGTCCTATGTATGGTCTAAATGTTATGGAGTCGTATGTATGGTCTAAATGTTATGGAGTTGTATGTATGGTCTAAATGTTATGGAGTCGTATGTATGGTCTGAATGTTATGTAGTCGTATGTATGGTCTAAATGTTATTGAGTCGTATGTATGGTCTAAATGTTATAGAGTTGTATGTATGGTCTAAATGTTATGGAGTTGTAAGTATGGTGTAAATGTTATGGATTTGTATGTAAGGTCTAAATGTTATGGAGTTGTATGTATGGTCTAAATGTTATGTAGTCCTATGTATGGTCTAAATGTTATGGAGTTGTATATATGGTCTAAATGTTATGTAGTCCTATGTATGGTCTAAATGTTATGTAGTCCTGTGTATGGTCTAAATGTTATGTAGTCCTATGTATGGTCTAAATGTTATGTAGTCCTATGTATGGTCTAAATGTTATGTAGTCGTATGTATGGTCTAAATGTTATGTAATCCTATGTATGGTCTAAATGTTATGTAGTCGTATGTATGGTCTAAATGTTATGTAGTCCTATGTATGGTCTAAATGTTATGTAGTCCTATGTATGGTCTAAATGTTATGTAGTCCTATGTATGGTCTAAATGTTATGTAGTCCTATGTATGGTCTAAATGCTATGTAGTCCTATGTATGGTCTAAATGTTATATAGTTGTATGTAAGGTCTAAATGTTATGTAGTCCTATGTATGGTCTAAATGTTATGGAGTTGTATGTATGGTCTAAATGTTATGGAGTTGTATGTATGGTCTAAATGTTATGGAGTCGTATGTATGGTCTAAATGTTATGGAGTCGTATGTATGGTCTAAATGTTATGGAGTTGTATGTATTGTCTAAATGTTATGGAGTTGTATGTATGGTCTAAATGTTATGTAGTCCTATGTATGGTCTAAATGTTATGGTGTTGTATGTATGGTCTAAATGTTATGTAGTCCTATGTATGGTCTAAATTTTATGGAGTTGTATGTATGGTCTACATGTTATGTAGTCCTATGTATGGTCTAAATGTTATGGAGTCCTATGTATGGTCTAAATGTTATGGAGTTGTATGTATGGTCTAAATGTTATGTAGTCCTATGTATGGTCTAAATGTTATGGAGTTGTATGTATGGTCTAAATGTTATGTAGTCCTATATATGGTCTAAATGTTATGGAGTCCTAAGTATGGTCTAAATATTATGGAGTTGTATGTATGGTCTAAATGTTATGTAGTCGTATGTATGGTCTAATTGCTATGTAGTCGTATGTATGGTCTAAATGTAATGGAGTTGTATGTATGGTCTAAATGTTATGGAGTAGTATGTATTGTCTAAATGTTATGTAGTCGTATGTATAGTCTAAATGTTATGGAGTCCTATGTATGGTCTAAATGTTATGGAGTCGTATGCATGGTCTAAATGTTATGGAGTTGTATGTATGGTCTAAATGTTATGGAGTTGTATGTATGGTCTAAATGTTATGTAGTCGTATGTATGGTTTAAATGTTATGTGGTTGTATGTATGGTCTAAATGTTATGGAGTTGTATGTATGGTCTAAATGTTATGTAGTCCTATGAATGGTCTAAATGTTATGTAGTCGTATGTATGGTATAAATGTTATGTAGTCCTATGTATGGTCTAAATGTTAAGTAGTCGTATGTATGGTTTAAATGTTATGGAATCCTATGTATGGTCTAAATGTTATGGAGTTGTATGTATGGTCTAAATGTTATGGTGTTGTATGTATGGTCTAAATGTTATGGAGTTGTATGTATGGTCTAAATGTTATGGAGTTGTATGTATGGTCTAAATGTTATGGAGTGCTATGTATGGTCTAAATGTTATGGAGTCGTATGTATGGTCTAAATGTTATGTAGTCGTATGTATGGTCTAAATGTTATGTAGTCGTATGTATGGTCTAAATGTTATGTAGTCCTATGTATGGTCTAAATGTTATGTAGTCGTATGTATGGTCTAAATGTTATGGAGGTGTATGTATGGTCTAAATGTTATGGAGTCGTATGCATGGTCTAAATGTTATGTAGTCGTATGCATGGTCTAAATGTTATGGAGTCGTATGTATGGTCTAAATGTTATGGAGTCCTATGTATGTTCTAAATGTTATGGATTGCATGTATGGTCTAAATGTTATGGAGTTGTATGTATGGTCTAAATGTTATGTAGTCCTATGTATGGTCTAAATGTTATGGAGTTGTATGTATGGTCTAAATGTTATGTAGTCGTATGTATGGTCTAAATGTTATGGAGTCGTATGTATGGTCTGAATGTTATGTAGTCGTATGTATGGTCTAAATGTTATGGAGTTGTATGTATGGTCTAAATGTTATGGAGTCCTATGTATGGTCTAAATGTTATGGAGTCGTATGTATGGTCTAAATGTTATGGAGTTGTATGTATGGTCTAAATGTTATGGAGTCGTATGTATGGTCTGAATGTTATGTAGTCGTATGTATGGTCTAAATGTTATTGAGTCGTATGTATGGTCTAAATGTTATAGAGTTGTATGTATGGTCTAAATGTTATGGAGTTGTAAGTATGGTGTAAATGTTATGGATTTGTATGTATGGTCTAAATGTTATGGAGTTGTATGTATGGTCTAAATGTTATGTAGTCCTATGTATGGTCTAAATGTTATGGAGTTGTATATATGGTCTAAATGTTATGTAGTCCTATGTATGGTCTAAATTTATTGGAGTTGTATGTATGGTCTAAATGTTATGTAGCCCTATGTATTGTCTAAATGCTATGGAGTCCTATGTATGGTCTAAATGTTATAGAGTTGTATGTATGGTCTAAATGTTATGTAGTCCTATGTATGGTCTAAATGTTATGGAGTTGTATGTATGGTCTAAATGTTATGTAGTCCTATGTATGGTCTAAATGTTATGGAGTCCTAAGTATGGTCTAAATATTATGGAGTTGTATGTATGGTCTAAATGTTATGTAGTCGTATGTATGGTCTAAATGTTATGTAGTCGTATGTATGGTCTAAATGTAATGGAGTTGTATGTATGGTCTAAATGTTATGGAGTAGTATGTATGGTCTAAATGTTATGTAGTCGTATGTATGGTCTAAATGTTATGTAGTCCTATGTATGGTCTAAATGTTATGGAGTCGTATGCATGGTCTAAATGTTATGGAGTTGTATGTATGGTCTAAATGTTATGGAGTTGTATGTATGGTCTAAATGTTATGTAGTCGTATGTATGGTTTAAATGTTATGTGGTTGTATGTATGGTCTAAATGTTATGGAATTGTATGTATGGTCTAAATGTTATGTAGTCCTATGTATGGTCTAAAAGTTATGTAGTCGTATGTATGGTCTAAATGTTATGTAGTCCTATGTATGGTCTAAATGTTAAGTAGTCGTATGTATGGTTTAAATGTTATGGAGTCCTATGTATGGTCTAAATGTTATGGAGTTGTATGTATGGTCTAAATGTTATGGTGTTGTATGTATGGTCTAAATGTTATGGAGTTGTATGTATGGTCTAAATGTTATGGAGTGGTATGTATGGTCTAAATGTTATGGAGTCGTATGTATGGTCTAAATGTTATGTAGTCGTATGTATGGTCTAAATGTTATGTAGTCGTATGTATGGTCTAAATGTTATGTAGTCGTATGTATGGTCTAAATGTTATGTAGTCGTATGTATGGTCTAATTGTTATGGAGGTGTATGTATGGTCTAAATGTTATGGAGTCGTATGTATGGTCTAAATGTTATGTAGTCGTATGCATGGTCTAAATGTTATGTAGTCGTATGTATGGTCTAAATGTTATGGAGTCCTATGTATGGTCTAAATGTTATGTAGTCCTATGTATGGTCTAAATGTTATGTAGTCGTATGTATGGTCTAAATGTTATGTAGTACTATGTATGGTCTAAATGTTATGTAGTCCTATGTATGGTCTAAATGTTATGTAGTCCTATGTATGGTCTAAATGTTATGGAGTCGTATGTATGGTCTAAATGTTATGGAGTTGTATGTATGGTCTAAATGGTATGGAGTCGTATGTATGGTCTAAATGTTATGTAGTCGTATGTATGGTCTAAATGTTATGTAGCCCTATGTATTGTCTAAATGCTATGGAGTCCTATGTATGGTCTAAATGTTATGGAGTTGTATGTATGGTCTAAATGTTATGTAGTCCTATGTATGGTCTAAATGTTATGGAGTTGTATGTATGGTCTAAATGTTATGTAGTCCTATGTATGGTCTAAATGTTATGGAGTCCTAAGTATGGTCTAAATATTATGGAGTTGTATGTATGGTCTAAATGTTATGTAGTCGTATGTATGGTCTAAATGTTATGTAGTCGTATGTATGGTCTAAATGTAATGGAGTTGTATGTATGGTCTAAATGTTATGGAGTAGTATGTATGGTCTAAATGTTATGTAGTCGTATGTATGGTCTAAATGTTATGTAGTCCTATGTATGGTCTAAATGTTATGGAGTCGTATGCATGGTCTAAATGTTATGGAGTTGTATGTATGGTCTAAATGTTATGGAGTTGTATGTATGGTCTAAATGTTATGTAGTCGTATGTATGGTTTAAATGTTATGTGGTTGTATGTATGGTCTAAATGTTATGGAATTGTATGTATGGTCTAAATGTTATGTAGTCCTATGTATGGTCTAAATGTTATGTAGTCGTATGTATGGTCTAAATGTTATGTAGTCCTATGTATGGTCTAAATGTTAAGTAGTCGTATGTATGGTTTAAATGTTATGGAGTCCTATGTATGGTCTAAATGTTATGGAGTTGTATGTATGGTCTAAATGTTATGGTGTTGTATGTATGGTCTAAATGTTATGGAGTTGTATGTATGGTCTAAATGTTATGGAGTGGTATGTATGGTCTAAATGTTATGGAGTCGTATGTATGGTCTAAATGTTATGTAGTCGTATGTATGGTCTAAATGTTATGTAGTCGTATGTATGGTCTAAATGTTATGTAGTCGTATGTATGGTCTAAATGTTATGTAGTCGTATGTATGGTCTAATTGTTATGGAGGTGTATGTATGGTCTAAATGTTATGGAGTCGTATGTATGGTCTAAATGTTATGTAGTCGTATGCATGGTCTAAATGTTATGTAGTCGTATGTATGGTCTAAATGTTATGGAGTCCTATGTATGGTCTAAATGTTATGTAGTCCTATGTATGGTCTAAATGTTATGTAGTCGTATGTATGGTCTAAATGTTATGTAGTACTATGTATGGTCTAAATGTTATGTAGTCCTATGTATGGTCTAAATGTTATGTAGTCCTATGTATGGTCTAAATGTTATGGAGTCGTATGTATGGTCTAAATGTTATGGAGTTGTATGTATGGTCTAAATGGTATGGAGTCGTATGTATGGTCTAAATGTTATGTAGTCGTATGTATGGTCTAAATGTTATGTAGTCGTATGTATGGTCTAAATGTTATGTAGTCCTATGTATGGTCTAAATGTTATGTAGTCCTATGTATGGTCTAAATGTTATGTAGTCCTATGTATGGTCTAAATGTTATGTAGTCCTATGTATGGTCTAAATGCTATGTAGTCCTATGTATAGTCTAAATGTTATGGAGTTGTATGTAAGGTCTAAATGTTATGTAGTCCTATGTATGGTCTAAATGTTATGTAGTCCTATGTATGGTCTAAATGTTATGTAGTCGTATGTATGGTCTAAATGTTATGGAGTCGTATGTATGGTCTAAATGTTATGGAGTTGTATGTATGGTCTAAATGTTATTGAGTTGTATGTATGGTCTAAATGTTATGGAGTAGTATGTATGGTCTAAATGTTATGTAGTCGTATGTATGGTCTAAATGTTATGTAGTCCTATGTATGGTCTAAATGTTATGTAGTCGTATGCATGGTCAAAATGTTATGGAGTTGTATGTATGGTCTAAATGTTATGGAGTTGTATGTATGGTCTAAATGTTATGTAGTCGTATGTATGGTTTAAATGTTATGTGGTTGTATGTATGGTCTAAATGTTATGGAGTTGTATGTATGGTCTAAATGTTATGTAGTCCTATGTATGGTCTAAATGTTATGTAGTCGTATGTATGGTCTAAATGTTATGTAATCCTATGTATGGTCTAAATGTTAAGTAGTCGTATGTATGGTTTAAATGTTATGGACTCCTATGTATGGTCTAAATGTTATGGAGTTGTATGTATGGTCTAAATGTTATGGAGTGGTATGTATGGTCTAAATGTTATGGAGTCGTATGTATGGTCTAAATGTTATGTAGTCGTATGTATGGTCTAAATGTTATGTAGTCGTATGTATGGTCTAAATGTTATGTAGTCGTATGTATGGTCTAAATGTTATGTAGTCGTATGTATGGTCTAAATGTTATGGAGGTGTATGTATGGTCTAAATGTTATGGAGTCGTATGTATGGTCTAAATGTTATGTAGTCGTATGCATGGTCTAAATGTTATGTAGTCGTATGTATGGTCTAAATGTTATGGAGTCCTATGTATGGTCTAAATGTTATGGAGTCGTATGTATGGTCTAAATGTTATGGAGGTGTATGTATGGTCTAAATGTTATGGAGTCGTATGTATGGTCTAAATGTTATGTAGTCGTATGCATGGTCTAAATGTTATGTAGTCGTATGTATGGTCTAAATGTTATGGAGTCCTATGTATGGTCTAAATGTTATGTAGTCCTATGTATGGTCTAAATGTTATGTAGTCGTATGTATGGTCTAAATGTTATGTAGTACTATGTATGGTCTAAATGTTATGTAGTCCTATGTATGGTCTAAATGTTATGTAGTCCTATGTATGGTCTAAATGTTATGTAGTCCTATGTATGGTCTAAATGTTATGGAGTCGTATGTATGGTCTAAATGTTATGGAGTTGTATGTATGGTCTAAATGGTATGGAGTCGTATGTATGGTCTAAATGTTATGTAGTCGTATGTATGGTCTAAATGTTATGTAGTCGTATGTATGGTCTAAATATTATGTAGTCCTATGTATGGTCTAAATGTTATGTAGTCCTATGTATGGTCTAAATGTTATGTAGTCCTATGTATGGTCTAAATGTTATGTAGTCCTATGTATGGTCTAAATGCTATGTAGTCCTATGTATGGTCTAAATGTTATGGAGTTGTATGTAAGGTCTAAATGTTATGTAGTCCTATGTATGGTCTAAATGTTATGTAGTCCTATGTATGGTCTAAATGTTATGTAGTCGTATGTATGGTCTAAATGTTATGGAGTCGTATGTATGGTCTAAATGTTATGGAGTTGTATGTATGGTCTAAATGTTATGGAGTCGTATGTATGGTCTAAATGTTATGGAGTCGTATGTATGGTCTAAATGTTATGGAGTTGTATGTATTGTCTAAATGTTATGGAGTTGTATGTGTGGTCTAAATGTTATGTAGTCCTATGTATGGTCTAAATGTTATGTAGTCCTATGTATGGTCTAAATGTTATGTAGTCCTATGTATGGTCTAAATGTTATGGAGTCGTATGTATGGTCTAAATGTTATGGAGTTGTATGTATGGTCTAAATGTTATGGAGTCGTATGTATGGTCTAAATGTTATGGAGTTGTATGTATGGTCTAAATGTTATGGAGTTGTATGCATGGTCTAAATGTTATGTAGTCCTATGTATGGTCTAAATGTTATGTAGTAGTATGTATGGTCTAAATGTTATGTAGTCGTATGTATGGTCTAAATGTTATGTAGTCCTATGTATGGTCTAAATGTTATGTAGTCGTATGTATGGTCTAAATGTTATGTAGTCCTATGTATGGTCTAAATGTTATGGAGTCGTGTGTATGGTCTAAATGTTATGGAGTCGTATGTATGGTCTAATATGTTATGGAGTTGTATGTATGGTCTAAATGTTATGGAGTCGTATGTATGGTCTAAATGTTATGTAGTCGTATGTATGGTCTAAATGTTATGTAGTCCTATGTATGGTCTAAATGTTATGTAGTCCTATGTATGGTCTAAATGTTATGTAGTCGTATGTATGGTCTAAATGTTATGGAGTCCTATGTATGGTCTAAATGTTATGTAGTCCTATGTATGGTCTAAATGTTATGTAGTCCTATGTATGGTCTAAATGTTATGTAGTCCTATGTATGGTCTAAATGTTATTTAGTCCTATGTATGATCTAAATGTTATGTAGTCCTATGTATGGTCTAAATGTTATGTAGTCGTATGTATGGTCTAAATGTTATGTAGTCCTATGTATGGTCTAAATGTTATGTAGTCCTATGTATGGTCTAAATGTTATGGAGTTGTATGTAAGGTCTAAATGTTATGTAGTCCTATGTATGATCTAAATGTTATGTAGTCCTATGTATGGTCTAAATGTTATGTAGTCGTATGTATGGTCTAAATGTTATGTAGTCCTATGTATGGTCTAAATGTTATGTAGTCCTATGTATGGTCTAAATGTTATGGAGTTGTATGTAAGGTCTAAATGTTATGTAGTCCTATGTATGGTCTAAATTTTATGTAGTCGTATGTATGGTCTAAATGTTATGGAGTCGTATGTATGGTCTAAATGTTATGGAGTTGTATGTATGGTCTAAATGTTATGGAGTTGTATGTATGGTCTAAATGTTATGGAGTTGTATGCATGGTCTAAATGTTATGGAGTCGTATGTATGGTCTAAATGTTATGGAGTTGTATGTATTGTCTAAATGTTATGGAGTCGTATGTATGGTCTAAATGTTATGGAGTTGTATGTATGGTATAAATGTTATGGAGTTGTATGTATGGTCTAAATGTTATGGAGTTTTATGTATGGTCTAAATGTTGTGGAGTCGTATGTATGGTCTAAATGTTATGGAGTCGTATGCATGGTCTAAATGTTATGGAGTCGTATGTATGGACTAAATGTTATGGAGTTGTATGTATGGTCTAAATGTTATGGAGTTGTATGAATGGTCTAAATGTTATGGAGTTGTATGTATGGTCTAAATGTTATGTAGTCGTATGTATGGTCTAAATGTTATGGAGTTGTATGTATGGTCTAAATGTTATGGAGTTGTATGTAAGGTCTAAATGTTATGGAGTTGTATGTATTCTCTAAATATTATGGAGTCGTATGTATGGTCTAAATGTTATGGAGTTGTATGTATTGTCTAAATGTTATGGAGTTGTATGTATGGTCTAAATGTTATAGAGTTGTATGTATGGTCTAAATGTTATGTAGTCCTATGTATGGTCTAAATGTTATGTAGTCCTATGTATGGTCTAAATGTTATGTAGTCCTATGTATGGTCTAAATGTTATGGAGTCGTATGTATGGTCTAAATGTTATGGAGTCGTATGTATGGTCTAAATGTTATGGAGTTGTATGCATGGTCTAAATGTTATGTAGTCCTATGTATGGTCTAAATGTTATGTAGTAGTATGTATGGTCTAAATGTTATGTAGTCGTATGTATGGTCTAAATGATATGTAGTCCTATGTATGGTCTAAATGTTATGTAGTCGTATGTATGATCTAAATGTTATGTAGTCCTATGTATGGTCTAAATGTTGTGGAGTCGTATGTATGGTCTAAATGTTATGGAGTCGTATGTATGGTCTAAATGTTATGGAGTCGTGTGTATGGTCTAAATGTTATGGAGTCGTATGTATGGTCTAATATGTTATGGAGTTGTATGTATGGTCTAAATGTTATGGAGTCGTATGTATGGTCTAAATGTTGCGCAGTCGTATGTATGGTCTAAATGTTATGTAGTCCTATGTATGGTCTAAATGTTATGTAGTCCTATGTATGGTCTAAATGTTATGTAGTCGTATGTATGGTCTAAATGTTATGGAGTCCTATGTATGGTCTAAATGTTATGTAGTCCTATGTATGGTCTAAATGTTATGTAGTCCTATGTATGGTCTAAATGTTATGTAGTCCTATGTATGGTCTAAATGTTATGTAGTCCTATGTATGGTCTAAATGTTATGGAGTTGTATGTAAGGTCTAAATGTTATGTAGTCCTATGTATGATCTAAATGTTATGTAGTCCTATGTATGGTCTAAATGTTATGTAGTCGTATGTATGGTCTAAATGTTATGTAGTCCTATGTATGGTCTAAATGTTATGTAGTCCTATGTATGGTCTAAATGTTATGGAGTTGTATGTAAGGTCTAAATGTTATGTAGTCCTATGTATGGTCTAAATTTTATGTAGTCGTATGTATGGTCTAAATGTTATGGAGTTGTATGTATGGTCTAAATGTTATGGAGTTTTATGTATGGTCTAAATGTTATGGAGTTGTATGTATGGTCTAAATGTTATGGAGTCGTATGTATGGTCTAAATGTTATGTAGTCGTATGTATGATCTAAATGTTATGTAGTCCTATGTATGGTCTAAATGTTGTGGAGTCGTATGTATGGTCTAAATGTTATGGAGTCGTATGTATGGTCTAAATGTTATGGAGTCGTGTGTATGGTCTAAATGTTATGGAGTCGTATGTATGGTCTAATATGTTATGGAGTTGTATGTATGGTCTAAATGTTATGGAGTCGTATGTATGGTCTAAATGTTATGTAGTCGTATGTATGGTCTAAATGTTATGTAGTCCTATGTATGGTCTAAATGTTATGTAGTCCTATGTATGGTCTAAATGTTATGTAGTCGTATGTATGGTCTAAATGTTATGGAGTCCTATGTATGGTCTAAATGTTATGTAGTCCTATGTATGGTCTAAATGTTATGTAGTCCTATGTATGATCTAAATGTTATGTAGTCCTATGTATGGTCTAAATGTTATGTAGTCCTATGTATGATCTAAATGTTATGCAGTCCTATGTATGGTCTAAATGTTATGTAGTCCTATGTATGGTCTAAATGTTATGTAGTCCTATGTATGGTCTAAATGTTATGTAGTCCTATGTATGGTCTAAATGTTATGGAGTTGTATGTAAGGTCTAAATGTTATGTAGTCCTATGTATGATCTAAATGTTATGTAGTCCTATGTATGGTCTAAATGTTATGTAGTCGTATGTATGGTCTAAATGTTATGTAGTCCTATGTATGGTCTAAATGTTATGAGGTCGTATGTATGGTCTAAATGTTATGGAGTTGTATGTAAGGTCTAAATGTTATGTAGTCCTATGTATGGTCTAAATTTTATGTAGTCGTATGTATGGTCTAAATGTTATGGGGTCGTATGTATGGTCTAAATGTTATGGAGTTGTATGTATGGTCTAAATGTTATGGAGTTGTATGTATGGTCTAAATGTTATGGAGTTGTATGTATGGTCTAAATGTTATGGAGTCGTATGTATGGTCTAAATGTTATGGAGTCATATGCATGGTCTAAATGTTATGGAGTCGTATGTATGGACTAAATGTTATGGAGTTGTATGTATGGTCTAAATGTTATGGAGTTGTATGAATGGTCTAAATGTTATGGAGTTGTATGTATGGTCTAAATGTTGTGTAGTCGTATGTATGGTCTAAATGTTATGGAGTTGTATGTATGGTCTAAATGTTATGGAGTTGTATGTAAGGTCTAAATGTTATGGAGTTGTATGTATTCTCTAAATATTATGGAGTCGTATGTATGGTCTAAATGTTATGGAGTTGTATGTATTGTCTAAATGTTATGGATTTGTATGTATGGTCTAAATGTTATGGAGTCGTATGTATGGTCTAAATGTTATGTAGTCCTATGTATGGTCTAAATGTTATGGAGTCGTATGTATGGTCTAAATGTTATGGAGTCGTATTTATGGTCTAAATGTTATGGAGTTGTATGTATGGTCTAAATGTTATGGAGTCGTATGTATGGTCTAAATGGTATGGAGTTGTATACATGGTCTAAATGTTATGTAGTTCTATGTATGGTCTAAATGTTATGTAGTCGTATGTATGGTCTAAATGTTATGTAGTCGTATGTATGGTCTAAATGTTATGCAGTCGTATGTATGGTCTAAATGTTATGTAGTCCTATGTATGGTCTAAATGTTATGTAGTCCTATGTATGGTCTAAATGTTATGTAGTCGTATGTATGGTCTAAATGTTATGTAGTCCTATGTATGGTCTAAATGTTATGTAGTCGTATGTATGGTCTAAATGTTATGTAGTCGTATGTATGGTCTAAATGTTATGTAGTCCTATGTATGGTCTAAATGTTATGTAGTCGTATGTATGGTCTAAATGTTATGTAGTCCTATGTATGGTCTAAATGTTATGGAGTAGTATGTATGGTCTAAATGTTATGGAGTAGTATGTATGGTCTAAATGTTATGGAGTCGTGTGTATGGTCTAAATGTTATGGAGTCGTATGTATAGTCTAAATGTTATGGAGTTGTATGTATGGTCTAAATGTTATGGAGTCGTATGTATGGACTAAATGTTATGTAGTCGTATGTATGGTCTAAATGTTATGTAGTCCTATGTATGGTCTAAATGTTATATAGTCCTATGTATGGTCTAAATGTTATGTAGTCGTATGTATGGTCTAAATGTTATGGAGTCCTATGTATGGTCTAAATGTTATGTAGTCCTATGTATGGTCTAAATGTTATGTAGTCCTATGTATGGTCTAAATGTTATGTAGTCCTATGTATGGTCTAAATGTTATGTAGTCCTATGTATGGTCTAAATGTTATGTAGTCGTATGTATGGTCTAAATGTTATGTAGTCCTATGTATGGTCTAAATGCTATGTAGTCATATGTATGGTCTAAATGTTATGGAGTTGTATGTAAGGTCTAAATGTTATGTAGTCCTATGTATGGTCTAAATGTTATGTAGTCGTATGTATGGTCTAAATGTTATGGAGTCGTATGTATGCTCAAAATGTTATGGAGTTGTATGTATGGTCTAAATGTTATGGAGTTGTATGTATGGTCTAAATGTTATGGAGTCGTATGTATGGTCTAAATGTTATGGTGTTGTATGTATTGTCTAAATGTTATGGAGTCGTATGTATGGTCTAAATGTTATGGAGTTGTATGTATGGTATAAATGTTATGGAGTTGTATGTATGGTCTAAATGTTATGGAGTTTTATGTATGGTCTAAATGTTATGGAGTCGTATGCATGGTCTAAATGTTATGGAGTCGTATGTATGGTCTAAATGTTATGGAGTTGTATGTATAGTCTAAATGTTATGGAGTTGTATGAATGGTCTAAATGTTATGGAGTTGTATGTATGGTCTAAATGTTATGTAGTCCTATGTATGGTCTAAATGTTATGTAGTCCTATGTATTGTCTAAATGTTATGTAGTCGTATGCATGGTCTAAATGTTATGTAGTCCTATGTGTGGTCTAAATGCTATGTAGTCCTATGTATGGTCTAAATGTTATGGAGTTGTATGTAAGGTCTAAATGTTATGTAGTCCTATGTATGGTCTAAATGTTATGTAGTCGTATGTATGGTCTAAATGTTATGGAGTCGTATGTATGGTCTAAATGTTATGGAGTTGTATGTATGGTCTAAATGTTATGGAGTCCTATGTATGGTCTAAATGTTATGTAATCCTATGTATGGTCTAAATGTTATGTAGTCGTATGTATGGTCTAAATGTTATGTAGTCCTATGTATGGTCTAAATGTTATGTAGTCCTATGTATGGTGTAAATGTTATGTAGTCGTATGTAAGGTCTAAATGTTATGTAGTCCTATGTATGGTCTAAATGTTATGTAGTCGTATGTATGGTCTAAATGTTATGTAGTCCTATGTATGGTCTAAATGTTATGGAGTCGTATTTATGGTCTAAATGTTATGGAGTCGTATGTATGGTCTAAATGTTATGGAGTCGTATGTATCGTCTAAATGTTATGGAGTCGTATGTATGGTCTAAATGTTATGGAGTTGTATGTATGGTCTAAATGTTATGGAGTCGTATGTATGGACTAAATGTTATGTAGTCGTATGTATGGTCTAAATGTTATGTAGTCCTATGTATGGTCTAAATGTTATATAGTCCTATGTATGGTCTAAATGTTATGTAGTCGTATGTATGGTCTAAATGTTATGGAGTCCTATGTATGGTCTAAATGTTATGTAGTCCTATGTATGGTCTAAATGTTATGTAGTCCTATGTATGGTCTAAATGTTATGTAGTCCTATGTATGGTCTAAATGTTATGTAGTCCTATGTATGGTCTAAATGTTATGTAGTCGTATGTATGGTCTAAATGTTATGTAGTCCTATGTATGGTCTAAATGCTATGTAGTCATATGTATGGTCTAAATGTTATGGAGTTGTATGTAAGGTCTAAATGTTATGTAGTCCTATGTATGGTCTAAATGTTATGTAGTCGTATGTATGGTCTAAATGTTATGGAGTCGTATGTATGCTCAAAATGTTATGGAGTTGTATGTATGGTCTAAATGTTATGGAGTTGTATGTATGGTCTAAATGTTATGGAGTTGTATGTATGGTCTAAATGTTATGGAGTCGTATGTATGGTCTAAATGTTATGGAGTTGTATGTATTGTCTAAATGTTATGGAGTCGTATGTATGGTCTAAATGTTATGGAGTTGTATGTATGGTATAAATGTTATGGAGTTGTATGTATGGTCTAAATGTTATGGAGTTTTATGTATGGTCTAAATGTTATGGAGTCGTATGCATGGTCTAAATGTTATGGAGTCGTATGTATGGTCTAAATGTTATGGAGTTGTATGTATAGTCTAAATGTTATGGAGTTGTATGAATGGTCTAAATGTTATGGAGTTGTATGTATGGTCTAAATGTTATGTAGTCGTATGTATGGTCTAAATGTTATGGAGTTGTATGTATGGTCTAAATGTTATGGAGTCGTATGTATGGTCTAAATGTTATGGAGTTGTATGTATGGTCTAAATGTTATGGAGTCGTATGTATGGTCTAAATGTTATGGAGTTGTATGTATGGTCTAAATGTAATGGAGTTGTATGTATGGTATAAATGTTATGGAGTTGTATGTAAGGTCTAAATGTTATGGAGTTGTATGTATTCTCTAAATATTATGGAGTCGTATGTATGGTCTAAATGTTATGGAGTTGTATGTATTGTCTAAATGTTATGGAGTTGTATGTATGGTCTAAATGTTATAGAGTTGTATATATGGTCTAAATGTTATAGAGTCGTATATATGGTCTAAATGTTATGGAGTTGTATACATGGTCTAAATGTTATGTAGTTCTATGTATGGTCTAAATGTTATGCAGTCGTATGTATGGTCTAAATGTTATGTAGTCGTATGTATGGTCTAAATGTTATGGAGTCCTATGTATGGTCTAAATGTTATGTAGTCCTATGTATGGTCTAAATGTTATGTAGTCCTATGTATGGTCTAAATGTTATGTAGTCGTATGTATGGTCTAAATGTTATGGAGTCCTATGTATGGTCTAAATGTTATGTAGTCCCATGTATGGTCTAAATGTTATGTAGTCCTATGTATGGTCTAAATGTTATGTAGTCCTATGTATGGTCTAAATGTTATGTAGTCCTATATATGGTCTAAATGTTATGTAGTCGTATGTATGGTCTAAATGTTATGGAGTCCTATGTATGGTCTAAATGTTATGTAGTCCCATGTATGGTCTAAATGTTATGTAGTCCTATGTATGGTCTAAATGTTATGTAGTCCTATGTATGGTCTAAATGTTATGTAGTCGTATGTATGGTCTAAATGTTATGTAGTCCTATGTATGGTCTAAATGTTATGTAGTCCTATGTATGGTCTAAATGTTATGGAGTTGTATGTAAGGTCTAAATGTTATGTAGTCCTATGTATGATCTAAATGTTATGTAGTCCTATGTATGGTCTAAATGTTATGTAGTCGTATGTATGGTCTAAATGTTATGTAGTCCTATGTATGGTCTAAATGTTATGTAGTCCTATGTATGGTCTAAATGTTATGGAGTTGTATGTAAGGTCTAAATGTTATGTAGTCCTATGTATGGTCTAAATTTTATGTAGTCGTATGTATGGTCTAAATGTTATGGAGTCGTATGTATGGTCTAAATGTTATGGAGTTGTATGTATGGTCTAAATGTTATGGAGTTGTATGTATGGTCTAAATGTTATGGAGTTGTATGCATGGTCTAAATGTTATGGAGTCATATGTATGGTCTAAATGTTATGGAGTTGTATGTATTGTCTAAATGTTATGGAGTCGTATGTATGGTCTAAATGTTATGGAGTTGTATGTATGGTATAAATGTTATGGAGTTGTATGTATGGTCTAAATGTTATGGAGTTTTATGTATGGTCTAAATGTTGTGGAGTCGTATGTATGGTCTAAATGTTATGGAGTCGTATGCATGGTCTAAATGTTATGGAGTCGTATGTATGGACTAAATGTTATGGAGTTGTATGTATGGTCTAAATGTTATGGAGTTGTATGAATGGTCTAAATGTTATGGAGTTGTATGTATGGTCTAAATGTTATGTAGTCGTATGTATGGTCTAAATGTTATGGAGTTGTATGTATGGTCTAAATGTTATGGAGTTGTATGTAAGGTCTAAATGTTATGGAGTTGTATGTATTCTCTAGATATTATGGAGTCGTATGTATGGTCTAAATGTTATGGAGTTGTATGTATTGTCTAAATGTTATGGAGTTGTATGTATGGTCTAAATGTTATAGAGTTGTATGTATGGTCTAAATGTTATGTAGTCCTATGTATGGTCTAAATGTTATGTAGTCCTATGTATGGTCTAAATGTTATGTAGTCCTATGTATGGTCTAAATGTTATGGAGTCGTATGTATGGTCTAAATGTTATGGAGTCGTATGTATGGTCTAAATGTTATGGAGTTGTATGCATGGTCTAAATGTTATGTAGTCCTATGTATGGTCTAAATGTTATGTAGTAGTATGTATGGTCTAAATGTTATGTAGTCGTATGTATGGTCTAAATGATATGTAGTCCTATGTATGGTCTAAATGTTATGGAGTCGTATGTATGGTCTAAATGTTATGTAGTCGTATGTATGGTCTAAATGTTATGTAGTCGTATGTATGGTCTAAATGTTATGTAGTCGTATGTATGGTCTAAATGTTATGTAGTCGTATGTATGGTCTAAATGTTATGGAGGTGTATGTATGGTCTAAATGTTATGGAGTCGTATGTATGGTCTAAATGTTATGTAGTCGTATGCATGGTCTAAATGTTATGTAGTCGTATGTATGGTCTAAATGTTATGGAGTCCTATGTATGGTCTAAATGTTATGTAGTCCTATGTATGGTCTAAATGTTATGTAGTCGTATGTATGGTCTAAATGTTATGTAGTACTATGTATGGTCTAAATGTTATGTAGTCCTATGTATGGTCTAAATGTTATGTAGTCCTATGTATGGTCTAAATGTTATGTAGTCCTATGTATGGTCTAAATGTTATGGAGTCGTATGTATGGTCTAAATGTTATGGAGTTGTATGTATGGTCTAAATGGTATGGAGTCGTATGTATGGTCTAAATGTTATGTAGTCGTATGTATGGTCTAAATGTTATGTAGTCGTATGTATGGTCTAAATATTATGTAGTCCTATGTATGGTCTAAATGTTATGTAGTCCTATGTATGGTCTAAATGTTATGTAGTCCTATGTATGGTCTAAATGTTATGTAGTCCTATGTATGGTCTAAATGCTATGTAGTCCTATGTATGGTCTAAATGTTATGGAGTTGTATGTAAGGTCTAAATGTTATGTAGTCCTATGTATGGTCTAAATGTTATGTAGTCCTATGTATGGTCTAAATGTTATGTAGTCGTATGTATGGTCTAAATGTTATGGAGTCGTATGTATGGTCTAAATGTTATGGAGTGGTATGTATGGTCTAAATGTTATGGAGTCGTATGTATGGTCTAAATGTTATGGAGTCGTATGTATGGTCTAAATGTTATGGAGTTGTATGTATTGTCTAAATGTTATGGAGTTGTATGTGTGGTCTAAATATTATGGAGTCGTATGTATGGTCTAAATGTTATGTAGTCCTATGTATGGTCTAAATGTTATGTAGTCCTATGTATGGTCTAAATGTTATGTAGTCCTATGTATGGTCTAAATGTTATGGAGTCGTATGTATGGTCTAAATGTTATGGAGTTGTATGTATGGTCTAAATGTTATGGAGTTGTATGCATGGTCTAAATGTTATGTAGTCCTATGTATGGTCTAAATGTTATGTAGTAGTATGTATGGTCTAAATGTTATGTAGTCGTATGTATGGTCTAAATGTTATGTAGTCCTATGTATGGTCTAAATGTTATGTAGTCGTATGTATGGTCTAAATGTTATGTAGTCCTATGTATGGTCTAAATGTTATGGAGTCGTGTGTATGGTCTAAATGTTATGGAGTCGTATGTATGGTCTAATATGTTATGGAGTTGTATGTATGGTCTAAATGTTATGGAGTCGTATGTATGGTCTAAATGTTATGTAGTCGTATGTATGGTCTAAATGTTATGTAGTCCTATGTATGGTCTAAATGTTATGTAGTCCTATGTATGGTCTAAATGTTATGTAGTCGTATGTATGGTCTAAATGTTATGGAGTCCTATGTATGGTCTAAATGTTATGTAGTCCTATGTATGGTCTAAATGTTATGTAGTCCTATGTATGGTCTAAATGTTATGTAGTCCTATGTATGGTCTAAATGTTATTTAGTCCTATGTATGATCTAAATGTTATGTAGTCCTATGTATGGTCTAAATGTTATGTAGTCGTATGTATGGTCTAAATGTTATGTAGTCCTATGTATGGTCTAAATGTTATGTAGTCCTATGTATGGTCTAAATGTTATGGAGTTGTATGTAAGGTCTAAATGTTATGTAGTCCTATGTATGATCTAAATGTTATGTAGTCCTATGTATGGTCTAAATGTTATGTAGTCGTATGTATGGTCTAAATGTTATGTAGTCCTATGTATGGTCTAAATGTTATGTAGTCCTATGTATGGTCTAAATGTTATGGAGTTGTATGTAAGGTCTAAATGTTATGTAGTCCTATGTATGGTCTAAATTTTATGTAGTCGTATGTATGGTCTAAATGTTATGGAGTCGTATGTATGGTCTAAATGTTATGGAGTTGTATGTATGGTCTAAATGTTATGGAGTTGTATGTATGGTCTAAATGTTATGGAGTTGTATGCATGGTCTAAATGTTATGGAGTCGTATGTATGGTCTAAATGTTATGGAGTTGTATGTATTGTCTAAATGTTATGGAGTCGTATGTATGGTCTAAATGTTATGGAGTTGTATGTATGGTATAAATGTTATGGAGTTGTATGTATGGTCTAAATGTTATGGAGTTTTATGTATGGTCTAAATGTTGTGGAGTCGTATGTATGGTCTAAATGTTATGGAGTCGTATGCATGGTCTAAATGTTATGGAGTCGTATGTATGGACTAAATGTTATGGAGTTGTATGTATGGTCTAAATGTTATGGAGTTGTATGAATGGTCTAAATGTTATGGAGTTGTATGTATGGTCTAAATGTTATGTAGTCGTATGTATGGTCTAAATGTTATGGAGTTGTATGTATGGTCTAAATGTTATGGAGTTGTATGTAAGGTCTAAATGTTATGGAGTTGTATGTATTCTCTAAATATTATGGAGTCGTATGTATGGTCTAAATGTTATGGAGTTGTATGTATTGTCTAAATGTTATGGAGTTGTATGTATGGTCTAAATGTTATAGAGTTGTATGTATGGTCTAAATGTTATGTAGTCCTATGTATGGTCTAAATGTTATGTAGTCCTATGTATGGTCTAAATGTTATGTAGTCCTATGTATGGTCTAAATGTTATGGAGTCGTATGTATGGTCTAAATGTTATGGAGTCGTATGTATGGTCTAAATGTTATGGAGTTGTATGCATGGTCTAAATGTTATGTAGTCCTATGTATGGTCTAAATGTTATGTAGTAGTATGTATGGTCTAAATGTTATGTAGTCGTATGTATGGTCTAAATGATATGTAGTCCTATGTATGGTCTAAATGTTATGTAGTCGTATGTATGATCTAAATGTTATGTAGTCCTATGTATGGTCTAAATGTTGTGGAGTCGTATGTATGGTCTAAATGTTATGGAGTCGTATGTATGGTCTAAATGTTATGGAGTCGTGTGTATGGTCTAAATGTTATGGAGTCGTATGTATGGTCTAATATGTTATGGAGTTGTATGTATGGTCTAAATGTTATGGAGTCGTATGTATGGTCTAAATGTTGCGCAGTCGTATGTATGGTCTAAATGTTATGTAGTCCTATGTATGGTCTAAATGTTATGTAGTCCTATGTATGGTCTAAATGTTATGTAGTCGTATGTATGGTCTAAATGTTATGGAGTCCTATGTATGGTCTAAATGTTATGTAGTCCTATGTATGGTCTAAATGTTATGTAGTCCTATGTATGGTCTAAATGTTATGTAGTCCTATGTATGGTCTAAATGTTATGTAGTCCTATGTATGGTCTAAATGTTATGGAGTTGTATGTAAGGTCTAAATGTTATGTAGTCCTATGTATGATCTAAATGTTATGTAGTCCTATGTATGGTCTAAATGTTATGTAGTCGTATGTATGGTCTAAATGTTATGTAGTCCTATGTATGGTCTAAATGTTATGTAGTCCTATGTATGGTCTAAATGTTATGGAGTTGTATGTAAGGTCTAAATGTTATGTAGTCCTATGTATGGTCTAAATTTTATGTAGTCGTATGTATGGTCTAAATGTTATGGAGTTGTATGTATGGTCTAAATGTTATGGAGTTTTATGTATGGTCTAAATGTTATGGAGTTGTATGTATGGTCTAAATGTTATGGAGTCGTATGTATGGTCTAAATGTTATGTAGTCGTATGTATGATCTAAATGTTATGTAGTCCTATGTATGGTCTAAATGTTGTGGAGTCGTATGTATGGTCTAAATGTTATGGAGTCGTATGTATGGTCTAAATGTTATGGAGTCGTGTGTATGGTCTAAATGTTATGGAGTCGTATGTATGGTCTAATATGTTATGGAGTTGTATGTATGGTCTAAATGTTATGGAGTCGTATGTATGGTCTAAATGTTATGTAGTCGTATGTATGGTCTAAATGTTATGTAGTCCTATGTATGGTCTAAATGTTATGTAGTCCTATGTATGGTCTAAATGTTATGTAGTCGTATGTATGGTCTAAATGTTATGGAGTCCTATGTATGGTCTAAATGTTATGTAGTCCTATGTATGGTCTAAATGTTATGTAGTCCTATGTATGATCTAAATGTTATGTAGTCCTATGTATGGTCTAAATGTTATGTAGTCCTATGTATGATCTAAATGTTATGCAGTCCTATGTATGGTCTAAATGTTATGTAGTCCTATGTATGGTCTAAATGTTATGTAGTCCTATGTATGGTCTAAATGTTATGTAGTCCTATGTATGGTCTAAATGTTATGGAGTTGTATGTAAGGTCTAAATGTTATGTAGTCCTATGTATGATCTAAATGTTATGTAGTCCTATGTATGGTCTAAATGTTATGTAGTCGTATGTATGGTCTAAATGTTATGTAGTCCTATGTATGGTCTAAATGTTATGAGGTCGTATGTATGGTCTAAATGTTATGGAGTTGTATGTAAGGTCTAAATGTTATGTAGTCCTATGTATGGTCTAAATTTTATGTAGTCGTATGTATGGTCTAAATGTTATGGGGTCGTATGTATGGTCTAAATGTTATGGAGTTGTATGTATGGTCTAAATGTTATGGAGTTGTATGTATGGTCTAAATGTTATGGAGTTGTATGTATGGTCTAAATGTTATGGAGTCGTATGTATGGTCTAAATGTTATGGAGTCATATGCATGGTCTAAATGTTATGGAGTCGTATGTATGGACTAAATGTTATGGAGTTGTATGTATGGTCTAAATGTTATGGAGTTGTATGAATGGTCTAAATGTTATGGAGTTGTATGTATGGTCTAAATGTTGTGTAGTCGTATGTATGGTCTAAATGTTATGGAGTTGTATGTATGGTCTAAATGTTATGGAGTTGTATGTAAGGTCTAAATGTTATGGAGTTGTATGTATTCTCTAAATATTATGGAGTCGTATGTATGGTCTAAATGTTATGGAGTTGTATGTATTGTCTAAATGTTATGGATTTGTATGTATGGTCTAAATGTTATGGAGTCGTATGTATGGTCTAAATGTTATGTAGTCCTATGTATGGTCTAAATGTTATGGAGTCGTATGTATGGTCTAAATGTTATGGAGTCGTATTTATGGTCTAAATGTTATGGAGTTGTATGTATGGTCTAAATGTTATGGAGTCGTATGTATGGTCTAAATGGTATGGAGTTGTATACATGGTCTAAATGTTATGTAGTTCTATGTATGGTCTAAATGTTATGTAGTCGTATGTATGGTCTAAATGTTATGTAGTCGTATGTATGGTCTAAATGTTATGCAGTCGTATGTATGGTCTAAATGTTATGTAGTCCTATGTATGGTCTAAATGTTATGTAGTCCTATGTATGGTCTAAATGTTATGTAGTCGTATGTATGGTCTAAATGTTATGTAGTCCTATGTATGGTCTAAATGTTATGTAGTCGTATGTATGGTCTAAATGTTATGTAGTCGTATGTATGGTCTAAATGTTATGTAGTCCTATGTATGGTCTAAATGTTATGTAGTCGTATGTATGGTCTAAATGTTATGTAGTCCTATGTATGGTCTAAATGTTATGGAGTAGTATGTATGGTCTAAATGTTATGGAGTAGTATGTATGGTCTAAATGTTATGGAGTCGTGTGTATGGTCTAAATGTTATGGAGTCGTATGTATAGTCTAAATGTTATGGAGTTGTATGTATGGTCTAAATGTTATGGAGTCGTATGTATGGACTAAATGTTATGTAGTCGTATGTATGGTCTAAATGTTATGTAGTCCTATGTATGGTCTAAATGTTATATAGTCCTATGTATGGTCTAAATGTTATGTAGTCGTATGTATGGTCTAAATGTTATGGAGTCCTATGTATGGTCTAAATGTTATGTAGTCCTATGTATGGTCTAAATGTTATGTAGTCCTATGTATGGTCTAAATGTTATGTAGTCCTATGTATGGTCTAAATGTTATGTAGTCCTATGTATGGTCTAAATGTTATGTAGTCGTATGTATGGTCTAAATGTTATGTAGTCCTATGTATGGTCTAAATGCTATGTAGTCATATGTATGGTCTAAATGTTATGGAGTTGTATGTAAGGTCTAAATGTTATGTAGTCCTATGTATGGTCTAAATGTTATGTAGTCGTATGTATGGTCTAAATGTTATGGAGTCGTATGTATGCTCAAAATGTTATGGAGTTGTATGTATGGTCTAAATGTTATGGAGTTGTATGTATGGTCTAAATGTTATGGAGTCGTATGTATGGTCTAAATGTTATGGTGTTGTATGTATTGTCTAAATGTTATGGAGTCGTATGTATGGTCTAAATGTTATGGAGTTGTATGTATGGTATAAATGTTATGGAGTTGTATGTATGGTCTAAATGTTATGGAGTTTTATGTATGGTCTAAATGTTATGGAGTCGTATGCATGGTCTAAATGTTATGGAGTCGTATGTATGGTCTAAATGTTATGGAGTTGTATGTATAGTCTAAATGTTATGGAGTTGTATGAATGGTCTAAATGTTATGGAGTTGTATGTATGGTCTAAATGTTATGTAGTCCTATGTATGGTCTAAATGTTATGTAGTCCTATGTATTGTCTAAATGTTATGTAGTCGTATGCATGGTCTAAATGTTATGTAGTCCTATGTGTGGTCTAAATGCTATGTAGTCCTATGTATGGTCTAAATGTTATGGAGTTGTATGTAAGGTCTAAATGTTATGTAGTCCTATGTATGGTCTAAATGTTATGTAGTCGTATGTATGGTCTAAATGTTATGGAGTCGTATGTATGGTCTAAATGTTATGGAGTTGTATGTATGGTCTAAATGTTATGGAGTCCTATGTATGGTCTAAATGTTATGTAATCCTATGTATGGTCTAAATGTTATGTAGTCGTATGTATGGTCTAAATGTTATGTAGTCCTATGTATGGTCTAAATGTTATGTAGTCCTATGTATGGTGTAAATGTTATGTAGTCGTATGTAAGGTCTAAATGTTATGTAGTCCTATGTATGGTCTAAATGTTATGTAGTCGTATGTATGGTCTAAATGTTATGTAGTCCTATGTATGGTCTAAATGTTATGGAGTCGTATTTATGGTCTAAATGTTATGGAGTCGTATGTATGGTCTAAATGTTATGGAGTCGTATGTATCGTCTAAATGTTATGGAGTCGTATGTATGGTCTAAATGTTATGTAGTTGTATGTATGGTCTAAATGTTATGGAGTCGTATGTATGGACTAAATGTTATGTAGTCGTATGTATGGTCTAAATGTTATGTAGTCCTATGTATGGTCTAAATGTTATATAGTCCTATGTATGGTCTAAATGTTATGTAGTCGTATGTATGGTCTAAATGTTATGGAGTCCTATGTATGGTCTAAATGTTATGTAGTCCTATGTATGGTCTAAATGTTATGTAGTCCTATGTATGGTCTAAATGTTATGTAGTCCTATGTATGGTCTAAATGTTATGTAGTCCTATGTATGGTCTAAATGTTATGTAGTCGTATGTATGGTCTAAATGTTATGTAGTCCTATGTATGGTCTAAATGCTATGTAGTCATATGTATGGTCTAAATGTTATGGAGTTGTATGTAAGGTCTAAATGTTATGTAGTCCTATGTATGGTCTAAATGTTATGTAGTCGTATGTATGGTCTAAATGTTATGGAGTCGTATGTATGCTCAAAATGTTATGGAGTTGTATGTATGGTCTAAATGTTATGGAGTTGTATGTATGGTCTAAATGTTATGGAGTTGTATGTATGGTCTAAATGTTATGGAGTCGTATGTATGGTCTAAATGTTATGGAGTTGTATGTATTGTCTAAATGTTATGGAGTCGTATGTATGGTCTAAATGTTATGGAGTTGTATGTATGGTATAAATGTTATGGAGTTGTATGTATGGTCTAAATGTTATGGAGTTTTATGTATGGTCTAAATGTTATGGAGTCGTATGCATGGTCTAAATGTTATGGAGTCGTATGTATGGTCTAAATGTTATGGAGTTGTATGTATAGTCTAAATATTATGGAGTTGTATGAATGGTCTAAATGTTATGGAGTTGTATGTATGGTCTAAATGTTATGTAGTCGTATGTATGGTCTAAATGTTATGGAGTTGTATGTATGGTCTAAATGTTATGGAGTCGTATGTATGGTCTAAATGTTATGGAGTTGTATGTATGGTCTAAATGTTATGGAGTCGTATGTATGGTCTAAATGTTATGGAGTTGTATGTATGGTCTAAATGTAATGGAGTTGTATGTATGGTATAAATGTTATGGAGTTGTATGTAAGGTCTAAATGTTATGGAGTTGTATGTATTCTCTAAATATTATGGAGTCGTATGTATGGTCTAAATGTTATGGAGTTGTATGTATTGTCTAAATGTTATGGAGTTGTATGTATGGTCTAAATGTTATAGAGTTGTATATATGGTCTAAATGTTATAGAGTCGTATATATGGTCTAAATGTTATGGAGTTGTATACATGGTCTAAATGTTATGTAGTTCTATGTATGGTCTAAATGTTATGCAGTCGTATGTATGGTCTAAATGTTATGTAGTCGTATGTATGGTCTAAATGTTATGGAGTCCTATGTATGGTCTAAATGTTATGTAGTCCTATGTATGGTCTAAATGTTATGTAGTCCTATGTATGGTCTAAATGTTATGTAGTCGTATGTATGGTCTAAATGTTATGGAGTCCTATGTATGGTCTAAATGTTATGTAGTCCCATGTATGGTCTAAATGTTATGTAGTCCTATGTATGGTCTAAATGTTATGTAGTCCTATGTATGGTCTAAATGTTATGTAGTCCTATATATGGTCTAAATGTTATGTAGTCGTATGTATGGTCTAAATGTTATGGAGTCCTATGTATGGTCTAAATGTTATGTAGTCCCATGTATGGTCTAAATGTTATGTAGTCCTATGTATGGTCTAAATGTTATGTAGTCCTATGTATGGTCTAAATGTTATGGAGTCGTATGTATGGTCTAAATGTTATGGAGTCGTATGTATGGTCTAAATGTTAGGTAGTCGTATGTATGGTCTAAATGTTATGTAGTCCTATGTATGGTCTAAATGTTATGTAGTCCTATGTATGGTCTAAATGTTATGTAGTCGTATGTATGGTCTAAATGTTATGGAGTCCCATGTATGGTCTAAATGTTGTGTAGTCCCATGTATGGTCTAAATGTTATGTAGTCCTATGTATGGTCTAAATGTTATGTAGTCCAATGTATGGTCTAAATGTTATGTAGTCCTTTGTATGGTCTAAATGTTATGTAGTCCTATGTATGGTCTAAATGTTATGTAGTCGTATGTATGGTCTAACTGTTATGTAGTCCTATGTATGGTCTAAATGCTATGTAGTCCTATGTATGGTCTAAATGTTATGGAGTGGTATGTAAGGTCTAAATGTCATGTAGTCGTATGTATGGTCTAAATGTTATGGAGTCGTATGTATGGTCTAAATGTTATGGAGTTGTATGTATTGTCTAAATGTTATGGAGTTGTATGTATGGTCTAATTGTTAAGGAGTCGTATGTATGGTCTAAATGTTATGGAGTCGTATGTATGGTCTAAATGTTATGTAGTCCTATGTATGGTCTAAATGTTATGAAGTCGTATGTATGGTCTAAATGTTATGGAGTCGTATTTATGGTCTAAATGTTATGGAGTTGTATGTATGGTCTAAATGTTATGAAGTCGTATGTATGGTCTAAATGTTATGGAGTTGTATGCATGGTCTAAATGTTATGTAGTCCTATGTATGGTCTAAATGTTATGTAGTCGTATGTATGGTCTAAATGTTATGTAGTCCTATGTATGGTCTAAATGTTATGTAGTCCTATGTATGGTCTAAATGTTATGTAGTCGTATGTGTGGTCTAAATGTTATGTAGTCCTATGTATGGTCTAAATGTTATGTAGTCGTATGTATGGTCTAAATGTTATGTAGTCCTATGTATTGTCTAAATGTTATGGAGTAGTATGTATGGTCTAAATGTTATGGAATCGTATGTATGGTCTAAATGTTATGGAGTCGTATGTATGTTCTAAATGTTATGTAGTCCTATGTATGGTCTAAATGTTATGGAATCGTATGTATGGTCTAAATGTTATGGAGTCGTGTGTATGGTCTAAATGTTATGGAGTCGTATGTATGGTCTAAATGTTATGGAGTTGTATGTATGGTCTAAATGTTATGGAGTCGTATGTATGTTCTAAATGTTATGTAGTCGTATGTATGGTCTAAATGTTATGTAGTCCTATGTATGGTCTAAATGTTATGTAGTCCTATGTATGGTCTAAATGTTATGTAGTCGTATGTATGGTCTAAATGTTATGGAGTCCTATGTATGGTCTAAATGTTATGTAGTCGTATGCATGGTCTAAATGTTATGTAGTCCTATGTGTGGTCTAAATGCTATGTAGTCCTATGTATGGTCTAAATGATATGGAGTTGTATGTAAGGTCTAAATGTTATGTAGTCCTATGCATGGTCTAAATGTTATGTAGTCGTATGTATGGTCTAAATGTTATGGAGTCGTATGTATGGTCTAAATGTTATGGAGTTGTATGTATGGTCTAAATGTTATGGAGTCCTATGTATGGTCTAAATGTTATGTAATCCTATGTATGGTCTAAATGTTATGTAGTCGTATGTATGGTCTAAATGTTATGTAGTCCTATGTATGGTCTAAATGTTATGTAGTCCTATGTATGGTGTAAATGTTATGTAGTCGTATGTAAGGTCTAAATGTTATGTAGTCCTATGTATGGTCTAAATGTTATGTAGTCGTATGTATGGTCTAAATGTTATGTAGTCCTATGTATGGTCTAAATGTTATGGAGTCGTATTTATGGTCTAAATGTTATGGAGTCGTATGTATGGTCTAAATGTTATGGAGTCGTATGTATCGTCTAAATGTTATGGAGTCGTATGTATGGTCTAAATGTTATGGAGTTGTATGTATGGTCTAAATATTATGAAGTCGTATGTATGGTCTAAATGTTATGTAGTCGTATGTATGGTCTAAATGTTATGTAGTCCTATGTATGGTCTAAATATTATGTAGTCGTATGTATGGTCTAAATGTTATGGAGTCCTATGTATGGTCTAAATGTTATGTAGCCCTATGTATGGTCTAAATGTTATGTAGTCCTATGTATGGTCTAAATATTATGTAGTCGTATGTATGGTCTAAATGTTATGGAGTCCTATGTATGGTCTAAATGTTATGTAGCCCTATGTATGGTGTAAATGTTATGTAGTCGTATGTAAGGTCTAAATGTTATGTAGTCCTATGTATGGTCTAAATGTTATGTAGTCGTATGTATGGTCTAAATGTTATGTAGTCCTATGTATGGTCTAAATGTTATGGAGTCGTATTTATGGTCTAAATGTTATGGAGTCGTATGTATGGTCTAAATGTTATGGAGTCGTATGTATCGTCTAAATGTTATGGAGTCGTATGTATGGTCTAAATGTTATGGAGTTGTATGTATGGTCTAAATATTATGAAGTCGTATGTATGGTCTAAATGTTATGTAGTCGTATGTATGGTCTAAATGTTATGTAGTCGTATGTATGGTCTAAATGTTATGTAGTCCTATGTATGGTCTAAATGTTATGGAGTCGTATGTATGGTCTAAATGTTATGGAATCGTATGTATGGTCTAAATGTTATGGAGTCGTGTGTATGGTCTAAATGTTATGGAGTCGTATGTATGGTCTAAATGTTATGTAGTCGTATGTATGGTCTAAATGTTATGTAGTCGTATGTATGGTCTAAATGTTATGTAGTCCTATGTATGGTCTAAATGTTATGGAGTCGTATGTATGGTCTAAATGTTATGGAATCGTATGTATGGTCTAAATGTTATGGAGTCGTGTGTATGGTCTAAATGTTATGGAGTCGTATGTATGGTCTAAATGTTATGGAGTTGTATGTATGGTCTAAATGTTATGGAGTCGTATGTATGTTCTAAATGTTATGTAGTCGTATGTATGGTCTAAATGTTATGTAGTCCTATGTATGTTCTAAATGTTATGAAGTCGTATGTATGGTCTAAATGTTATGGAGTCGTATTTATGGTCTAAATGTTATGGAGTTGTATGTATGGTCTAAATGTTATGAAGTCGTATGTATGGTCTAAATGTTATGGAGTTGTATGCATGGTCTAAATGTTATGTAGTCCTATGTATGGTCTAAATGTTATGTAGTCGTATGTATGGTCTAAATGTTATGTAGTCCTATGTATGGTCTAAATGTTATGTAGTCCTATGTATGGTCTAAATGTTATGTAGTCGTATGTGTGGTCTAAATGTTATGTAGTCCTATGTATGGTCTAAATGTTATGTAGTCGTATGTATGGTCTAAATGTTATGTAGTCCTATGTATGGTATAAATGTTATGGAGTCGTATGTATGGTCTAAATGTTATGGAGTCGTATGTATGGTCTAAATGTTATGGAGTCGTGTGTATGGTCTAAATGTTATGGAGTCGTATGTATGGTCTAAATGTTATGGAGTTGTATGTATGGTCTAAATGTTATGTAGTCGTATGTATGGTCTAAATGTTATGTAGTCCTATGTATGGTCTAAATGTTATGTAGTCGTATGTATGGTCTAAATGTTATGTAGTCGTATGTATGGTCTAAATGTTATGTAGTCGTATGTATGGTCTAAATGTTATGTAGTCCTATGTATGGTCTAAATGTTATGGAGTCGTATGTATGGTCTAAATGTTATGGAATCGTATGTATGGTCTAAATGTTATGGAGTCGTGTGTATGGTCTAAATGTTATGGAGTCGTATGTATGGTCTAAATGTTATGGAGTTGTATGTATGGTCTAAATGTTATGGAGTCGTATGTATGTTCTAAATGTTATGTAGTCGTATGTATGGTCTAAATGTTATGTAGTCCTATGTATGGTCTAAATGTTATGTAGTCCTATGTATGGTCTAAATGTTATGTAGTCGTATGTATGGTCTAAATGTTATGGAGTCCTATGTATGGTCTAAATGTTATGTAGTCGTATGCATGGTCTAAATGTTATGTAGTCCTATGTGTGGTCTAAATGCTATGTAGTCCTATGTATGGTCTAAATGATATGGAGTTGTATGTAAGGTCTAAATGTTATGTAGTCCTATGCATGGTCTAAATGTTATGTAGTCGTATGTATGGTCTAAATGTTATGGAGTCGTATGTATGGTCTAAATGTTATGGAGTTGTATGTATGGTCTAAATGTTATGGAGTCCTATGTATGGTCTAAATGTTATGTAATCCTATGTATGGTCTAAATGTTATGTAGTCGTATGTATGGTCTAAATGTTATGTAGTCCTATGTATGGTCTAAATGTTATGTAGTCCTATGTATGGTGTAAATGTTATGTAGTCGTATGTAAGGTCTAAATGTTATGTAGTCCTATGTATGGTCTAAATGTTATGTAGTCGTATGTATGGTCTAAATGTTATGTAGTCCTATGTATGGTCTAAATGTTATGGAGTCGTATTTATGGTCTAAATGTTATGGAGTCGTATGTATGGTCTAAATGTTATGGAGTCGTATGTATCGTCTAAATGTTATGGAGTCGTATGTATGGTCTAAATGTTATGGAGTTGTATGTATGGTCTAAATATTATGAAGTCGTATGTATGGTCTAAATGTTATGTAGTCGTATGTATGGTCTAAATGTTATGTAGTCCTATGTATGGTCTAAATATTATGTAGTCGTATGTATGGTCTAAATGTTATGGAGTCCTATGTATGGTCTAAATGTTATGTAGCCCTATGTATGGTCTAAATGTTATGTAGTCCTATGTATGGTCTAAATGTTATGTAGTCGTATGTATGGTCTAAATGTTATGTAGTCCTATGTATGGTCTAAATGTTATGTAGTCCTATGTATGGTCTTAATGCTATGTAGTCCTATGTATGGTCAAAATGTTATGGAGTTGTATGTAAGGTCTAAATGTTATGTAGTCGTATGTATGGTCTAAATGTTATGGAGTTGTATGTATTGTCTAAATGTTATGGAGTAGTATGTATGGTCTAAATGTTATGGAATCGTATGTATGGTCTAAATGTTATGGAGTCGTATGTATGTTCTAAATGTTATGTAGTCCTATGTATGGTCTAAATGTTATGGAGTCGTATGTATGGTCTAAATGTTATTGAGTCGTATTTATGGTCTAAATGTTATGGAGTTGTATGTATGGTCTAAATGTTATGAAGTCGTATGTATGGTCTAAATGTTATGGAGTTGTATGCATGGTCTAAATGTTATGGAGTCGTATGCATGGTCTAAATGTTATGGAGTCGTATGTATGGTCTAAATGTTATGGAGTTGTATGTATAGTCTAAATGTTATGGAGTTGTATGAATGGTCTAAATGTTATGGAGTTGTATGTATGGTCTAAATGTTATGTAGTCGTATGTATGGTCTAAATGTTATGGAGTTGTATGTATGGTCTAAATGTTATGGAGTCGTATGTATGGTCTAAATGTTATGGAGTTGTATGTATGGTCTAAATGTTATGGAGTCGTATGTATGGTCTAAATGTTATGGAGTTGTATGTATGGTCTAAATGTAATGGAGTTGTATGTATGGTATAAATGTTATGGAGTTGTATGTAAGGTCTAAATGTTATGGAGTTGTATGTATTCTCTAAATATTATGGAGTCGTATGTATGGTCTAAATGTTATGGAGTTGTATGTATTGTCTAAATGTTATGGAGTTGTATGTATGGTCTAAATGTTATAGAGTTGTATATATGGTCTAAATGTTATAGAGTCGTATATATGGTCTAAATGTTATGGAGTCGTATGTATGGTCTAAATGTTATGGAGTTGTATACATGGTCTAAATGTTATGTAGTTCTATGTATGGTCTAAATGTTATGTAGTCGTATGTATGGTCTAAATGTTATGTAGTCCTATGTATGGTCTAAATGTTATGCAGTCGTATGTATGGTCTAAATGTTATGTAGTCGTATGTATGGTCTAAATGTTATGGAGTCCTATGTATGGTCTAAATGTTATGTAGTCCTATGTATGGTCTAAATGTTATGTAGTCCTATGTATGGTCTAAATGTTATGTAGTCGTATGTATGGTCTAAATGTTATGGAGTCCTATGTATGGTCTAAATGTTATGTAGTCCCATGTATGGTCTAAATGTTATGTAGTCCTATGTATGGTCTAAATGTTATGTAGTCCTATGTATGGTCTAAATGTTATGGAGTCGTTTGTATGGTCTAAATGTTATGGAGTCGTATGTATGGTCTAAATGTTAGGTAGTCGTATGTATGGTCTAAATGTTATGTAGTCCTATGTATGGTCTAAATGTTATGTAGTCCTATGTATGGTCTAAATGTTATGTAGTCGTATGTATGGTCTAAATGTTATGGAGTCCCATGTATGGTCTAAATGTTATGTAGTCCCATGTATGGTCTAAATGTTATGTAGTCCTATGCATGGTCTAAATGTTATGTAGTCCTATGTATGGTCTAAATGTTATGTAGTCCTTTGTATGGTCTAAATGTTATGTAGTCCTATGTATGGTCTAAATGTTATGTAGTCGTATGTATGGTCTAACTGTTATGTAGTCCTATGTATGGTCTAAATGCTATGTAGTCCTATGTATGGTCTAAATGTTATGGAGTGGTATGTAAGGTCTAAATGTCATGTAGTCGTATGTATGGTCTAAATGTTATGGAGTCGTATGTATGGTCTAAATGTTATGGAGTTGTATGTATTGTCTAAATGTTATGGAGTTGTATGTATGGTCTAATTGTTAAGGAGTCGTATGTATGGTCTAAATGTTATGGAGTCGTATGTATGGTCTAAATGTTATGTAGTCCTATGTATGGTCTAAATGTTATGAAGTCGTATGTATGGTCTAAATGTTATGGAGTCGTATTTATGGTCTAAATGTTATGGAGTTGTATGTATGGTCTAAATGTTATGAAGTCGTATGTATGGTCTAAATGTTATGGAGTTGTATGCATGGTCTAAATGTTATGTAGTCCTATGTATGGTCTAAATGTTATGTAGTCGTATGTATGGTCTAAATGTTATGTAGTCCTATGTATGGTCTAAATGTTATGTAGTCCTATGTATGGTCTAAATGTTATGTAGTCGTATGTGTGGTCTAAATGTTATGTAGTCCTATGTATGGTCTAAATGTTATGTAGTCGTATGTATGGTCTAAATGTTATGTAGTCCTATGTATGGTATAAATGTTATGGAGTCGTATGTATGGTCTAAATGTTATGGAGTCGTATGTATGGTCTAAATGTTATGGAGTCGTGTGTATGGTCTAAATGTTATGGAGTCGTATGTATGGTCTAAATGTTATGGAGTTGTATGTATGGTCTAAATGTTATGTAGTCGTATGTATGGTCTAAATGTTATGTAGTCCTATGTATGGTCTAAATGTTATGTAGTCGTATGTATGGTCTAAATGTTATGTAGTCGTATGTATGGTCTAAATGTTATGTAGTCGTATGTATGGTCTAAATGTTATGTAGTCCTATGTATGGTCTAAATGTTATGGAGTCGTATGTATGGTCTAAATGTTATGGAATCGTATGTATGGTCTAAATGTTATGGAGTCGTGTGTATGGTCTAAATGTTATGGAGTCGTATGTATGGTCTAAATGTTATGGAGTTGTATGTATGGTCTAAATGTTATGGAGTCGTATGTATGTTCTAAATGTTATGTAGTCGTATGTATGGTCTAAATGTTATGTAGTCCTATGTATGGTCTAAATGTTATGTAGTCCTATGTATGGTCTAAATGTTATGTAGTCGTATGTATGGTCTAAATTTTATGGAGTCCTATGTATGGTCTAAATGTTATGTAGTCCTATGCATGGTCTAAATGTTATGTAGTCCTATGTATGGTCTAAATGTTATGTAGTCCTATGTATTGTCTAAATGTTATGTAGTCGTATGCATGGTCTAAATGTTATGTAGTCCTATGTGTGGTCTAAATGCTATGTAGTCCTATGTATGGTCTAAATGTTATGGAGTTGTATGTAAGGTCTAAATGTTATGTAGTCCTATGCATGGTCTAAATGTTATGTAGTCGTATGTATGGTCTAAATGTTATGGAGTCGTATGTATGGTCTAAATGTTATGGAGTTGTATGTATGGTCTAAATGTTATGGAGTCCTATGTATGGTGTAAATGTTATGTAATCCTATGTATGGTCTAAATGTTATGTAGTCGTATGTATGGTCTAAATGTTATGTAGTCCTATGTATGGTCTAAATGTTATGTAGTCCTATGTATGGTGTAAATGTTATGTAGTCGTATGTAAGGTCTAAATGTTATGTAGTCCTATGTATGGTCTAAATGTTATGTAGTCGTATGTATGGTCTAAATGTTATGTAGTCCTATGTATGGTCTAAATGTTATGGAGTCGTATTTATGGTCTAAATGTTATGGAGTCGTATGTATGGTCTAAATGTTATGGAGTCGTATGTATCGTCTAAATGTTATGGAGTCGTATGTATGGTCTAAATGTTATGGAGTTGTATGTATGGTCTAAATATTATGAAGTCGTATGTATGGTCTAAATGTTATGTAGTCGTATGTATGGTCTAAATGTTATGTAGTCCTATGCATGTTCTAAATATTATGTAGTCGTATGTATGGTCTAAATGTTATGGAGTCCTATGTATGGTCTAAATGTTATGTAGCCCTATGTATGGTCTAAATGTTATGTAGTCCTATGTATGGTCTAAATGTTATGTAGTCGTATGTATGGTCTAAATGTTATGTAGTCCTATGTATGGTCTAAATGTTATGTAGTCCTATGTATGGTCTTAATGCTATGTAGTCCTATGTATGGTCAAAATGTTATGGAGTTGTATGTAAGGTCTAAATGTTATGTAGTCGTATGTATGGTCTAAATGTTATGGAGTTGTATGTATTGTCTAAATGTTATGGAGTAGTATGTATGGTCTAAATGTTATGGAGTCGTATGTATGGTCTAAATGTTATGGAGTCGTATGTATGTTCTAAATGTTATGTAGTCCTATGTATGGTCTAAATGTTATGGAGTCGTATGTATGGTCTAAATGTTATTGAGTCGTATTTATGGTCTAAATGTTATGGAGTTGTATGTATGGTCTAAATGTTATGAAGTCGTATGTATGGTCTAAATGTTATGGAGTTGTATGCATGGTCTAAATGTTATGTAGTCCTATGTATGGTCTAAATGTTATGTAGTCGTATGTATGGTCTAAATGTTATGTAGTCCTATGTATGGTCTAAATGTTATGTAGTCCTATGTATGGTCTAAATGTTATGTAGTCGTATGCATGGTCTAAATGTTATGGAGTCCTATGTATGGTCTAAATGTTATGTAGTCGTATGTATGGTCTAAATGTTATGGAGTCGTATGTATGGTCTAAATGTTATGGAGTCGTATTTATGGTCTAAATGTTATGGAGTTGTATGTATGGTCTAAATGTTATGAAGTCGTATGTATGGTCTAAATGTTATGGAGTTGTATGTATGGTCTAAAGTTATAGAGTTGTATATATGGTCTAAATGTTATAGAGTCGTATATATGGTCTAAATGTTATGGAGTCGTATGTATGGTCTAAATGTTATGGAGTTGTATACATGGTCTAAATGTTATGTAGTTCTATGTATGGTCTAAATGTTATGTAGTCGTATGTATGGTCTAAATGTTATGTAGTCCTATGTATGGTCTAAATGTTATGCAGTCGTATGTATGGTCTAAATGTTATGTAGTCGTATGTATGGTCTAAATGTTATGGAGTCGTATGTATGGTCTAAATGTTATGGAGTCGTATGTATGGTCTAAATGTTATGGAGTCGTATGTTTGGTCTAAATGTTATGGAGTCGTATGTATGGTCTAAATGTTATGTAGTCGTATGTATGGTCTAAATGTTATGTAGTCCTATGTATGGTCTAAATGTTATGTAGTCCTATGTATGGTCTAAATGTTATGTAGTCGTATGTATGGTCTAAATGTTATGGAGTCCTATGTATGGTCTAAATGTTATGTAGTCCCATGTATGGTCTAAATGTTATGTAGTCCTATGTATGGTCTAAATGTCATGTAGTCCTATGTATGGTCTAAATGTTATGTAGTCCTTTGTATGGTCTAAATGTTATGTAGTCCTATGTATGGTCTAAATGTTATGTAGTCGTATGTATGGTCTAACTGTTATGTAGTCCTATGTATGGTCTAAATGCTATGTAGTCCTATGTATGGTCTAAATGTTATGGAGTGGTATGTAAGGTCTAAATGTCATGTAGTCCTATGTATGGTCTAAATGTTATGTAGTCGTATGTATGGTCTAAATGTTATGTAGTCGTATGTATGGTCTAAATGTTATGTAGTCGTATGTATGGTCTAAATGTTATGGAGTCGTATGTATGGTCTAAATGTTATGGAGTTGTATGTATTGTCTAAATGTTATGGAGTTGTATGTATGGTCTAATTGTTAAGGAGTCGTATGTATGGTCTAAATGTTATGGAGTCGTATGTATGGTCTAAATGTTATGTAGTCCTATGTATGGTCTAAATGTTATGAAGTCGTATGTATGGTCTAAATGTTATGGAGTCGTATTTATGGTCTAAATGTTATGGAGTTATATGTATGGTCTAAATGTTATGAAGTCGTATGTATGGTCTAAATGTTATGGAGTTGTATGCATGGTCTAAATGTTATGTAGTCCTATGTATGGTCTAAATGTTATGTAGTCGTATGTATGGTCTAAATGTTATGTAGTCCTATGTATGGTCTAAATGTTATGTAGTCCTATGTATGGTCTAAATGTTATGTAGTCGTATGTATGGTCTAAATGTTATGTAGTCCTATGTATGGTCTAAATGTTATGTAGTCGTATGTATGGTCTAAATGTTATGTAGTCCTATGTATGGTATAAATGTTATGGAGTCGTATGTATGGTCTAAATGTTATGGAGTCGTATGTATGGTCTAAATGTTATGGAGTCGTGTGTATGGTCTAAATGTTATGGAGTCGTATGTATGGTCTAAATGTTATGGAGTTGTATGTATGGTCTAAATGTTATGTAGTCGTATGTATGGTCTAAATGTTATGTAGTCCTATGTATGGTCTAAATGTTATGTAGTCGTATGTATGGTCTAAATGTTATGTAGTCGTATGTATGGTCTAAATGTTATGTAGTCGTATGTATGGTCTAAATGTTATGTAGTCCTATGTATGGTCTAAATGTTATGGAGTCGTACGTATGGTCTAAATGTTATGGAATCGTATGTATGGTCTAAATGTTATGGAGTCGTGTGTATGGTCTAAATGTTATGGAGTCGTATGTATGGTCTAAATGTTATGGAGTTGTATGTATGGTCTAAATGTTATGGAGTCGTATGTATGTTCTAAATGTTATGTAGTCGTATGTATGGTCTAAATGTTATGTAGTCCTATGTATGGTCTAAATGTTATGTAGTCCTATGTATGGTCTAAATGTTATGTAGTCGTATGTATGGTCTAAATGTTATGGAGTCCTATGTATGGTCTAAATGTTATGTAGTCCTATGCATGGTCTAAATGTTATGTAGTCCTGTGTATGGTCTAAATGTTATGTAGTCCTATGTATTGTCTAAATGTTATGTAGTCGTATGCATGGTCTAAATGTTATGTAGTCCTATGTATGGTCTAAATGCTATGTAGTCCTATGTATGGTCTAAATGTTATGGAGTTGTATGTAAGGTCTAAATGTTATGTAGTCCTATGTATGGTCTAAATGTTATGTAGTCGTATGTATGGTCTAAATGTTATGGAGTCGTATGTATGGTCTAAATGTTATGGAGTTGTATGTATGGTCTAAATGTTATGGAGTCCTATGTATGGTCTAAATGTTATGTAATCCTATGTATGGTCTAAATGTTATGTAGTCGTATGTATGGTCTAAATGTTATGTAGTCCTATGTATGGTCTAAATGTTATGTAGTCCTATGTATGGTGTAAATGTTATGTAGTCGTATGTAAGGTCTAAATGTTATGTAGTCCTATGTATGGTCTAAATGTTATGTAGTCGTATGTATGGTCTAAATGTTATGTAGTCCTATGTATGGTCTAAATGTTATGGAGTCGTATTTATGGTCTAAATGTTATGGAGTCGTATGTATGGTCTAAATGTTATGGAGTTGTATGTATCGTCTAAATGTTATGGAGTCGTATGTATGGTCTAAATGTTATGGAGTTGTATGTATGGTCTAAATATTATGAAGTCGTATGTATGGTCTAAATGTTATGTAGTCGTATGTATGGTCTAAATGTTATGTAGTCCTATGTATGGTCTAAATATTATGTAGTCGTATGTATGGTCTAAATGTTATGGAGTCCTATGTATGGTCTAAATGTTATGTAGTCCTATGTATGGTCTAAATGTTATGTAGTCCTATGTATGGTCTAAATGTTATGTAGTCGTATGTATGGTCTAAATGTTATGTAGTCCTATGTATGGTCTAAATGTTATGTAGTCCTATGTATGGTCTAAATGCTATGTAGTCCTATGTATGGTCAAAATGTTATGGAGTTGTATGTAAGGTCTAAATGTTATGTAGTCGTATGTATGGTCTAAATGTTATGGAGTTGTATGTATTGTCTAAATGTTATGGAGTAGTATGTATGGTCTAAATGTTATGGAGTCGTATGTATGGTCTAAATGTTATGGAGTCGTATGTATGTTCTAAATGTTATGTAGTCCTATGTATGGTCTAAATGTTATGGAGTCGTATGTATGGTCTAAATGTTATTGAGTCGTATTTATGGTCTAAATGTTATGTAGTTGTATGTATGGTCTAAATGTTATGAAGTCGTATGTATGGTCTAAATGTTATGGAGTTGTATGCATGGTCTAAATGTTATGTAGTCCTATGTATGGTCTAAATGTTATGTAGTCGTATGTATGGTCTAAATGTTATGTAGTCCTATGTATGGTCTAAATGTTATGTAGTCCTATGTATGGTCTAAATGTTATGTAGTCGTATGCATGGTCTAAATGTTATGGAGTCCTATGTATGGTCTAAATGTTATGTAGTCGTATGTATGGTCTAAATGTTATGTAGTCCTATGTATGGTCTAAATGTTATGGAGGCGTATGTATGGTCTAAATGTTATGGAGTCGTGTGTATGGTCTAAATGTTATGGAGTCGTATGTATGGTCTAAATGTTATGGAGTCGTATTTATGGTCTAAATGTTATGGAGTTGTATGTATGGTCTAAATGTTATGAAGTCGTATGTATGGTCTAAATGTTATGGAGTTGTATGCATGGTCTAAATGTTATGTAGTCCTATGTATGGTCTAAATGTTATGTAGTCGTATGTATGGTCTAAATGTTATGTAGTCCTATGTATGGTCTAAATGTTATGTAGTCCTATGTATGGTCTAAATGTTATGTAGTCGTATGTATGGTCTAAATGTTATGGAGTCCTATGTATGGTCTAAATGTTATGTAGTCGTATGTATGGTCTAAATGTTATTTAGTCCTATGTATGGTCTAAATGTTATGGAGTCGTATGTATGGTCTAAATGTTATGGAGTCGTGTGTATGGTCTAAATGTTATGGAGTCGTATGTATGGTCTAAATGTTATGGAGTTGTATGTATGGTCTAAATGTTATGGAGTCGTATGTATGGTCTAAATGTTATGTAGTCGTATGTATGGTCTAAATGTTATGTAGTCCTATGTATGGTCTAAATGTTATGTAGTCCTATGTATGGTGTAAATGTTATGTAGTCCTATGTATGGTCTAAATGTTATGTAGTCCTATGTATGGTCTAAATCTTATGTAGTCCTATGTATGGTCTAAATGTTATGGAGTTGTATGTATGGTCTAAATGTTATGTAGTCGTATGTATGGTCTAAATGTTATGTAGTCCTATGTATGGTCTAAATGTTATGTAGTCGTATGTATGGTCTAAATGTTATGTAGTCGTATGTATGGTCTAAATGTTATGTAGTCGTATGTATGGTCTAAATGTTATGTAGTCCTATGTATGGTCTAAATGTTATGGAGTCGTATGTATGGTCTAAATGTTATGGAATCGTATGTATGGTCTAAATGTTATGGAGTCGTGTGTATGGTCTAAATGTTATGGAGTCGTATGTATGGTCTAAATGTTATGGAGTTGTATGTATGGTCTAAATGTTATGGAGTCGTATGTATGTTCTAAATGTTATGTAGTCGTATGTATGGTCTAAATGTTATGTAGTCCTATGTATGGTCTAAATGTTATGTAGTCCTATGTATGGTCTAAATGTTATGTAGTCGTATGTATGGTCTAAATGTTATGGAGTCCTATGTATGGTCTAAATGTTATGTAGTCCTATGCATGGTCTAAATGTTATGTAGTCCTGTGTATGGTCTAAATGTTATGTAGTCCTATGTATTGTCTAAATGTTATGTAGTCGTATGCATGGTCTAAATGTTATGTAGTCCTATGTATGGTCTAAATGCTATGTAGTCCTATGTATGGTCTAAATGTTATGGAGTTGTATGTAAGGTCTAAATGTTATGTAGTCCTATGTATGGTCTAAATGTTATGTAGTCGTATGTATGGTCTAAATGTTATGGAGTCGTATGTATGGTCTAAATGTTATGGAGTTGTATGTATGGTCTAAATGTTATGGAGTCCTATGTATGGTCTAAATGTTATGTAATCCTATGTATGGTCTAAATGTTATGTAGTCGTATGTATGGTCTAAATGTTATGTAGTCCTATGTATGGTCTAAATGTTATGTAGTCCTATGTATGGTGTAAATGTTATGTAGTCGTATGTAAGGTCTAAATGTTATGTAGTCCTATGTATGGTCTAAATGTTATGTAGTCGTATGTATGGTCTAAATGTTATGTAGTCCTATGTATGGTCTAAATGTTATGGAGTCGTATTTATGGTCTAAATGTTATGGAGTCGTATGTATGGTCTAAATGTTATGGAGTTGTATGTATCGTCTAAATGTTATGGAGTCGTATGTATGGTCTAAATGTTATGGAGTTGTATGTATGGTCTAAATATTATGAAGTCGTATGTATGGTCTAAATGTTATGTAGTCGTATGTATGGTCTAAATGTTATGTAGTCCTATGTATGGTCTAAATATTATGTAGTCGTATGTATGGTCTAAATGTTATGGAGTCCTATGTATGGTCTAAATGTTATGTAGTCCTATGTATGGTCTAAATGTTATGTAGTCCTATGTATGGTCTAAATGTTATGTAGTCGTATGTATGGTCTAAATGTTATGTAGTCCTATGTATGGTCTAAATGTTATGTAGTCCTATGTATGGTCTAAATGCTATGTAGTCCTATGTATGGTCAAAATGTTATGGAGTTGTATGTAAGGTCTAAATGTTATGTAGTCGTATGTATGGTCTAAATGTTATGGAGTTGTATGTATTGTCTAAATGTTATGGAGTAGTATGTATGGTCTAAATGTTATGGAGTCGTATGTATGGTCTAAATGTTATGGAGTCGTATGTATGTTCTAAATGTTATGTAGTCCTATGTATGGTCTAAATGTTATGGAGTCGTATGTATGGTCTAAATGTTATTGAGTCGTATTTATGGTCTAAATGTTATGTAGTTGTATGTATGGTCTAAATGTTATGAAGTCGTATGTATGGTCTAAATGTTATGGAGTTGTATGCATGGTCTAAATGTTATGTAGTCCTATGTATGGTCTAAATGTTATGTAGTCGTATGTATGGTCTAAATGTTATGTAGTCCTATGTATGGTCTAAATGTTATGTAGTCCTATGTATGGTCTAAATGTTATGTAGTCGTATGCATGGTCTAAATGTTATGGAGTCCTATGTATGGTCTAAATGTTATGTAGTCGTATGTATGGTCTAAATGTTATGTAGTCCTATGTATGGTCTAAATGTTATGGAGTCGTATGTATGGTCTAAATGTTATGGAGTCGTGTGTATGGTCTAAATGTTATGGAGTCGTATGTATGGTCTAAATGTTATGGAGTCGTATTTATGGTCTAAATGTTATGGAGTTGTATGTATGGTCTAAATGTTATGAAGTCGTATGTATGGTCTAAATGTTATGGAGTTGTATGCATGGTCTAAATGTTATGTAGTCCTATGTATGGTCTAAATGTTATGTAGTCGTATGTATGGTCTAAATGTTATGTAGTCCTATGTATGGTCTAAATGTTATGTAGTCCTATGTATGGTCTAAATGTTATGTAGTCGTATGTATGGTCTAAATGTTATGGAGTCCTATGTATGGTCTAAATGTTATGTAGTCGTATGTATGGTCTAAATGTTATGTAGTCCTATTTATGGTCTAAATGTTATGGAGTCGTATGTATGGTCTAAATGTTATGGAGTCGTGTGTATGGTCTAAATGTTATGGAGTCGTATGTATGGTCTAAATGTTATGGAGTTGTATGTATGGTCTAAATGTTATGGAGTCGTATGTATGGTCTAAATGTTATGTAGTCGTATGTATGGTCTAAATGTTATGTAGTCCTATGTATGGTCTAAATGTTATGTAGTCCTATGTATGGTGTAAATGTTATGTAGTCCTATGTATGGTCTAAAAGTTATGTAGTCCTATGTATGGTCTAAATGTTATGTAGTCCTATGTATGGTCTAAATGTTATGTAGTCCTATGTATGGTCTAAATGTTATGTAGTCGTATGTATGGTCTAAATGTTATGAAGTCCTATGTATGGTCTAAATGCTATGTAGTCCTATGTATGGTCTAAATGTTATGGAGTAGTATGTATGGTCAAAATGTTATGGAGTTGTATGTAAGGTCTAAATGTTATGTAGTCGTATGTATGGTCTAAATGTTATGGAGTTGTATGTATTGTCTAAATGTTATGGAGTAGTATGTATGGTCTAAATGTTATGGAGTCGTATGTATGGTCTAAATGTTATGGAGTCGTATGTATGTTCTAAATGTTATGTAGTCCTATGTATGGTCTAAATGTTATGGAGTCGTATGTATGGTCTAAATGTTATTGAGTCGTATTTATGGTCTAAATGTTATGGAGTTGTATGTATGGTCTAAATGTTATGTAGTCCTATGTATGGTCTAAATGTTATGTAGTCGTATGTATGGTCTAAATGTTATGTAGTCCTATGTATGGTCTAAATGTTATGTAGTCCTATGTATGGTCTAAATGTTATGTAGTCGTATGTATGGTCTAAATGTTATGGAGTCCTATGTATGGTCTAAATGTTATGTAGTAGTATGTATGGTCTAAATGTTATGTAGTCCTATGTATGGTCTAAATGTTATGGAGTCGTATGTATGGTCTAAATGTTATGGAGTCGTGTGTATGGTCTAAATGTTATGGAGTCGTATGTATGGTCTAAATGTTATGGAGTCGTATTTATGGTCTAAATGTTATGGAGTTGTATGTATGGTCTAAATGTTATGAAGTCGTATGTATGGTCTAAATGTTATGTAGTCCTATGTATGGTCTAAATATTATGTAGTCGTATGTATGGTCTAAATGTTATGGAGTCCTATGTATGGTCTAAATGTTATGTAGTCCTATGTATGGTCTAAATGTTATGTAGTCCTATGTATGGTCTAAATGTTATGTAGTCGTATGTATGGTCTAAATGTTATGTAGTCCTATGTATGGTCTAAATGTTATGTAGTCCTATGTATGGTCTAAATGCTATGTAGTCCTATGTATGGTCAAAATGTTATGGAGTTGTATGTAAGGTCTAAATGTTATGTAGTCGTATGTATGGTCTAAATGTTATGGAGTTGTATGTATTGTCTAAATGTTATGGAGTAGTATGTATGGTCTAAATGTTATGGAGTCGTATGTATGGTCTAAATGTTATGGAGTCGTATGTATGTTCTAAATGTTATGTAGTCCTATGTATGGTCTAAATGTTATGGAGTCGTATGTATGGTCTAAATGTTATTGAGTCGTATTTATGGTCTAAATGTTATGTAGTTGTATGTATGGTCTAAATGTTATGAAGTCGTATGTATGGTCTAAATGTTATGGAGTTGTATGCATGGTCTAAATGTTATGTAGTCCTATGTATGGTCTAAATGTTATGTAGTCGTATGTATGGTCTAAATGTTATGTAGTCCTATGTATGGTCTAAATGTTATGTAGTCCTATGTATGGTCTAAATGTTATGTAGTCGTATGCATGGTCTAAATGTTATGGAGTCCTATGTATGGTCTAAATGTTATGTAGTCGTATGTATGGTCTAAATGTTATGTAGTCCTATGTATGGTCTAAATGTTATGGAGTCGTATGTATGGTCTAAATGTTATGGAGTCGTGTGTATGGTCTAAATGTTATGGAGTCGTATGTATGGTCTAAATGTTATGGAGTTGTATGTATGGTCTAAATGTTATGGAGTCGTATGTATGTTCTAAATGTTATGTAGTCGTATGTATGGTCTAAATGTTATGTAGTCCTATGTATGGTCTAAATGTTATGTAGTCCTATGTATGGTCTAAATGTTATGTAGTCGTATGTATGGTCTAAATGTTATGGAGTCCTATGTATGGTCTAAATGTTATGTAGTCCTATGCATGGTCTAAATGTTATGTAGTCCTGTGTATGGTCTAAATGTTATGTAGTCCTATGTATTGTCTAAATGTTATGTAGTCGTATGCATGGTCTAAATGTTATGTAGTCCTATGTATGGTCTAAATGCTATGTAGTCCTATGTATGGTCTAAATGTTATGGAGTTGTATGTAAGGTCTAAATGTTATGTAGTCCTATGTATGGTCTAAATGTTATGTAGTCGTATGTATGGTCTAAATGTTATGGAGTCGTATGTATGGTCTAAATGTTATGGAGTTGTATGTATGGTCTAAATGTTATGGAGTCCTATGTATGGTCTAAATGTTATGTAATCCTATGTATGGTCTAAATGTTATGTAGTCGTATGTATGGTCTAAATGTTATGTAGTCCTATGTATGGTCTAAATGTTATGTAGTCCTATGTATGGTGTAAATGTTATGTAGTCGTATGTAAGGTCTAAATGTTATGTAGTCCTATGTATGGTCTAAATGTTATGTAGTCGTATGTATGGTCTAAATGTTATGTAGTCCTATGTATGGTCTAAATGTTATGGAGTCGTATTTATGGTCTAAATGTTATGGAGTCGTATGTATGGTCTAAATGTTATGGAGTTGTATGTATCGTCTAAATGTTATGGAGTCGTATGTATGGTCTAAATGTTATGGAGTTGTATGTATGGTCTAAATATTATGAAGTCGTATGTATGGTCTAAATGTTATGTAGTCGTATGTATGGTCTAAATGTTATGTAGTCCTATGTATGGTCTAAATATTATGTAGTCGTATGTATGGTCTAAATGTTATGGAGTCCTATGTATGGTCTAAATGTTATGTAGTCCTATGTATGGTCTAAATGTTATGTAGTCCTATGTATGGTCTAAATGTTATGTAGTCGTATGTATGGTCTAAATGTTATGTAGTCCTATGTATGGTCTAAATGTTATGTAGTCCTATGTATGGTCTAAATGCTATGTAGTCCTATGTATGGTCAAAATGTTATGGAGTTGTATGTAAGGTCTAAATGTTATGTAGTCGTATGTATGGTCTAAATGTTATGGAGTTGTATGTATTGTCTAAATGTTATGGAGTAGTATGTATGGTCTAAATGTTATGGAGTCGTATGTATGGTCTAAATGTTATGGAGTCGTATGTATGTTCTAAATGTTATGTAGTCCTATGTATGGTCTAAATGTTATGGAGTCGTATGTATGGTCTAAATGTTATTGAGTCGTATTTATGGTCTAAATGTTATGTAGTTGTATGTATGGTCTAAATGTTATGAAGTCGTATGTATGGTCTAAATGTTATGGAGTTGTATGCATGGTCTAAATGTTATGTAGTCCTATGTATGGTCTAAATGTTATGTAGTCGTATGTATGGTCTAAATGTTATGTAGTCCTATGTATGGTCTAAATGTTATGTAGTCCTATGTATGGTCTAAATGTTATGTAGTCGTATGCATGGTCTAAATGTTATGGAGTCCTATGTATGGTCTAAATGTTATGTAGTCGTATGTATGGTCTAAATGTTATGTAGTCCTATGTATGGTCTAAATGTTATGGAGTCGTATGTATGGTCTAAATGTTATGGAGTCGTGTGTATGGTCTAAATGTTATGGAGTCGTATGTATGGTCTAAATGTTATGGAGTCGTATTTATGGTCTAAATGTTATGGAGTTGTATGTATGGTCTAAATGTTATGAAGTCGTATGTATGGTCTAAATGTTATGGAGTTGTATGCATGGTCTAAATGTTATGTAGTCCTATGTATGGTCTAAATGTTATGTAGTCGTATGTATGGTCTAAATGTTATGTAGTCCTATGTATGGTCTAAATGTTATGTAGTCCTATGTATGGTCTAAATGTTATGTAGTCGTATGTATGGTCTAAATGTTATGGAGTCCTATGTATGGTCTAAATGTTATGTAGTCGTATGTATGGTCTAAATGTTATGTAGTCCTATTTATGGTCTAAATGTTATGGAGTCGTATGTATGGTCTAAATGTTATGGAGTCGTGTGTATGGTCTAAATGTTATGGAGTCGTATGTATGGTCTAAATGTTATGGAGTTGTATGTATGGTCTAAATGTTATGGAGTCGTATGTATGGTCTAAATGTTATGTAGTCGTATGTATGGTCTAAATGTTATGTAGTCCTATGTATGGTCTAAATGTTATGTAGTCCTATGTATGGTGTAAATGTTATGTAGTCCTATGTATGGTCTAAAAGTTATGTAGTCCTATGTATGGTCTAAATGTTATGTAGTCCTATGTATGGTCTAAATGTTATGTAGTCCTATGTATGGTCTAAATGTTATGTAGTCGTATGTATGGTCTAAATGTTATGAAGTCCTATGTATGGTCTAAATGCTATGTAGTCCTATGTATGGTCTAAATGTTATGGAGTAGTATGTATGGTCAAAATGTTATGGAGTTGTATGTAAGGTCTAAATGTTATGTAGTCGTATGTATGGTCTAAATGTTATGGAGTTGTATGTATTGTCTAAATGTTATGGAGTAGTATGTATGGTCTAAATGTTATGGAGTCGTATGTATGGTCTAAATGTTATGGAGTCGTATGTATGTTCTAAATGTTATGTAGTCCTATGTATGGTCTAAATGTTATGGAGTCGTATGTATGGTCTAAATGTTATTGAGTCGTATTTATGGTCTAAATGTTATGGAGTTGTATGTATGGTCTAAATGTTATGTAGTCCTATGTATGGTCTAAATGTTATGTAGTCGTATGTATGGTCTAAATGTTATGTAGTCCTATGTATGGTCTAAATGTTATGTAGTCCTATGTATGGTCTAAATGTTATGTAGTCGTATGTATGGTCTAAATGTTATGGAGTCCTATGTATGGTCTAAATGTTATGTAGTAGTATGTATGGTCTAAATGTTATGTAGTCCTATGTATGGTCTAAATGTTATGGAGTCGTATGTATGGTCTAAATGTTATGGAGTCGTGTGTATGGTCTAAATGTTATGGAGTCGTATGTATGGTCTAAATGTTATGGAGTCGTATTTATGGTCTAAATGTTATGGAGTTGTATGTATGGTCTAAATGTTATGAAGTCGTATGTATGGTCTAAATGTTATGTAGTCCTATGTATGGTCTAAATATTATGTAGTCGTATGTATGGTCTAAATGTTATGGAGTCCTATGTATGGTCTAAATGTTATGTAGTCCTATGTATGGTCTAAATGTTATGTAGTCCTATGTATGGTCTAAATGTTATGTAGTCTATGTATGGTCTAAATGTTATGAAGTCGTATGTATGGTCTAAATGTTATGGAGTTGTATGCATGGTCTAAATGTTATGTAGTCCTATGTATGGTCTAAATGTTATGTAGTCGTATGTATGGTCTAAATGTTATGTAGTCCTATGTATGGTCTAAATGTTATGTAGTCCTATGTATGGTCTAAATGTTATGTAGTCGTATGTATGGTCTAAATGTTATGTAGTCCTATGTATGGTCTAAATGTTATGTAGTCGTATGTATGGTCTAAATGTTATGTAGTCCTATGTATGGTATAAATGTTATGGAGTCGTATGTATGGTCTAAATGTTATGGAGTCGTATGTATGGTCTAAATGTTATGGAGTCGTGTGTATGGTCTAAATGTTATGGAGTCGTATGTATGGTCTAAATGTTATGGAGTTGTATGTATGGTCTAAATGTTATGTAGTCGTATGTATGGTCTAAATGTTATGTAGTCCTATGTATGGTCTAAATGTTATGTAGTCGTATGTATGGTCTAAATGTTATGTAGTCGTATGTATGGTCTAAATGTTATGTAGTCGTATGTATGGTCTAAATGTTATGTAGTCGTATGTATGGTCTAAATGTTATGTAGTCCTATGTATGGTCTAAATGTTATGGAGTCGTACGTATGGTCTAAATGTTATGGAATCGTATGTATGGTCTAAATGTTATGGAGTCGTGTGTATGGTCTAAATGTTATGGAGTCGTATGTATGGTCTAAATGTTATGGAGTTGTATGTATGGTCTAAATGTTATGGAGTCGTATGTATGTTCTAAATGTTATGTAGTCGTATGTATGGTCTAAATGTTATGTAGTCCTATGTATGGTCTAAATGTTATGTAGTCCTATGTATGGTCTAAATGTTATGTAGTCGTATGTATGGTCTAAATGTTATGGAGTCCTATGTATGGTCTAAATGTTATGTAGTCCTATGCATGGTCTAAATGTTATGTAGTCCTGTGTATGGTCTAAATGTTATGTAGTCCTATGTATTGTCTAAATGTTATGTAGTCGTATGCATGGTCTAAATGTTATGTAGTCCTATGTATGGTCTAAATGCTATGTAGTCCTATGTATGGTCTAAATGTTATGGAGTTGTATGTAAGGTCTAAATGTTATGTAGTCCTATGTATGGTCTAAATGTTATGTAGTCGTATGTATGGTCTAAATGTTATGGAGTCGTATGTATGGTCTAAATGTTATGGAGTTGTATGTATGGTCTAAATGTTATGGAGTCCTATGTATGGTCTAAATGTTATGTAATCCTATGTATGGTCTAAATGTTATGTAGTCGTATGTATGGTCTAAATGTTATGTAGTCCTATGTATGGTCTAAATGTTATGTAGTCCTATGTATGGTGTAAATGTTATGTAGTCGTATGTAAGGTCTAAATGTTATGTAGTCCTATGTATGGTCTAAATGTTATGTAGTCGTATGTATGGTCTAAATGTTATGTAGTCCTATGTATGGTCTAAATGTTATGGAGTCGTATTTATGGTCTAAATGTTATGGAGTCGTATGTATGGTCTAAATGTTATGGAGTTGTATGTATCGTCTAAATGTTATGGAGTCGTATGTATGGTCTAAATGTTATGGAGTTGTATGTATGGTCTAAATATTATGAAGTCGTATGTATGGTCTAAATGTTATGTAGTCGTATGTATGGTCTAAATGTTATGTAGTCCTATGTATGGTCTAAATATTATGTAGTCGTATGTATGGTCTAAATGTTATGGAGTCCTATGTATGGTCTAAATGTTATGTAGTCCTATGTATGGTCTAAATGTTATGTAGTCCTATGTATGGTCTAAATGTTATGTAGTCGTATGTATGGTCTAAATGTTATGTAGTCCTATGTATGGTCTAAATGTTATGTAGTCCTATGTATGGTCTAAATGCTATGTAGTCCTATGTATGGTCAAAATGTTATGGAGTTGTATGTAAGGTCTAAATGTTATGTAGTCGTATGTATGGTCTAAATGTTATGGAGTTGTATGTATTGTCTAAATGTTATGGAGTAGTATGTATGGTCTAAATGTTATGGAGTCGTATGTATGGTCTAAATGTTATGGAGTCGTATGTATGTTCTAAATGTTATGTAGTCCTATGTATGGTCTAAATGTTATGGAGTCGTATGTATGGTCTAAATGTTATTGAGTCGTATTTATGGTCTAAATGTTATGTAGTTGTATGTATGGTCTAAATGTTATGAAGTCGTATGTATGGTCTAAATGTTATGGAGTTGTATGCATGGTCTAAATGTTATGTAGTCCTATGTATGGTCTAAATGTTATGTAGTCGTATGTATGGTCTAAATGTTATGTAGTCCTATGTATGGTCTAAATGTTATGTAGTCCTATGTATGGTCTAAATGTTATGTAGTCGTATGCATGGTCTAAATGTTATGGAGTCCTATGTATGGTCTAAATGTTATGTAGTCGTATGTATGGTCTAAATGTTATGTAGTCCTATGTATGGTCTAAATGTTATGGAGGCGTATGTATGGTCTAAATGTTATGGAGTCGTGTGTATGGTCTAAATGTTATGGAGTCGTATGTATGGTCTAAATGTTATGGAGTCGTATTTATGGTCTAAATGTTATGGAGTTGTATGTATGGTCTAAATGTTATGAAGTCGTATGTATGGTCTAAATGTTATGGAGTTGTATGCATGGTCTAAATGTTATGTAGTCCTATGTATGGTCTAAATGTTATGTAGTCGTATGTATGGTCTAAATGTTATGTAGTCCTATGTATGGTCTAAATGTTATGTAGTCCTATGTATGGTCTAAATGTTATGTAGTCGTATGTATGGTCTAAATGTTATGGAGTCCTATGTATGGTCTAAATGTTATGTAGTCGTATGTATGGTCTAAATGTTATTTAGTCCTATGTATGGTCTAAATGTTATGGAGTCGTATGTATGGTCTAAATGTTATGGAGTCGTGTGTATGGTCTAAATGTTATGGAGTCGTATGTATGGTCTAAATGTTATGGAGTTGTATGTATGGTCTAAATGTTATGGAGTCGTATGTATGGTCTAAATGTTATGTAGTCGTATGTATGGTCTAAATGTTATGTAGTCCTATGTATGGTCTAAATGTTATGTAGTCCTATGTATGGTGTAAATGTTATGTAGTCCTATGTATGGTCTAAATGTTATGTAGTCCTATGTATGGTCTAAATCTTATGTAGTCCTATGTATGGTCTAAATGTTATGGAGTTGTATGTATGGTCTAAATGTTATGTAGTCGTATGTATGGTCTAAATGTTATGTAGTCCTATGTATGGTCTAAATGTTATGTAGTCGTATGTATGGTCTAAATGTTATGTAGTCGTATGTATGGTCTAAATGTTATGTAGTCGTATGTATGGTCTAAATGTTATGTAGTCCTATGTATGGTCTAAATGTTATGGAGTCGTATGTATGGTCTAAATGTTATGGAATCGTATGTATGGTCTAAATGTTATGGAGTCGTGTGTATGGTCTAAATGTTATGGAGTCGTATGTATGGTCTAAATGTTATGGAGTTGTATGTATGGTCTAAATGTTATGGAGTCGTATGTATGTTCTAAATGTTATGTAGTCGTATGTATGGTCTAAATGTTATGTAGTCCTATGTATGGTCTAAATGTTATGTAGTCCTATGTATGGTCTAAATGTTATGTAGTCGTATGTATGGTCTAAATGTTATGGAGTCCTATGTATGGTCTAAATGTTATGTAGTCCTATGCATGGTCTAAATGTTATGTAGTCCTGTGTATGGTCTAAATGTTATGTAGTCCTATGTATTGTCTAAATGTTATGTAGTCGTATGCATGGTCTAAATGTTATGTAGTCCTATGTATGGTCTAAATGCTATGTAGTCCTATGTATGGTCTAAATGTTATGGAGTTGTATGTAAGGTCTAAATGTTATGTAGTCCTATGTATGGTCTAAATGTTATGTAGTCGTATGTATGGTCTAAATGTTATGGAGTCGTATGTATGGTCTAAATGTTATGGAGTTGTATGTATGGTCTAAATGTTATGGAGTCCTATGTATGGTCTAAATGTTATGTAATCCTATGTATGGTCTAAATGTTATGTAGTCGTATGTATGGTCTAAATGTTATGTAGTCCTATGTATGGTCTAAATGTTATGTAGTCCTATGTATGGTGTAAATGTTATGTAGTCGTATGTAAGGTCTAAATGTTATGTAGTCCTATGTATGGTCTAAATGTTATGTAGTCGTATGTATGGTCTAAATGTTATGTAGTCCTATGTATGGTCTAAATGTTATGGAGTCGTATTTATGGTCTAAATGTTATGGAGTCGTATGTATGGTCTAAATGTTATGGAGTTGTATGTATCGTCTAAATGTTATGGAGTCGTATGTATGGTCTAAATGTTATGGAGTTGTATGTATGGTCTAAATATTATGAAGTCGTATGTATGGTCTAAATGTTATGTAGTCGTATGTATGGTCTAAATGTTATGTAGTCCTATGTATGGTCTAAATATTATGTAGTCGTATGTATGGTCTAAATGTTATGGAGTCCTATGTATGGTCTAAATGTTATGTAGTCCTATGTATGGTCTAAATGTTATGTAGTCCTATGTATGGTCTAAATGTTATGTAGTCGTATGTATGGTCTAAATGTTATGTAGTCCTATGTATGGTCTAAATGTTATGTAGTCCTATGTATGGTCTAAATGCTATGTAGTCCTATGTATGGTCAAAATGTTATGGAGTTGTATGTAAGGTCTAAATGTTATGTAGTCGTATGTATGGTCTAAATGTTATGGAGTTGTATGTATTGTCTAAATGTTATGGAGTAGTATGTATGGTCTAAATGTTATGGAGTCGTATGTATGGTCTAAATGTTATGGAGTCGTATGTATGTTCTAAATGTTATGTAGTCCTATGTATGGTCTAAATGTTATGGAGTCGTATGTATGGTCTAAATGTTATTGAGTCGTATTTATGGTCTAAATGTTATGTAGTTGTATGTATGGTCTAAATGTTATGAAGTCGTATGTATGGTCTAAATGTTATGGAGTTGTATGCATGGTCTAAATGTTATGTAGTCCTATGTATGGTCTAAATGTTATGTAGTCGTATGTATGGTCTAAATGTTATGTAGTCCTATGTATGGTCTAAATGTTATGTAGTCCTATGTATGGTCTAAATGTTATGTAGTCGTATGCATGGTCTAAATGTTATGGAGTCCTATGTATGGTCTAAATGTTATGTAGTCGTATGTATGGTCTAAATGTTATGTAGTCCTATGTATGGTCTAAATGTTATGGAGTCGTATGTATGGTCTAAATGTTATGGAGTCGTGTGTATGGTCTAAATGTTATGGAGTCGTATGTATGGTCTAAATGTTATGGAGTCGTATTTATGGTCTAAATGTTATGGAGTTGTATGTATGGTCTAAATGTTATGAAGTCGTATGTATGGTCTAAATGTTATGGAGTTGTATGCATGGTCTAAATGTTATGTAGTCCTATGTATGGTCTAAATGTTATGTAGTCGTATGTATGGTCTAAATGTTATGTAGTCCTATGTATGGTCTAAATGTTATGTAGTCCTATGTATGGTCTAAATGTTATGTAGTCGTATGTATGGTCTAAATGTTATGGAGTCCTATGTATGGTCTAAATGTTATGTAGTCGTATGTATGGTCTAAATGTTATGTAGTCCTATTTATGGTCTAAATGTTATGGAGTCGTATGTATGGTCTAAATGTTATGGAGTCGTGTGTATGGTCTAAATGTTATGGAGTCGTATGTATGGTCTAAATGTTATGGAGTTGTATGTATGGTCTAAATGTTATGGAGTCGTATGTATGGTCTAAATGTTATGTAGTCGTATGTATGGTCTAAATGTTATGTAGTCCTATGTATGGTCTAAATGTTATGTAGTCCTATGTATGGTGTAAATGTTATGTAGTCCTATGTATGGTCTAAAAGTTATGTAGTCCTATGTATGGTCTAAATGTTATGTAGTCCTATGTATGGTCTAAATGTTATGTAGTCCTATGTATGGTCTAAATGTTATGTAGTCGTATGTATGGTCTAAATGTTATGAAGTCCTATGTATGGTCTAAATGCTATGTAGTCCTATGTATGGTCTAAATGTTATGGAGTAGTATGTATGGTCAAAATGTTATGGAGTTGTATGTAAGGTCTAAATGTTATGTAGTCGTAGGTATGGTCTAAATGTTATGGAGTTGTATGTATTGTCTAAATGTTATGGAGTAGTATGTATGGTCTAAATGTTATGGAGTCGTATGTATGGTCTAAATGTTATGGAGTCGTATGTATGTTCTAAATGTTATGTAGTCCTATGTATGGTCTAAATGTTATGGAGTCGTATGTATGGTCTAAATGTTATTGAGTCGTATTTATGGTCTAAATGTTATGGAGTTGTATGTATGGTCTAAATGTTATGTAGTCCTATGTATGGTCTAAATGTTATGTAGTCGTATGTATGGTCTAAATGTTATGTAGTCCTATGTATGGTCTAAATGTTATGTAGTCCTATGTATGGTCTAAATGTTATGTAGTCGTATGTATGGTCTAAATGTTATGGAGTCCTATGTATGGTCTAAATGTTATGTAGTAGTATGTATGGTCTAAATGTTATGTAGTCCTATGTATGGTCTAAATGTTATGGAGTCGTATGTATGGTCTAAATGTTATGGAGTCGTGTGTATGGTCTAAATGTTATGGAGTCGTATGTATGGTCTAAATGTTATGGAGTCGTATTTATGGTCTAAATGTTATGGAGTTGTATGTATGGTCTAAATGTTATGAAGTCGTATGTATGGTCTAAATGTTATGGAGTTGTATGCATGGTCTAAATGTTATGTAGTCCTATGTATGGTCTAAATGTTATGTAGTCGTATGTATGGTCTAAATATTATGTAGTCCTATGTATGGTCTAAATGTTATGTAGTCCTATGTATGGTCTAAATGTTATGGAGTTGTATGTATGGTATAAATGTTATGGAGTCGTATGTATGGTCTAAATGTTATGTAGTCCTATGTATGGTCTAAATGTTATGTAGTCCTATGTATGGTGTAAATGTTATGTAGTCCTATGTATGGTCTAAATGTTATGTAGTCCTATGTATGGTCTAAATGTTATGTAGTCCTATATATGGTCTAAATGTTATGTAGTCCTATGTATGGTCTAAATGTTATGTAGTCGTATGTATGGTCTAAATGTTATGTAGTCCTATGTATGGTCTAAATGCTATGTAGTCCTATGTATGGTCTAAATGTTATGGAGTAGTATGTAAGGTCTAAATGTTATGTAGTCCTATGTATGGTCTAAATGCTATGTAGTCGTATGTATGGTCTAAATGTTATGGAGTCGTATGTATGGTCTAAATGTTATGGAGTTGATTGTATGGTATAAATGTTATGGAGTTGTATGTATGGTCTAAATGTTATGGAGTTGTATGTATGGTCTAAATGTTATGGAGTTGTATGTATGGTCTAAATGTTATGGAGTCGTATCCATGGTCTAAATGTTATGGAGTCGTATGTATGGTCTAAATGTTATGGAGTTGTATGTATGGTCTAAATGTTATGGAGTTGTATGTATGGTCTAAATATTATGAAGTCGTATGTATGGTCTAAATGTTATGTAGTCGTAGGTATGGTCTAAAAGTTATGTAGTCCTATGTATGGTCTAAATGTTATGTATTCGTATGTATGGTCTAAATGTTATGGAGTCCTATGTATGGTCTAAATGTTATGTAGTCCTATGTATGGTCTAAATGTTATGTAGTCGTATGTATGGTCTAAATGTTATGGAGTCCTATGTATGGTCTAAATGTTATGTAGTTGTATGTATGGTCTAAATGTTATGTAGTCCTATGTATGGTCTAAATGTTATGGAGTCGTATGTATGGTCTAAATGTTATGGAGTCGTGTGTATGGTCTAAATGTTATGGAGTCGTATGTATGGTCTAAATGTTATGGAGTCGTATTTATGGTCTAAATGTTATGGAGTTGTATGCATGGTCTAAATGTTATGAAGTCGTATGTATGGTCTAAATGTTATGGAGTTGTATGCATGGTCTAAATGTTATGTAGTCCTATGTATGGTCTAAATGTTATGTAGTCGTATGTATGGTCTAAATATTATGTAGTCCTATGTATGGTCTAAATGTTATGTAGTCCTATGTATGGTCTAAATGTTATGGAGTTGTATGTATGGTATAAATGTTATGGAGTCGTATGTATGGTCTAAATGTTATGTAGTCGTATGTATGGTCTAAATGTTATGTAGTCCTATGTATGGTCTAAATGTTATGTAGTCCTATGTATGGTGTAAATGTTATGTAGTCCTATGTATGGTCTAAATGTTATGTAGTCCTCTGTATGGTCTAAATGTTATGTAGTCCTATATATGGTCTAAATGTTATGTAGTCCTATGTATGGTCTAAATGTTATGTAGTCGTATGTATGGTCTAAATGTTATGTAGTCCTATGTATGGTCTAAATGCTATGTAGTCCTATGTATGGTCTAAATGTTATGGAGTAGTATGTAAGGTCTAAATGTTATGTAGTCCTATGTATGGTCTAAATGCTATGTAGTCGTATGTATGGTCTAAATGTTATGGAGTCGTATGTATGGTCTAAATGTTATGGAGTTGATTGTATGGTATAAATGTTATGGAGTTGTATGTATGGTCTAAATGTTATGGAGTTGTATGTATGGTCTAAATGTTATGGAGTTGTATGTATGGTCTAAATGTTATGGAATCGTATCCATGGTCTAAATGTTATGTAGTCCTATGTATGGTCAAAATGTTATGGAGTTGTATGTAAGGTCTAAATGTTATGTAGTCGTATGTATGGTCTAAATGTTATGGAGTTGTATGTATTGTCTAAATGTTATGGAGTAGTATGTATGGTCTAAATGTTATGGAGTTGTATGTATGGTCTAAATGTTATAGAGTCGTATGTATGTTCTAAATGTTATGTAGTCCTATGTATGGTCTAAATGTTATGGAGTCGTATGTATGGTCTAAATGTTATTGAGTCGTATTTATGGTCTAAATGTTATGGAGTTGTATGTATGGTCTAAATGTTATGAAGTCGTATGTATGGTCTAAATGTTATGGAGTTGTATGCATTGTCTAAATGTTATGTAGTCCTATGTATGGTCTAAATGTTATGTAGTCGTATGTATGGTCTAAATGTTATGTAGTCCTATGTATGGTCTAAATGTTATGTAGTCCTATGTATGGTCTAAATGTTATGTAGTCGTATGCATGGTCTAAATCTTATGGAGTCCTATGTATGGTCTAAATGTTATGCAGTCCTATGTATGGTCTAAATGTTATGGAGTCGTATGTATGGTCTAAATGTTATGGAGTCGTATTTATGGTCTAAATGTTATGGAGTTGTATGTATGGTCTAAATGTTATGAAGTCGTATGTATGGTCTAAATGTTATGGAGTTGTATGTATGGTCTAAATGTTATAGAGTTGTATATATGGTCTAAATGTTATAGAGTCGTATATATGGTCTAAATGTTATGGAGTCGTATGTATGGTCTAAATGTTATGGAGTTGTATACATGGTCTAAATGTTATGTAGTTCTATGTATGGTCTAAATGTTATGTAGTCGTATGTATGGTCTAAATGTTATGTAGTCCTATGTATGGTCTAAATGTTATGCAGTCTTATGTATGGTCTAAATGTTATGTAGTCGTATGTATGGTCTAAATGTTATGGAGTCGTATGTATGGTCTAAATGTTATGGAGTCGTATGTATGGTCTAAATGTTATGGAGTCGTATGTATGGTCTAAATGTTATGGAGTCGTATGTATGGTCTAAATGTTATGTAGTCGTATGTATGGTCTAAATGTTATGTAGTCCTATGTATGGTCTAAATGTTATGTAGTCCTATGTATGGTCTAAATGTTATGTAGTCGTATGTATGGTCTAAATGTTATGGAGTCCTATGTATGGTCTAAATGTTATGTAGTCCCATGTATGGTCTAAATGTTATGTAGTCCTATGTATGGTCTAAATGTTATGTAGTCCTATGTATGGTCTAAATGTTATGTAGTCCTTTGTATGGTCTAAATGTTATGTAGTCCTATGTATGGTCTAAATGTTATGTAGTCGTATGTATGGTCTAACTGTTATGTAGTCCTATGTATGGTCTAAATGCTATGTAGTCCTATGTATGGTCTAAATTTTATGGAGTGGTATGTAAGGTCTAAATGTCATGTAGTCCTATGTATGGTCTAAATGTTATGTAGTCGTATGTATGGTCTAAATGTTATGTAGTCGTATGTATGGTCTAAATGTTATGTAGTCGTATGTATGGTCTAAATGTTATGGAGTCGTATGTATGGTCTAAATGTTATGGAGTTGTATGTATTGTCTAAATGTTATGGAGTTGTATGTATGGTCTAATTGTTAAGGAGTCGTATGTATGGTCTAAATGTTATGCAGTCGTAGGTATGGTCTAAATGTTATGTAGTCCTATGTATGGTCTAAATGTTATGAAGTCGTATGTATGGTCTAAATGTTATGGAGTCGTATTTATGGTCTAAATGTTATGGAGTTGTATGTATGGTCTAAATGTTATGAAGTCGTATGTATGGTCTAAATGTTATGGAGTTGTATGCATGGTCTAAATGTTATGTAGTCCTATGTATGGTCTAAATGTTATGTAGTCGTATGTATGGTCTAAATGTTATGTAGTCCTATGTATGGTCTAAATGTTATGTAGTCCTATATATGGTCTAAATGTTATGTAGTCGTATGTATGGTCTAAATGTTATGTAGTCCTATGTATGGTCTAAATGTTATGTAGTCGTATGTATGGTCTAAATGTTATGTAGTCCTATGTATGGTATAAATGTTATGGAGTCGTATGTATGGTCTAAATGTTATGGAGTCGTATGTATGGTCTAAATGTTATGGAGTCGTGTGTATGGTCTAAATGTTATGGAGTCGTATGTATGGTCTAAATGTTATGGAGTTGTATGTATGGTCTAAATGTTATGTAGTCGTATGTATGGTCTAAATGTTATGTAGTCCTATGTATGGTCTAAATGTTATGTAGTCGTATGTATGGTCTAAATGTTATGTAGTCGTATGTATGGTCTAAATGTTATGTAGTCGTATGTATGGTCTAAATGTTATGTAGTCCTATGTATGGTCTAAATGTTATGGAGTCGTATGTATGGTCTAAATGTTATGGAATCGTATGTATGGTCTAAATGTTATGGAGTCGTGTGTATGGTCTAAATGTTATGGAGTCGTATGTATGGTCTAAATGTTATGGAGTTGTATGTATGGTCTAAATGTTATGGAGTCGTATGTATGTTCTAAATGTTATGTAGTCGTATGTATGGTCTAAATGTTATGTAGTCCTATGTATGGTCTAAATGTTATGTAGTCGTATGTATGGTCTAAATGTTATGGAGTCCTATGTATGGTCTAAATGTTATGTAGTCCTATGCATGGTCTAAATGTTATGTAGTCCTGTGTATGGTCTAAATGTTATGTAGTCGTATGCATGGTCTAAATGTTATGTAGTCCTATGTATGGTCTAAATGCTATGTAGTCCTATGTATGGTCTAAATGTTATGGAGAAGTATGTAAGGTCTAAATGTTATGTAGTCCTATGTATGGTCTAAATGTTATGTAATCCTATGTATGGTCTAAATGTTATGTAGTCGTATGTATGGTCTAAATGTTATGTAGTCCTATGTATGGTCTAAATGTTATGTAGTCCTATGTATGGTGTAAATGTTATGTAGTCGTATTTAAGGTCTAAATGTTATGTAGTCCTATGTATGGTCTAAATGTTATGTAGTCGTATGTATGGTCTAAATGTTATGTAGTCCTATGTATGGTCTAAATGTTATGGAGTCGTATTTATGGTCTAAATGTTATGGAGTCGTATGTATGGTCTAAATGTTATGGAGTTGTATGTATCGTCTAAATGTTATGGAGTCGTATGTATGGTCTAAATGTTATGGAGTTGTATGTATGGTCTAAATATTATGAAGTCGTATGTATGGTCTAAATGTTATGTAGTCGTATGTATGGTCTAAATGTTATGTAGTCCTATGTATGGTCTAAATATTATGTAGTCGTATGTATGGTCTAAATGTTATGGAGTCCTATGTATGGTCTAAATGTTATGTAGTCCTATGTATGGTCTAAATGTTATGTAGTCCTATGTATGGTCTAAATGTTATGTAGTCGTATGTATGGTCTAAATGTTATGTAGTCCTATGTATGGTCTAAATGTTATGTAGTCCTATGTATGGTCTAAATGCTATGTAGTCCTATGTATGGTCAAAATGTTATGGAGTTGTATGTAAGGTCTAAATGTTATGTAGTCGTATGTATGGTCTAAATGTTATGGAGTTGTATGTATTGTCTAAATGTTATGGAGTAGTATGTATGGTCTACATGTTATGGAGTCGTATGTATGGTCTAAATGTTATGGAGTCGTATGTATGTTCTAAATGTTATGTAGTCCTAAGCATGGTCTAAATGTTATGGAGTCGTATGTATGGTCTAAATGTTATTGAGTCGTAGTTATGGTCTAAATGTTATGTAGTTGTATGTATGGTCTAAATGTTATGAAGTCGTATGTATGGTCTAAATGTTATGGAGTTGTATGCATGGTCTAAATGTTATGTAGTCCTATGTATGGTCTAAATGTTATGTAGTCGTATGTATGGTCTAAATGTTATGTAGTCCTATGTATGGTCTAAATGTTATGTAGTCCTATGTATGGTCTAAATGTTATGTAGTCGTATGCATGGTCTAAATGTTATGGAGTCCTATGTATGGTCTAAATGTTATGTAGTCGTATGTATGGTCTAAATGTTATGTAGTCCTATGTATGGTCTAAATGTTATGGAGTCGTATGTATGGTCTAAATGTTATGGAGTCGTGTGTATGGTCTAAATGTTATGGAGTCGTATGTATGGTCTAAATGTTATGGAGTCGTATTTATGGTCTAAATGTTATGGAGTTGTATGTATGGTCTAAATGTTATGAAGTCGTATGTATGGTCTAAATGTTATGGAGTTGTATGCATGGTCTAAATGTTATGTAGTCCTATGTATGGTCTAAATGTTATGTAGTCGTATGTATGGTCTAAATGTTATGTAGTCCTATGTATGGTCTAAATGTTATGTAGTCCTATGTATGGTCTAAATGTTATGTAGTCGTATGTATGGTCTAAATGTTATGGAGTCCTATGTATGGTCTAAATGTTATGTAGTCGTATGTATGGTCTAAATGTTATGTAGTCCTATGTATGGTCTAAATGTTATGGAGTCGTATGTATGGTCTAAATGTTATGGAGTCGTGTGTATGGTCTAAATGTTATGGAGTCGTATGTATGGTCTAAATGTTATGGAGTTGTATGTATGGTCTAAATGTTATGGAGTCGTATGTATGGTCTAAATGTTATGTAGTCGTATGTATGGTCTAAATGTTATGTAGCCCTATGTATGGTCTAAATGTTATGTAGTCCTATGTATGGTGTAAATGTTATGTAGTCCTATGTATGGTCTAAATGTTATGTAGTCCTATGTATGGTCTAAATGTTATGTAGTCCTATGTATGGTCTAAATGTTATGTAGTCCTATGTATGGTCTAAATGTTATGTAGTCGTATGTATGGTCTAAATGTTATGAAGTCCTATGTATGGTCTAAATGCTATGTAGTCCTATGTATGGTCTAAATGTTATGGAGTAGTATGTATTGTCAAAATGTTATGGAGTTGTATGTAAGGTCTAAATGTTATGTAGTCGTATGTATGGTCTAAATGTTATGGAGTTGTATGTATTGTCTAAATGTTATGGAGTAGTATGTATGGTCTAAATGTTATGGAGTCGTATGTATGGTCTAAATGTTATGGAGTCGTATGTATGTTCTAAATGTTATGTAGTCCTATGTATGGTCTAAATGTTATGGAGTCGTATGTATGGTCTAAATGTTATTGAGTCGTATGTATGGTATAAATGTTATGGAGTCGTATGTATGGTCTAAATGTTATGTAGTCGTATGTATGGTCTAAATGTTATGTAGTCCTATGTATGGTCTAAATGTTATGTAGTCGTATGTATGGTCTAAATGTTATGTAGTCCTATGTATGGTCTAAATGTTATGTAGTCCTATGTATGGTCTAAATGTTATGTAGTCGTATGTATGGTCTAAATGTTATGGAGTCCTATGTATGGTCTAAATGTTATGTAGTCCTATGCATGGTCTAAATGTTATGTAGTCCTGTGTATGGTCTAAATGTTATGTAGTCCTATGTATTGTCTAAATGTTATGTAGTCGTATGCATGGTCTAAATGTTATGTAGTCCTATGTATGGTCTAAATGCTATGTAGTCCTATGTATGGTCTAAATGTTATGGAGTTGTATGTAAGGTCTAAATGTTATGTAGTCCTATGTATGGTCTAAATGTTATGTAGTCGTATGTATGGTCTAAATGTTATGGAGTCGTATGTATGGTCTAAATGTTATGGAGTTGTATGTATGGTCTAAATGTTATGGAGTCCTATGTATGGTCTAAATGTTATGTAATCCTATGTATGGTCTAAATGTTATGTAGTCGTATGTATGGTCTAAATGTTATGTAGTCCTATGTATGGTCTAAATGTTATGTAGTCCTATGTATGGTGTAAATGTTATGTAGTCGTATGTAAGGTCTAAATGTTATGTAGTCCTATGTATGGTCTAAATGTTATGTAGTCGTATGTATGGTCTAAATGTTATGTAGTCCTATGTATGGTCTAAATGTTATGGAGTCGTATTTATGGTCTAAATGTTATGGAGTCGTATGTATGGTCTAAATGTTATGGAGTTGTATGTATCGTCTAAATGTTATGGAGTCGTATGTATGGTCTAAATGTTATGGAGTTGTATGTATGGTCTAAATATTATGAAGTCGTATGTATGGTCTAAATGTTATGTAGTCGTATGTATGGTCTAAATGTTATGTAGTCCTATGTATGGTCTAAATGTTATGGAGTGTATGTATGGTCTAAATGTTATGTAGTCCTATGTATGGTCTAAATGTTATGTAGTCCTATGTATGGTCTAAATGCTATGTAGTCCTATGTATGGTCAAAATGTTATGGAGTTGTATGTAAGGTCTAAATGTTATGTAGTCGTATGTATGGTCTAAATGTTATGGAGTTGTATGTATTGTCTAAATGTTATGGAGTAGTATGTATGGTCTAAATGTTATGGAGTCGTATGTATGGTCTAAATGTTATGGAGTCGTATGTACGTTCTAAATGTTATGTAGTCCTATGTATGGTCTAAATGTTATGGAGTCGTATGTATGGTCTAAATGTTATTGAGTCGTATTTATGGTCTAAATGTTATGTAGTTGTATGTATGGTCTAAATGTTATGAAGTCGTATGTATGGTCTAAATGTTATGGAGTTGTATGCATGGTCTAAATGTTATGTAGTCCTATGTATGGTCTAAATGTTATGTAGTCGTATGTATGGTCTAAATGTTATGTAGTCCTATGTATGGTCTAAATGTTATGTAGTCCTATGTATGGTCTAAATGTTATGTAGTCGTATGCATGGTCTAAATGTTATGGAGTCCTATGTATGGTCTAAATGTTATGTAGTCGTATGTATGGTCTAAATGTTATGTAGTCCTATGTATGGTCTAAATGTTATGGAGTCGTATGTATGGTCTAAATGTTATGGAGTCGTGTGTATGGTCTAAATGTTATGGAGTCGTATGTATGGTCTAAATGTTATGGAGTCGTATTTATGGTCTAAATGTTATGGAGTTGTATGTATGGTCTAAATGTTATGAAGTCGTATGTATGGTCTAAATGTTATGGAGTTGTATGCATGGTCTAAATGTTATGTAGTCCTATGTATGGTCTAAATGTTATGTAGTCGTATGTATGGTCTAAATGTTATGTAGTCCTATGTATGGTCTAAATGTTATGTAGTCCTATGTATGGTCTAAATGTTATGTAGTCGTATGTATGGTCTAAATGTTATGGAGTCCTATGTATGGTCTAAATGTTATGTAGTCGTATGTATGGTCTAAATGTTATGTAGTCCTATGTATGGTCTAAATGTTATGGAGTCGTATGTATGGTCTAAATGTTATGGAGTCGTGTGTATGGTCTAAATGTTATGGAGTCGTATGTATGGTCTAAATGTTATGGAGTTGTATGTATGGTCTAAATGTTATGGAGTCGTATGTATGGTCTAAATGTTATGTAGTCGTATGTATGGTCTAAATGTTATGTAGTCCTATGTATGGTCTAAATGTTATGTAGTCCTATGTATGGTGTAAATATTATGTAGTCCTATGTATGGTCTAAATGTTATGTAGTCCTATGTATGGTCTAAATGTTATGTAGTCCTATGCATGGTCTAAATGTTATGTAGTCCTATGTATGGTCTAAATGTTATGTAGTCGTATGTATGGTCTAAATGTTATGAAGTCCTATGTATGGTCTAAATGCTATGTAGTCCTATGTATGGTCTAAATGTTATGGAGTAGTATGTATGGTCAAAATGTTATGGAGTTGTATGTAAGGTCTAAATGTTATGTAGTCGTATGTATGGTCTAAATGTTATGGAGTTGTATGTATTGTCTAAATGTTATGGAGTAGTATGTATGGTCTAAATGTTATGGAATCGTATGTATGGTCTAAATGTTATGGAGTCGTATGTATGTTCTAAATGTTATGTAGTCCTATGTATGGTCTAAATGTTATGGAGTCGTATGTATGGTCTAAATGTTATTGAGTCGTATTTATGGTCTAAATGTTATGGAGTTGTATGTATGGTCTAAATGTTATGTAGTCCTATGTATGGTCTAAATGTTATGTAGTCGTATGTATGGTCTAAATGTTATGTAGTCCTATGTATGGTCTAAATGTTATGTAGTCCTATGTATGGTCTAAATGTTATGTAGTCGTATGTATGGTCTAAATGTTATGGAGTCCTATGTATGGTCTAAATGTTATGGAGTTGTATGTATGGTCTAAATGTTATTTAGTCCTATGTATGGTCTAAATGTTATGGAGTCGTATGTATGGTCTAAATGTTATGGAGTCGTGTGTATGGTCTAAATGTTATGGAGTCGTATGTATGGTCTAAATGTTATGGAGTCGTATTTATGGTCTAAATGTTATGGAGTTGTATGTATGGTCTAAATGTTATGAAGTCGTATGTATGGTCTAAATGTTATGGAGTTGTATGCATGGTCTAAATGTTATGTAGTCCTATGTATGGTCTAAATGTTATGTAGTCGTATGTATGGTCTAAATATTATGTAGTCCTATGTATGGTCTAAATGTTATGTAGTCCTATGTATGGTCTAAATGTTATGGAGTTGTATGTATGGTATAAATGTTATGGAGTCGTATGTATGGTCTAAATGTTATGTAGTCGTATGTATGGTCTAAATGTTATGTAGTCCTATGTATGGTCTAAATGTTATGTAGTCCTATGTATGGTGTAAATGTTATGTAGTCCTATGTATGGTCTAAATGTTATGTAGTCCTATGTATGGTCTAAATGTTATGTAGTCCTATATATGGTCTAAATGTTATGTAGTCCTATGTATGGTCTAAATGTTATGTAGTCGTATGTATGGTCTAAATGTTATGTAGTCCTATGTATGGTCTAAATGCTATGTAGTCCTATGTATGGTCTAAATGTTATGGAGTAGTATGTAAGGTCTAAATGTTATGTAGACCTATGTATGGTCTAAATGCTATGTAGTCGTATGTATGGTCTAAATGTTATGGAGTCGTATGTATGGTCTAAATGTTATGGAGTTGATTGTATGGTATAAATGTTATGGAGTTGTATGTATGGTCTAAATGTTATGGAGTTGTATGTATGGTCTAAATGTTATGGAGTTGTATGTATGGTCTAAATGTTATGGAGTCGTATCCATGGTCTAAATGTTATGGAGTCGTATGTATGGTCTAAATGTTATGGAGTTGTATGTATGGTCTAAATGTTATGGAGTTGTATGTATGGTCTAAATATTATGAAGTCGTATGTATGGTCTAAATGTTATGTAGTCGTAGGTATGGTCTAAGAGTTATGTAGTCGTATGTATGGTCTAAATGTTATGTATTCGTATGTATGGTCTAAATGTTATGGAGTCCTATGTATGGCCTAAATGTTATGTAGTCCTATGTATGGTCTAAATGTTATGTAGTCCTATGTATGGTCTAAATGTTATGTAGTCCTATGTATGGTCTAAATGTTATGTAATCCTATGTATGGTCTAAATGTTATGTAGTCCTATGTATGGTCTAAATGTTATGTAGTCGTATGTATGGTTTAAATGTTATGTAGTCGTATGTATGGTCTAAATGTTATGTAGTCCTATGTATGGTCTAAATGTTATGGAGTCGTATTTATGGTCTAAATGTTATGGAGTCATATGTATGGTCTAAATGTTATGGAGTCGTATGTATCGTCTAAATGTTATGGAGTCGTATGTATGGTCTAAATGTTATGGAGTTGTATGTATGGTCTAAATATTATGAAGTCGTATGTATGGTCTAAATGTTATGTAGTCGTATGTATGGTCTAAATGTTATGTAGTCCTATGTATGGTCTAAATATTATGTAGTCGTATGTATGGTCTAAATGTTATGGAGTCCTATGTATGGTCTAAATGTTATGTAGTCCTATGTATGGTCTAAATGTTATGTAGTCCTATGTATGGTCTAAATGTTATGTAGTCGTATGTATGGTCTAAATGTTATGTAGTCCTATGTATGGTCTAAATGTTATGTAGTCCTATGTATGGTCTAAATGCTATGTAGTCCTATGTATGGTCAAAATGTTATGGAGTTGTATGTAAGGTCTAAATGTTATGTAGTCGTATGTATGGTCTAAATGTTATGGAGTTGTATGTATTGTCTAAATGTTATGGAGTAGTATGTATGGTCTAAATGTTATGGAGTTGTATGTATGGTCTAAATGTTATGGAGTCGTATGTATGTTCTAAATGTTATGTAGTCCTATGTATGGTCTAAATGTTATGGAGTCGTATGTATGGTCTAAATGTTATTGAGTCGTATTTATGGTCTAAATGTTATGGAGTTGTATGTATGGTCTAAATGTTATGAAGTCGTATGTATGGTCTAAATGTTATGGAGTTGTATGCATTGTCTAAATGTTATGTAGTCCTATGTATGGTCTAAATGTTATGTAGTCGTATGTATGGTCTAAATGTTATGTAGTCCTATGTATGGTCTAAATGTTATGTAGTCCTATGTATGGTCTAAATGTTATGTAGTCGTATGCATGGTCTAAATCTTATGGAGTCCTATGTATGGTCTAAATGTTATGTAGTCCTATGTATGGTCTAAATGTTATGGAGTCGTATGTATGGTCTAAATGTTATGGAGTTGTATGTATGGTCTAAATGTTATAGAGTTGTATATATGGTCTAAATGTTATAGAGTCGTATATATGGTCTAAATGTTATGGAGTCGTATGTATGGTCTAAATGTTATGGAGTTGTATACATGGTCTAAATGTTATGTAGTTCTATGTATGGTCTAAATGTTATGTAGTCGTATGTATGGTCTAAATGTTATGTAGTCCTATGTATGGTCTAAATGTTATGCAGTCGTATGTATGGTCTAAATGTTATGTAGTCGTATGTATGGTCTAAATGTTATGGAGTCGTATGTATGGTCTAAATGTTATGGAGTCGTATGTATGGTCTAAATGTTATGGAGTCGTATGTATGGTCTAAATGTTATAGAGTTGTATATATGGTCTAAATGTTATAGAGTCGTATATATGGTCTAAATGTTATGGAGTCGTATGTATGGTCTAAATGTTATGGAGTTGTATACATGGTCTAAATGTTATGTAGTTCTATGTATGGTCTAAATGTTATGTAGTCGTATGTATGGTCTAAATGTTATGTAGTCCTATGTATGGTCTAAATGTTATGCAGTCGTATGTATGGTCTAAATGTTATGTAGTCGTATGTATGGTCTAAATGTTATGGAGTCGTATGTATGGTCTAAATGTTATGGAGTCGTATGTATGGTCTAAATGTTATGGAGTCGTATGTATGGTCTAAATGTTATGGAGTCGTATGTATGGTCTAAATGTTATGTAGTCGTATGTATGGTCTAAATGTTATGTAGTCCTATGTATGGTCTAAATGTTATGTAGTCCTATGTATGGTCTAAATGTTATGTAGTCGTATGTATGGTCTAAATGTTATGGAGTCCTATGTATGGTCTAAATGTTATGTAGTCCCATGTATGGTCTAAATGTTATGTAGTCCTATGTATGGTCTAAATGTTATGTAGTCCTATGTATGGTCTAAATGTTATGTAGTCCTTTGTATGGTCTAAATGTTATGTAGTCCTATGTATGGTCTAAATGTTATGTAGTCGTATGTATGGTCTAACTGTTATGTAGTCCTATGTATGGTCTAAATGCTATGTAGTCCTATGTATGGTCTAAATTTTATGGAGTGGTATGTAAGGTCTAAATGTCATGTAGTCCTATGTATGGTCTAAATGTTATGTAGTCGTATGTATGGTCTAAATGTTATGTAGTCGTATGTATGGTCTAAATGTTATGTAGTCGTATGTATGGTCTAAATGTTATGGAGTCGTATGTATGGTCTAAATGTTATGGAGTTGTATGTATTGTCTAAATGTTATGGAGTTGTATGTATGGTCTAATTGTTAAGGAGTCGTATGTATGGTCTAAATGTTATGGAGTCGTAGGTATGGTCTAAATGTTATGTAGTCCTATGTATGGTCTAAATGTTATGAAGTCGTATGTATGGTCTAAATGTTATGGAGTCGTATTTATGGTCTAAATGTTATGGAGTTGTATGTATGGTCTAAATGTTATGAAGTCGTATGTATGGTCTAAATGTTATGGAGTTGTATGCATGGTCTAAATGTTATGTAGTCCTATGTATGGTCTAAATGTTATGTAGTCGTATGTATGGTCTAAATGTTATGTAGTCCTATGTATGGTCTAAATGTTATGTAGTCCTATGTATGGTCTAAATGTTATGTAGTCGTATGTATGGTCTAAATGTTATGTAGTCCTATGTATGGTCTAAATGTTATGTAGTCGTATGTATGGTCTAAATGTTATGTAGTCCTATGTATGGTATAAATGTTATGGAGTCGTATGTATGGTCTAAATGTTATGGAGTCGTATGTATGGTCTAAATGTTATGGAGTCGTGTGTATGGTCTAAATGTTATGGAGTCGTATGTATGGTCTAAATGTTATGGAGTTGTATGTATGGTCTAAATGTTATGTAGTCGTATGTATGGTCTAAATGTTATGTAGTCCTATGTATGGTCTAAATGTTATGTAGTCGTATGTATGGTCTAAATGTTATGTAGTCGTATGTATGGTCTAAATGTTATGTAGTCGTATGTATGGTCTAAATGTTATGTAGTCCTATGTATGGTCTAAATGTTATGGAGTCGTATGTATGGTCTAAATGTTATGGAATCGTATGTATGGTCTAAATGTTATGGAGTCGTGTGTATGGTCTAAATGTTATGGAGTCGTATGTATGGTCTAAATGTTATGGAGTTGTATGTATGGTCTAAATGTTATGGAGTCGTATGTATGTTCTAAATGTTATGTAGTCGTATGTATGGTCTAAATGTTATGTAGTCCTATGTATGGTCTAAATGTTATGTAGTCCTATGTATGGTCTAAATGTTATGTAGTCGTATGTATGGTCTAAATGTTATGGAGTCCTATGTATGGTCTAAATGTTATGTAGTCCTATGCATGGTCTAAATGTTATGTAGTCCTGTGTATGGTCTAAATGTTATGTAGTCCTATGTATTGTCTAAATGTTATGTAGTCGTATGCATGGTCTAAATGTTATGTAGTCCTATGTATGGTCTAAATGCTATGTAGTCCTATGTATGGTCTAAATGTTATGGAGTTGTATTTAAGGTCTAAATGTTATGTAGTCCTATGTATGGTCTAAATGTTATGTAATCCTATGTATGGTCTAAATGTTATGTAGTCGTATGTATGGTCTAAATGTTATGTAGTCCTATGTATGGTCTAAATGTTATGTAGTCCTATGTATGGTGTAAATGTTATGTAGTCGTATTTAAGGTCTAAATGTTATGTAGTCCTATGTATGGTCTAAATGTTATTTAGTCGTATGTATGGTCTAAATGTTATGTAGTCCTATGTATGGTCTAAATGTTATGGAGTCGTATTTATGGTCTAAATGTTATGGAGTCGTATGTATGGTCTAAATGTTATGGAGTTGTATGTATCGTCTAAATGTTATGGAGTCGTATGTATGGTCTAAATGTTATGGAGTTGTATGTATGGTCTAAATATTATGAAGTCGTATGTATGGTCTAAATGTTATGTAGTCGTATGTATGGTCTAAATGTTATGTAGTCCTATGTATGGTCTAAATATTATGTAGTCGTATGTATGGTCTAAATGTTATGGAGTCCTATGTATGGTCCAAATGTTATGTAGTCCTATGTATGGTCTAAATGTTATGTAGTCCTATGTATGGTCTAAATGTTATGTAGTCGTATGTATGGTCTAAATGTTATGTAGTCCTATGTATGGTCTAAATGTTATGTAGTCCTATGTATGGTCTAAATGCTATGTAGTCCTATGTATGGTCAAAATGTTATGGAGTTGTATGTAAGGTCTAAATGTTATGTAGTCGTATGTATGGTCTAAATGTTATGGAGTTGTATGTATTGTCTAAATGTTATGGAGTAGTATGTATGGTCTACATGTTATGGAGTCGTATGTATGGTCTAAATGTTATGGAGTCGTATGTATGTTCTAAATGTTATGTAGTCCTAAGTATGGTCTAAATGTTATGGAGTCGTATGTATGGTCTAAATGTTATTGAGTCGTATTTATGGTCTAAATGTTATGTAGTTGTATGTATGGTCTAAATGTTATGAAGTCGTATGTATGGTCTAAATGTTATGGAGTTGTATGCATGGTCTAAATGTTATGTAGTCCTTTGTATGGTCTAAATGTTATGTAGTCGTATGTATGGTCTAAATGTTATGTAGTCCTATGTATGGTCTAAATGTTATGTAGTCCTATGTATGGTCTAAATGTTATGTAGTCGTATGCATGGTCTAAATGTTATGGAGTCCTATGTATGGTCTAAATGTTATGTAGTCGTATGTATGGTCTAAATGTTATGTAGTCCTATGTATGGTCTAAATGTTATGGAGTCGTATGTATGGTCTAAATGTTATGGAGTCGTGTGTATGGTCTAAATGTTATGGAGTCGTATGTATGGTCTAAATGTTATGGAGTCGTATTTATGGTCTAAATGTTATGGAGTTGTATGTATGGTCTAAATGTTATGAAGTCGTATGTATGGTCTAAATGTTATGGAGTTGTATGCATGGTCTAAATGTTATGTAGTCCTATGTATGGTCTAAATGTTATGTAGTCGTATGTATGGTCTAAATGTTATGTAGTCCTATGTATGGTCTAAATGTTATGTAGTCCTATGTATGGTCTAAATGTTATGTAGTCGTATGTATGGTCTAAATGTTATGGAGTCCTATGTATGGTCTAAATGTTATGTAGTCGTATGTATGGTCTAAATGTTATGTAGTCCTATGTATGGTCTAAATGTTATGGAGTCGTATGTATGGTCTAAATGTTATGGAGTCGTGTGTATGGTCTAAATGTTATGGAGTCGTATGTATGGTCTAAATGTTATGGAGTTGTATGTATGGTCTAAATGTTATGGAGTCGTATGTATGGTCTAAATGTTATGTAGTCGTATGTATGGTCTAAATGTTATGTAGCCCTATGTATGGTCTAAATGTTATGTAGTCCTATGTATGGTGTAAATGTTATGTAGTCCTATGTATGGTCTAAATGTTATGTAGTCCTATGTATGGTCTAAATGTTATGTAGTCCTATGTATGGTCTAAATGTTATGTAGTCCTATGTATGGTCTAAATGTTATGTAGTCGTATGTATGGTCTAAATGTTATGAAGTCCTATGTATGGTCTAAATGCTATGTAGTCCTATGTATGGTCTAAATGTTATGGAGTAGTATGTATGGTCAAAATGTTATGGAGTTGTATGTAAGGTCTAAATGTTATGTAGTCGTATGCATGGTCTAAATGTTATGGAGTTGTATGTATTGTCTAAATGTTATGGAGTAGTATGTATGGTCTAAATGTTATGGAGTCGTATGTATGGTCTAAATGTTATGGAGTCGTATGTATGTTCTAAATGTTATGTAGTCCTATGTATGGTCTAAATGTTATGGAGTCGTATGTATGGTCTAAATGTTATTGAGTCGTATTTATGGTCTAAATGTTATGGAGTTGTATGTATGGTCTAAATGTTATGAAGTCGTATGTATGGTCTAAATGTTATTGAGTTGTATGCATGGTCTAAATGTTATGTAGTCCTATGTATGGTCTAAATGTTATGTAGTCGTATGTATGGTCTAAATGTTATGTAGTCCTATGTATGGTCTAAATGTTATGTAGTCCTATGTATGGTCTAAATGTTATGTAGTCGTATGTATGGTCTAAATGTTATGGAGTCCTATGTATGGTCTAAATGTTATGTAGTTGTATGTATGGTCTAAATGTTATGTAGTCCTATGTATGGTCTAAATGTTATGGAGTCGTATGTATGGTCTAAATGTTATGGAGTCGTGTGTATGGTCTAAATGTTATGGAGTCGTATGTATGGTCTAAATGTTATGGAGTCGTATTTATGGTCTAAATGTTATGGAGTTGTATGTATGGTCTAAATGTTATGAAGTCGTATGTATGGTCTAAATGTTATGGAGTTGTATGCATGGTCTAAATGTTATGTAGTCCTATGTATGGTCTAAATGTTATGTAGTCGTATGTATGGTCTAAATGTTATGTAGTCCTATGTATGGTCTAAATGTTATGTAGTCCTATGTATGGTCTAAATGTTATGGAGTTGTATGTATGGTATAAATGTTATGGAGTCGTATGTATGGTCTAAATGTTATGTAGTCGTATGTATGGTCTAAATGTTTTGTAGTCCTATGTATGGTCTAAATGTTATGTAGTCCTATGTATGGTGTAAATGTTATGTAGTCCTATGTATGGTCTAAATGTTATGTAGTCCTATGTATGGTCTAAATGTTATGTAGTCCTATATATGGTCTAAATGTTATGTAGTCCTATGTATGGTCTAAATGTTATGTAGTCGTATGTATGGTCTAAATGTTATGTAGTCCTATGTATGGTCTAAATGCTATGTAGTCCTATGTATGGTCTAAATGTTATGGAGTAGTATGTAAGGTCTAAATGTTATGTAGTCCTATGTATGGTCTAAATGCTATGTAGTCGTATGTATGGTCTAAATGTTATGGAGTCGTATGTATGGTCTAAATGTTATGGAGTTGATTGTATGGTATAAATGTTATGGAGTTGTATGTATGGTCTAAATGTTATGGAGTTGTATGTATGGTCTAAATGTTATGGAGTTGTATGTATGGTCTAAATGTTATGGAGTCGTATCCATGGTCTAAATGTTATGGAGTCGTATGTATGGTCTAAATGTTATGGAGTTGTATGTATGGTCTAAATGTTATGGAGTTGTATGTATGGTCTAAATATTATGAAGTCGTATGTATGGTCTAAATGTTATGTAGTCGTAGGTATGGTCTAAAAGTTATGTAGTCCTATGTATGGTCTAAATGTTATGTATTCGTATGTATGGTCTAAATGTTATGGAGTCCTATGTATGGCCTAAATGTTATGTAGTCCTATGTATGGTCTAAATGTTATGTAGTCCTATGTATGGTCTAAATGTTATGTAGTCCTATGTATGGTCTAAATGTTATGTAGTCCTATGTATGGTCTAAATGTTATGTAGTCCTATGTATGGTCTAAATGTTATGTAGTCGTATGTATGGTCTAAATGTTATGTAGTCCTATGTATGGTCTAAATGCTATGTAGTCCTATGTATGGTCAAAATGTTATGGAGTTGTATGTAAGGTCTAAATGTTATGTAGTCGTATGTATGGTTTAAATGTTATGGAGTCGTATGTATGGTCTAAATGTTATGGAGTTGTATGTATTGTCTAAATGTTATGGAGTAGTATGTATGGTCTAAATGTTATGGAGTCGTATGTATGGTCTAAATGTTATGGAGTCGTATGTATGGTCTAAATGTTATGTAGTCCTATGTATGGTCTAAATGCTATGGAGTCGTATGTATGGTCTAAATGTTATGGAGTCGTATTTATGGTCTAAATGTTATGGAGTTGTATGTATGGTCTAAATGTTATGAAGTCGTATATATGGTCTAAATGTTATGGAGTTGTATGCATGGTATAAATGTTATGTAGTCCTATGTATGGTCTAAATGTTATGTAGTCGTATGTATGGTCTAAATGTTATGTAGTCCTATGTATGGTCTAAATGTTATGTAGTCCTATGTATGGTCTAAATGTTATGTAGTCGTATGTATGGTCTAAATGTTATGGAGTCCTATGTATGATCTAAATGTTATGTAGTCGTATGTATGGTCTAAATGTTATGTAGTCCTATGTATGGTCTAAATGTTATGGAGTCGTATGTATGGTATAAATGTTATGGAGTCGTATGTATGGTCTAAATGTTATAGAGTCGTGTGTATGGTCTAAATGTTATGGAGTCGTATGTATGGTCTAAATGTTATGGAGTTGTATGTATGGTCTAAATGTTATGGAGTCGTATGTATGGTCTAAATGTTATGTAGTCGTATGTATGGTCTAAATGTTATGTAGTCCTATGTATGGTCTAAATGTTATGGAGTTGTATGTATGGTCTAAATGTTATGGAGTCGTATGTATGGTCTAAATGTTATGTAGTCGTATGTATGGTCTAAATGTTATGTAGTCCTATGTATGATCTAAATGTTATGTAGTCCTATGTATGGTGTAAATGTTATGTAGTCCTATGTATGGTCTAAATGTTATGTAGTCCTATGTATGGTCTAAATGTTATGTAGTCCTATGTATGGTCAAAATGTTATGTAGTCCTATGTATGGTCTAAATGTTATGTAGTCGTATGTATGGTCTAAATGTTATGTAGTCCTATTTATGGTCTAAATGCTATGTAGTCCTATGTATGGTCTAAATGTTATGGAGTAGTATGTAAGGTCTAAATGTTATGTAGTCCTATGTATGGTCTAAATGTTATGTAGTCGTATGCATGGTCTAAATGTTATGTAGTCCTATGTATGGTCTAAATGTTATGGAGTCGTATGTATGGTCTAAATGTTATGGAGTCGTATGTATGGTCTAAATGTTATGGAGTCGTTTGTATGGTCTAAATGTTATGGAGTCCTATGTATGGTCTAAATGTTATGGAGTTGTATGTATGGTCTAAATGTTATGAAGTCGTATGTATGGTCTAAATGTTATGGAGTTGTATGCATGGTCTAAATGTTATGTAGTCCTATGTATGGTCTAAATGTTATGTAGTCGTATGTATGGTCTAAATGTTATGTAGTCCTATGTATGGTCTAAATGTTATGTAGTCCTATGTATGGTCTAAATGTTATGTAGTCGTATGTATGGTCTAAATGTTATGGAGTCCTATGTATGGTCTAAATGTTATGTAGTCGTATGTATGGTCTAAATGTTATGTAGTCCTATGTATGGTCTAAATGTTATGGAGTCGTATGTATGGTCTAAATGTTATGGAGTCGTGTGTATGGTCTAAATGTTATGGAGTCGTATGTATGGTCTAAATGTTATGGAGTTGTATGTATGGTCTAAATGTTATGGAGTCGTATGTATGGTCTAAATGTTATGTAGTCGTATGTATGGTCTAAATGTTATGTAGCCCTATGTATGGTCTAAATGTTATGTAGTCCTATGTATGGTGTAAATGTTATGTAGTCCTATGTATGGTCTAAATGTTATGTAGTCCTATGTATGGTCTAAATGTTATGTAGTCCTATGTATGGTCTAAATGTTATGTAGTCCTATGTATGGTCTAAATGTTATGTAGTCGTATGTATGGTCTAAATGTTATGAAGTCCTATGTATGGTCTAAATGCTATGTAGTCCTATGTATGGTCTAAATGTTATGGAGTAGTATGTATGGTCAAAATGTTATGGAGTTGTATGTAAGGTCTAAATGTTATGTAGTCGTATGCATGGTCTAAATGTTATGGAGTTGTATGTATTGTCTAAATGTTATGGAGTAGTATGTATGGTCTAAATGTTATGGAGTCGTATGTATGGTCTAAATGTTATGGAGTCGTATGTATGTTCTAAATGTTATGTAGTCCTATGTATGGTCTAAATGTTATGGAGTCGTATGTATGGTCTAAATGTTATTGAGTCGTATTTATGGTCTAAATGTTATGGAGTTGTATGTATGGTCTAAATGTTATGAAGTCGTATGTATGGTCTAAATGTTATTGAGTTGTATGCATGGTCTAAATGTTATGTAGTCCTATGTATGGTCTAAATGTTATGTAGTCGTATGTATGGTCTAAATGTTATGTAGTCCTATGTATGGTCTAAATGTTATGTAGTCCTATGTATGGTCTAAATGTTATGTAGTCGTATGTATGGTCTAAATGTTATGGAGTCCTATGTATGGTCTAAATGTTATGTAGTTGTATGTATGGTCTAAATGTTATGTAGTCCTATGTATGGTCTAAATGTTATGGAGTCGTATGTATGGTCTAAATGTTATGGAGTCGTGTGTATGGTCTAAATGTTATGGAGTCGTATGTATGGTCTAAATGTTATGGAGTCGTATTTATGGTCTAAATGTTATGGAGTTGTATGTATGGTCTAAATGTTATGAAGTCGTATGTATGGTCTAAATGTTATGGAGTTGTATGCATGGTCTAAATGTTATGTAGTCCTATGTATGGTCTAAATGTTATGTAGTCGTATGTATGGTCTAAATGTTATGTAGTCCTATGTATGGTCTAAATGTTATGTAGTCCTATGTATGGTCTAAATGTTATGGAGTTGTATGTATGGTATAAATGTTATGGAGTCGTATGTATGGTCTAAATGTTATGTAGTCGTATGTATGGTCTAAATGTTTTGTAGTCCTATGTATGGTCTAAATGTTATGTAGTCCTATGTATGGTGTAAATGTTATGTAGTCCTATGTATGGTCTAAATGTTATGTAGTCCTATGTATGGTCTAAATGTTATGTAGTCCTATATATGGTCTAAATGTTATGTAGTCCTATGTATGGTCTAAATGTTATGTAGTCGTATGTATGGTCTAAATGTTATGTAGTCCTATGTATGGTCTAAATGCTATGTAGTCCTATGTATGGTCTAAATGTTATGGAGTAGTATGTAAGGTCTAAATGTTATGTAGTCCTATGTATGGTCTAAATGCTATGTAGTCGTATGTATGGTCTAAATGTTATGGAGTCGTATGTATGGTCTAAATGTTATGGAGTTGATTGTATGGTATAAATGTTATGGAGTTGTATGTATGGTCTAAATGTTATGGAGTTGTATGTATGGTCTAAATGTTATGGAGTTGTATGTATGGTCTAAATGTTATGGAGTCGTATCCATGGTCTAAATGTTATGGAGTCGTATGTATGGTCTAAATGTTATGGAGTTGTATGTATGGTCTAAATGTTATGGAGTTGTATGTATGGTCTAAATATTATGAAGTCGTATGTATGGTCTAAATGTTATGTAGTCGTAGGTATGGTCTAAAAGTTATGTAGTCCTATGTATGGTCTAAATGTTATGTATTCGTATGTATGGTCTAAATGTTATGGAGTCCTATGTATGGCCTAAATGTTATGTAGTCCTATGTATGGTCTAAATGTTATGTAGTCCTATGTATGGTCTAAATGTTATGTAGTCCTATGTATGGTCTAAATGTTATGTAGTCCTATGTATGGTCTAAATGTTATGTAGTCCTATGTATGGTCTAAATGTTATGTAGTCGTATGTATGGTCTAAATGTTATGTAGTCCTATGTATGGTCTAAATGCTATGTAGTCCTATGTATGGTCAAAATGTTATGGAGTTGTATGTAAGGTCTAAATGTTATGTAGTCGTATGTATGGTTTAAATGTTATGGAGTCGTATGTATGGTCTAAATGTTATGGAGTTGTATGTATTGTCTAAATGTTATGGAGTAGTATGTATGGTCTAAATGTTATGGAGTCGTATGTATGGTCTAAATGTTATGGAGTCGTATGTATGGTCTAAATGTTATGTAGTCCTATGTATGGTCTAAATGCTATGGAGTCGTATGTATGGTCTAAATGTTATGGAGTCGTATTTATGGTCTAAATGTTATGGAGTTGTATGTATGGTCTAAATGTTATGAAGTCGTATATATGGTCTAAATGTTATGGAGTTGTATGCATGGTATAAATGTTATGTAGTCCTATGTATGGTCTAAATGTTATGTAGTCGTATGTATGGTCTAAATGTTATGTAGTCCTATGTATGGTCTAAATGTTATGTAGTCCTATGTATGGTCTAAATGTTATGTAGTCGTATGTATGGTCTAAATGTTATGGAGTCCTATGTATGATCTAAATGTTATGTAGTCGTATGTATGGTCTAAATGTTATGTAGTCCTATGTATGGTCTAAATGTTATGGAGTCGTATGTATGGTATAAATGTTATGGAGTCGTATGTATGGTCTAAATGTTATAGAGTCGTGTGTATGGTCTAAATGTTATGGAGTCGTATGTATGGTCTAAATGTTATGGAGTTGTATGTATGGTCTAAATGTTATGGAGTCGTATGTATGGTCTAAATGTTATGTAGTCGTATGTATGGTCTAAATGTTATGTAGTCCTATGTATGGTCTAAATGTTATGGAGTTGTATGTATGGTCTAAATGTTATGGAGTCGTATGTATGGTCTAAATGTTATGTAGTCGTATGTATGGTCTAAATGTTATGTAGTCCTATGTATGATCTAAATGTTATGTAGTCCTATGTATGGTGTAAATGTTATGTAGTCCTATGTATGGTCTAAATGTTATGTAGTCCTATGTATGGTCTAAATGTTATGTAGTCCTATGTATGGTCAAAATGTTATGTAGTCCTATGTATGGTCTAAATGTTATGTAGTCGTATGTATGGTCTAAATGTTATGTAGTCCTATTTATGGTCTAAATGCTATGTAGTCCTATGTATGGTCTAAATGTTATGGAGTAGTATGTAAGGTCTAAATGTTATGTAGTCCTATGTATGGTCTAAATGTTATGTAGTCGTATGCATGGTCTAAATGTTATGTAGTCCTATGTATGGTCTAAATGTTATGGAGTCGTATGTATGGTCTAAATGTTATGGAGTCGTATGTATGGTCTAAATGTTATGGAGTCGTTTGTATGGTCTAAATGTTATGGAGTCGTATGTATGGTCTAAATGTTATGGAGTTGTATGTATGGTCTAAATGTTATGGAGTCGTATGTATGGTCTAAATTTTATGTAGTCGTATGTATGGTCTAAATGTTATGTAGTCCTATGTATGGTCTAAATTTTATGTAGTCCTATGTACGGTCTAAATGTTATGTAGTCGTATGTATGGTCCAAATGTTATGGAGTCCTATGTATGGTCTAAATGTTATGTAGTCCTATGTATGGTCTAAATGTTATGTAGTCCTTTGTATGGTCTAAATGTTATGTAGTCCTATGTATGGTCTAAATGTTATGTAGTCCTATGTATGGTCTAAATGTTATGTAGTCCTATGTATGGTCTAAATGTTATGGAGTCGTATGTATGGTCTAAATGTTATGTAGTCCTATGTATGGTCTAAATGCTATGTAGTCCTATGTATGGTCTAAATGTTATGGAGTTGTATGTAAGGTCTAAATGTTATGTAGTCCTATGTATGGTCTAAATGTTATGTAGTCGTATGTATGGTCTAAATGTTATGGAGTCGTATGTATGGTCTAAATGTTATGGAGTTGTATGTATGGTCTAAATGTTATGGAGTTGTATGTATGGTCTAAATGTTATGGAGTTGTATGTATTGTCTAAATGTTATGGAGTCGTATGTATGGTCTAAATGTTATGGAGTTGTATGTATGGTATAAATGTTATGGAGTTGTATGTATGTCTAAATGTTATGGAGTTGTATGTATGGTCTAAATGTTATGGAGTCGTATGCATGGTCTAAATGTTATGGAGTCGTATGTATGGTCTAAATGTTATGGAGTTGTATGTAAGGTCTAAATGTTATGTAGTCCTATGTATGGTCTAAATGTTATGTAGTCGTATGTATGGTCTAAATGTTATGGAGTCGTATGTATGGTCTAAATTTTATGGAGTTGTATGTATGGTCTAAATGTTATGGAGTTGTATGTATGGTCTAAATGTTATGGAGTTGTATGTATTGTCTAAATGTTATGGAGTCGTATGTATGGTCTAAATGTTATGGAGTTGTATGTATGGTATAAATGTTATGGAGTTGTATGTATGGTCTAAATGTTATGGAGTTGTATATATGGTCTAAATGTTATGGAGTCGTATGTATGGTCTAAATGTTATGGAGTTGTATGTATGGTATAAATGTTATGGAGTTGTATGTATGGTCTAAATGTTATGGAGTTGTATGTATGGTCTAAATGTTATGGAGTTGTATGTATGGTCTAAATGTTATGGAGTCGTATGCATGGTCTAAATGTTATGGAGTCGTATGTATGGTCTAAATGTTATGGAGTTGTATGTATGGTCTAAATGTTATGGAGTTGTATGTATGGTCTAAATGTTATGCAGTCGTATGTATGGTCTAAATGTTATTGAGTTGTATGCATGGTCTAAATGTTATGTAGTCCTATGTATGATCTAAATGTTATGTAGTCGTATGTATGGTCTAAATGTTATGTAGTCCTATGTATGGTCTAAATGTTATGTAGTCCTATGTATGGTCTAAATGTTATGTAGTCGTATGTATGGTCTAAATGTTATGTAGTCCTATGTATGGTCTAAATGTTATGTAGTCGTATGCATGGTCGAAATGTTATGTAGTCCTATGTATGGTCTAAATGTTATGGAGTCGTATGTATGGTCTAAATGTTATGGAGTCGTATGTATGGTCTAAATGTTATGGAGTCGTGTGTATGGTCTAAATGTTATGGAGTCGTATGTATGGTCTAAATGTTATGGAGTTGTATGTATGGTCTAAATGTTATGGAGTCGTATGTATGGTCTAAATTTTATGTAGTCGTATGTATGGTCTAAATGTTATGTAGTCGTATGTATGGTCTAAATGGTATGTAGTCCTATGTATGGTCTAAATGTTATGTAGTCGTATGTATGGTCTAAATGTTATGTAGTCCTATGTATGGTCTAAATGTTATGGAGTCGTATGTATGGTCTAAATGTTATGGAGTCGTATGTATGGTCTAAATGTTATGGAGTCGTATGTATGGTCTAAATGTTATGTAGTCGTATGTATGGTCTAAATGTTATGTAGTCCTATGTATGGTCTAAATGTTATGTAGTCCTATGTATGGTCTAAATGTTATGTAGGCGTATGTATGGTCTAAATGTTATGGAGTCCTATGTATGGTCTAAATGTTATGTAGTCCTATATATGATCTAAATGTTATGTAGTCGTATGTATGGTCTAAATGTTATGTAGTCCTATGTATGGTCTAAATGTTATGGAGTTGTATGTAAGGTCTAAATGTTATGTAGTCCTATGTATGGTCTAAATGTTATGTAGTCCTAAGTATGGTCTAAATGTTATGGAGTTGTATGTATGGTCTAAATGTTATGTAGTCCTATGTATGGTCTAAATGTTATGGAGTCGTATGTATGGTCTAAATGTTATGGAGTTGTATGTATGGTCTAAATGTTATGGAGTTGTATGTATGGTCTAAATGTTATGGAGTTGTATGTATTGTCTAAATGTTATGTAGTCCTATGTATTGTCTAAATGTTATGTAGTCGTATGTATGGTCTAAATGTTATGGAGTCGTATGTATGGTCTAAATGTTATGGAGTTGTATGTATGGTCTAAATGTTATGGAGTTGTATGTATGGTCTAAATGTTATGGAGTTGTATGTATTGTCTAAATGTTATGGAGTTGTATGTATTGTCTAAATGTTATGGAGTCGTATGTATGGTCTAAATGTTATGTAGTCCTATGTATGTTCTAAATGTTATGTAGTCCTATGTATGGTCTAAATGTTATGGAGTCGTATGTATGGTCTAAATGTTATGGAGTTGTATGTATGGTCTAAATGTTATGGAGTTGTATGTATGGTCTAAATGTTATGGAGTTGTATGTATAGTCTAAATGTTATGGAGTTGTATGTATTGTCTAAATGTTATGGAGTTGTATGTATGGTCTAAATGTTATGGAGTTGTATGTATGGTGTAAATGTTATGTAGTCCTATGTATGGTCTAAATGTTATGGAGTTGTATGTATGGTCTAAATGTTATGGAGTTGTATGTATGGTCTAAATGTTATGTAGTCCTATGTATGGTCTAAATGTTATGTAGTCGTATGTATGGTCTAAATGTTATGGAGTCGTATATATAGTCTCGTAAGATGGTGTACGACTTTTTGTCCTCTTGTAATTTGTCGCGATTTGTTAATTGTTTTATCCGCCTCTTTAAAAAAGTCAGACGTGATTGTTGTTTTTCTTATGATTTATGATTGTGAACGGGTACGTGTTGTTTCCTGTTATATCAATACATAAAACATATGACACTGTTGCTAAATGTTCAGAATCCTATATAAACATTTAATACTTCCCACAATCCAATATGTTTTCGGGATTCAGACGGCCTTGAGTACATTGTATAGTTGTCACTTCTTTGATACGTTTTTAGTATTCATTTCTTGTATCTTACAATATGACATATCACCCTATGCAATTTGTCAGACGATATACATCTTAAATTAAAATCAAACAAATACCATCTGTCGGAACATCTCCAAAATCTAATAGACAAATTTCAGAAAGAGTCTATATATTGTGTTTATCCTGCAATGTTCAAATGTGCACAACAACACCAAAGTTGTCTAACAGGAGCAAAAGAAAAAGGACAATAGTACAAACAATGATCTACATAAACTAAACAACTAACTACCAAACTGTCTGGTAAATAGCAGAAAAATACGTAGTTTTATTCGTTTTCATCTTCCTCACTTATACTTTTACCGTTTCATTCCGTCGCTCTACATGAGTCAGGTACCAGAAAAGTTATTTAGTGGATTAGTGCGAGGAAATGAATGTCATTATGCTAAGTACATCAATGGCAGGGGCGGATCCAGGGGAGGGGGCACCCGGCGCCCCCCCCCCCCCCCCTAAAATTGGAAAAAATGATATTTTTTGGCGTAAAATCGTGATTTTTCACACGAAATACCCCAAAATATTTCGCGCCTCCCTCCGCAATTGGAAAAAAATATGATTTGTTGGCGTAAAATCGTAATTTTTCACACGAAATACCCTAAAAATGTTCGAGCCTCCCTCCGCTCGGCACAATTTTTTTAAGTGCGCACCCCCCCCCCCCCTCCCCCCCCCCCTTTACTTGAAATCCTGAATCCGCCCCTGAATGGTGTGTGTAGGAAGAAATAAAATTGCATAACATTCAACAGCTAAAACACCTAACTGTAATACTGCCGGGCTAAATGTTCAGACGTATTAAATAATTTAAGTGCTTACCTGAACTGTGTCAGAGAGGCAATACAATGAACCAATGATATTCACAATAATAACAAGCGATATTTTAGTCACTGTGTTCATCATATTATTGTTGAACAGTTGTGATAATATTATACTGCACAGATAAAACAGTTATATAATTGTCAAGAAAATAAGAATAAATATTCCCCAATAACCTTAGACCCTACTGGGTGTAAATAATAATAATATTATAAACCTATGCATTTATCATTGAGTTGATACAGATATTATAATAAAGTATAGAACGGCCTCTAACACATGATTTGAGATTAACTTTTGAGGAATCGACTGATATATTGCCTGTCATGTTAAATACTTCTCACATTTAAATTCCTCTATAAGTTGTTTTCATATTGGCCACTTACAGTTTTATTTGTTTTTGTAACAAACATTTATTACGGAAACTCATATTATATCAGTTAATATAAATTCTTTTGATGTACACCCTCTTAAATTCAATATTAGATGCATTCTGTTTTGCGTGTGAAAAAGTATTATTATGTCCTAATTATTTTGTTTATTATAACTATGTCAAATGAAATTTTTAAAAAGAATATATAAAATGTGTTTCCACAATACCATTATTGTAGCCAATATATCGGATAACAACGACATCAGAGTATTGGACATTTAGAGCAAAAAGTACAAGATAACAACGACATCAGAGTATTGGACATTTAGAGCAAAAAGTACAAGATAACAACGACATCAGAGTATTGGAGATTTAGAGCAAAAAGTACAAGATAACAACGACATCAGAGTATTGGAGATTTAGAGCAAAAAGTACAAGATAACAACGACATCAGAGTATTGGAGATTTAGAGCAAAAAGTACAAGATAACAACGACATCAGAGTATTGGAGATTTAGAGAAAAAAGTACAAGATAATATAAATATGAGTGAGAAAAAGACGGTAGCAATATCACTGAACGAGGATGCGTCATTTGGTATAATTGACTTGTACCACCTACATGTATGAATGAAACACAATAATACCTTTTGATATTTTAAGGTTCGGGTTTTCGGGGATGTTTTTTTCCTTATCTTACGTTAAAACATGATTAATGGAGGGCATTAGATTATACTTTTATACTTTATGACATCATGGTACTTGCTAAATAACAACTATGATATTTTATGAAGCATGACTTTACTATGCCTACGGCCATGAAACTTTTGAGCAGGATTTTCAAACTCTTCCTAGAAAAAACGCCCAATCATTATGTAACGCATTATCTAATGTGTAAAGTTTTCTGATTTGATGATATTGCAGTACGAGCACAAAAATCGTTTTCTAAAATTTTAAGACCCCATATGAGGTTTTAACCTTACACTACGAAGATGAGTTCTGCAATTTGACATGAACTAATTATACACAAAACTTTTTTTTCTTCTGTATATGGTGAGTCAGAAGACTTTCAAATTGTTGTGGTTGCTACAACAAAAGTTAGAAGGGGTAATCCTAAACTTTAAATCGAAGGTACACATACAAAACAATGGTGAAGTAGAAATAGAACAATGCATTAATTAATGAATTAATGTTTTTATATGTGCACTCTATTTTCGTGGTTTATAGGTGCACTCTATTTTCGTGGTTTATAGGTGCACTCTATTTTCATGGTTTATAGGTGCACTCTATTTTCGTGGTTTATAGCTGCACTCTATTTTCGTGGTTTATAGGTGCACTCTATTTTCGTGGTTGATAGGTGCACTCTATTTTCGTGGTTTATAGGTGGACTCTATTTTCGTGGTTTATAGGTGCACTCTATTTTCGTGGTTGATAAGTGCACTCTATTTTCGTGGTTTATATGTGCACTCTATGTTCGTGGTTTATAGGTGCACTCTATTTTCGTGGTTGATAGGTGCACTCTATTTTCGTGGTTTATATGTGCACTCTATGTTCGTGGTTTATAGGTGCACTCTATTTTCGTGGTTTATAGGTGCACTCTATTTTCGTGGTTGATAGGTGCACTCTATTTTCGTGGTTTATATGTGCACTCTATGTTCGTGGTTTATAGGTGCACTCTATTTTCGTGGCTTATAGGTGCACTCTATTTTCGTGGACAATAGCAATGAAAATAACGAAAATTGGTATTCAATTAATAAAAAAAATTAATTCACAGAATGGAGAACGAATGTATAATACTTGACTTGGGTTAGATTCAGTAATGATGAATGAATGTATAATACTTGACTTGGGTTAGATTCAGTAATGATGAATGAATGTATAATACTTGACTTGGGTTATATTCAGTAATGATGAATGAATGTATAATACTTGACTTGGGTTATATTCAGTAATGAAGAACGAATGTATAATACTTGACTTGGGTTAGATTCAGTAATGAAGAACGAATGTGTAATACTTGACTTGGGTTAGATTCAGTAATGATGAATGAATGTATAATACTTGACTTGGGTTAGATTCAGTAATGAAGAACGAATGTATAATACTTGACTTGGGTTAGATTCAGTAATGAAGAACGAATGTGTAATACTTGACTTGGGTTAGATTCAGTAATGATGAATGAATGTATAATACTTGACTTGGGTTAGATTCAGTAATGAAGAATGAATGTATAATACTTGACTTGGTTTAGATTCAGTAATGATGAACGAATGTATAATACTTGACTTGGGTTAGATTCAGCAATGATGAACGAATGTATAATACTTGACTTGGGTTAGATTCAGTAATGATGAATGAATGTATAATACTTGACTTGGGTTAGATTCAGTAATGATGAATGAATGTATAATACTTGACTTGGGTTAGATTCAGCAATGAAGAACGAATGTATAATACTTGACTTGAACGAATGTATAAATACTTGACTTGGGTTAGATTCAGCAAATCAAGCAAACAAAAAGGACAATATATCAGCTCAAAGATCTAATTCTAACACTATTTTTCACACCCAACAGTGTTAGAATTAAATCTTTGAGCTGACAATTTTTTTAATTTTGACATTACATTGGATAATAAAAGTGCAGTAAAAATGTGAAATGTCAAAATTGAAATAAAGTTTCCATTTCAATTAGAAAAAAAACTGTATTGTATTGAAGAATACTTAATAATAACACTAAAGTATGACTGATGAACAAAATGATTTAATTTTTCACATCTTTCTAAAAATGTATTCAAACTGATGTAACAACAAAGAGATGTCATATATCGTCTTTACACAGAATTCGTACTAGGAATCATACTACCTGACATAATACATCTTTCACATATCGTGACAACTCACTAACCCTCCCAGAGCACATGGGATCACCCTTGGCTACCCTCCCAGAGCACCTGAGATCACCCTTGGCTACCCTCCCAGAGCACCTGAGATTACCCTTGGTTACCCTCCCAGAACACCTGAGATCACCCTTGGCTACCCTCCCAGAGCACCTGAGATCACCCTTGGTTACCCTCCCAGAGCACCTGAGATCACCCTTGGTTACCCTCCTATAGCACCTGATATCACCCTTGGTTACCCTCCCAGAGCACCCGCGATCACCATTGCTTACCCTCCCAGAGCACCTGAGATCACCCTTGGTTACCCTCCCAGAGCACCTGAGATCATCCTTGGCTACCCTCCCAGAGCACCTGAGATCACCCTTGCTTGCCCTCCCAGAGCACCTGAGATCACCCTTGGTTACCCTCCCAGAGCACCTGAGATCACCCCTGCTTACCCTCCCAGAGCACCTGAGATCACCCTTGGCTACCCTCCCAGAGCACCTGAGATCACCCTTGGTTACCCTCCCAGAGCACCTGAGATCACCCTTGGCTACCCTCCCAGAGCACCTGAGATCATCCTTGGTTACCCTCCCAGAGCTCCTGAGATCACCCTTGGCTACCCTCCCAGAGCACCTGAGATCACCCTTGGTTACCCTCCCAGAGCACCTGAGATCACCCTTGCTTACCCTCCCAGAGTACCAGAGATCACCCTTGGTTACCCTCCCAGAGCACCTGAGATCACCCTTGGTTTTTAATGGAGTTCGTGTTGCACAATATTTAATTTTCTTTGTAGTAGTTCGTAGATCATTGTTGGTCAATTTGTCTTTGTTTGTTTGTTTGTTTGCTTGTTTGTTTGTTTGTTTGTTTGTTTGTTTGTTTGTTTGTTTGCTTGTTTGTTTGTTTGTTTTGTTTTGCTTTGTTTTGTTTTGTTTTGCTGTATTTTTTTGCCATTGTATTGTCTGTCCTTCGGTTTATGATTTCTGATGACCCATGTTGTGGTCACTGTTTTATAGATAGAACGATATCGTGTAAAATCATAGTGATTTTGTAACACGGAAAAACCATTGGTCGTTTCCACGGGTTTTTAAGACATTTCTAACAATAAAGCCAAATTAGGTTATTTGGAAAATATCCTTCATGTAGTAAGACTAGCATATATTCCTACAAATTGCAACGTTCTAACATAGCAATAGTGTCAGAGAAAAAACATATGTCAGTTTCAAGTCCATCATGCTTTCACAAATGTCTGAAGCTGGAGTGAGAAAGTTTTGTATTTGTTTTGCAATGAAGTTTTGAATAATAATTCTAATGTTAAATGCTGATGAACAATTACAAAAAGTGAACCGTGGGTTTGGTTCATAAGTTCAAGTCTAACAATGTAGTCAGAATTTATCTCTCTAGATCGTTCATATATAGTATTATCTTTTGCTAGACAGCTGTATGTCTACGCTTCCAGTAATCATCATTTTACCTTAATTGCTTTGATATGTATATTGTTCATCAGCATTTAATTCTTTTCTATAAATATGAAGTGCTTTATTTAAAGGTAATTATCTACCAATTACAAAAAGTGAACCGTGGGTTTGGTTCATAAGTTCAAGTCTAACAATGTAGTCAGAATTTATATCTCTAGGTCGTTCATATATAGTATTATCTCTCTAAATCGTTCATTTATAGTATTATCTCTCTAGATCGTTCATATATAGTATTATCTCTCTAGATCGTTCATATATAGTATTATCTCTCTAGATCGTTCATATATAGTATTATCTCTCTAGATCGTTCATATATAGTATTATCTCTCTAGATCGTTCATATATAGTATTATCTCTCTAGATCGTTCATATATAGTATTATCTCTCTAGATCGTTCATATATAGTAGTATCTCTCTAGATCGTTCATATATAGTATTATCTCTCTAGATCGTTCATATATAGTATTATCTCTCTAGATCGTTCATATATAGTATTATCTCTCTAGATCGTTCATATATAGTATTATCTCTCTAGATCGTTCATATATAGTATTATCTCTCTAGATCGTTCATATATAGTATTATCTCTCTAGATCGTTCATATATAGTATTATCTCTCTAGATCGTTCATATATAGTATTATCTCTCTAGATCGTTCATATATAGTATTATCTCTCTAGATCGTTCATATATAGTATTATCTCTCTAGATCGTTCATATATAGTATTATCTCTCTAGATCGTTCATATATAGTATTATCTTACAGAAAACAAGTTTGCGTATAAGTGTTTGTGTTTTTAATCTTATCAATCAATAAAAAAAAATCAAATATTTTTATCGTGAATAAATATATATTATTTTTTATTTGCTTTGCAGGAATGGATTTCAAGGAATCCTGAGATGTGATATGCGATGAGAATTATAGAATTTACCACCAGTAAAAGTACAAGAACGGGAAATCTCACCCGAAAATTGCTCAGATCTTTCAACGGTAGTTGGTTGTATTTTTACATTAATACCAATAGTGGGTATCGTTGACATTTATGCACTTTTAGCAGACGATTTACAAAGACATTGTTTTCCCTGCTTAAAAAAGGAGTTTATGTAATTACCCAATGAATTACCCAATGAATTATGTAATTACCCAATGAATTATGTAATTACCCAATGAATTGCTGAAAATTCAACGATTGTAATACGTGTTTACTTAATATTTAGGATAAATATGCAGATGCAGTTTGTATTGAAGTTTTTGATGATTTAAGAAAAATCTTAAGTGGTTATAAAAACTGTACGTACAGAGTGTACAATACAAGGATATCTCGCTCAAATAAAGATAGAAAATTTCATAAGTAAGAAGTCCAATTCTAGCAAGATATTATTATCATTTAGGACTTGAACAAGCGTAGTTACGTCAATATTACAAAAGGAAATCAAAGATAAGTTTTCACATCACGCTTGTCGTCTGCTAATATCTTGTCACAGTGGCGTGTCCATCTTTAAGTCTTGGTAATGGCCATGTGTTTGGTTGTCTTATTCTTACTGGATAATACGACCCCATTGAGATTTAAATCTTCAACGTGTTCAGATATTGCGTCATTGTGTATGTTGGTCGATCGAAACCAAGGATACATATCAAGTACTGCCTTCCGAATATGTTTGCTGCGTCCGAGATATACTAGAGGTATGAAACAGCTGGAGGTTTTTGTGACCATTGATGGAATTGAGGCCAGTAATGGATGAATGTAAGCGCCATTTGTAACTATATACCACATCATCACAATGGCATAAGGCGTCCACATCAATAAGAATAAACCTGTAAAGCATGAAAATGTGCATGAAGAAATTATTAAAGTAACATTTATTTTGTTTTGATATAAATGTAATAACTTACATTTTTATACAGATCGATATTATTATGTGCACTTGCCAATTTTGTAGATATTTAAGAGACTTCACCTCTTACAGTGTACATTTCTGCAATTATCATCAGACATTATGTTTTTATATAGAAAGTAATTTTCATATTCTTTTACTAGCAACGTCACAAGGAAACTCCGATTTGATCATGTTGTTTGTTGAAAGTTCTTATAAAATCGCTACTAGCATGCCAATTTAGTTAAAATTAAATACCACTGCAAACATAAAACGCCAATGTACTCTTCGGTAAACATGCTATTAATTAAGCTATGGTATTTGAACTTGAGACAATGTTGTAATAACACCAAGCCATGCTCATTTACAAGAAGATTTCACTTCTACAATAGATGAAGTAATATAAGCCAAATCTGGCTGGATGAAACAGTCTGTTCTATTTTCAAATGGATATTGCAAAATCTACGACGATCGTCATATTACTATAAATTTGCCATGCTATAAGTTTTGGAGTTTTCTCTCTCGTGATTGGTTTTAGCAAAAGGTATTACACAAACATATATATTAGCTATTTGTTAGTTAGGCCTAGGAATTCGTGATTCGAAATGTCACTGTGTCTCTGGATTGACCATTCTTGATTGCCCCTTTCGGTTTTCTATAACGTTTCGCTATACCATGCAGAAATTATCTCTAAACATTTAATTTCCATCACAAATGGAACACCAAGGCCAAGAATTAGTATATATTTTAGCAAATGCGGGGCACAACCACTCGGTTAAAACATACGTGACGATTCGAAAATGCGAGTCGCCGTTAGAACAGAATGTAAATCAATCCATTGTGCTTGAAGAGAGTCATACTTCTTACAAGAGCTGCAATATTTATTTTAGAGTAGTCGGTGGTTGCTCGTTTTGGACGATCTTGCTTTGCAGCGGAGATACTAATTAAAACCTTATTAATCTCAGGGTTTTCTGGTGAAATATTGAAGCAAAAACACACATATATACAGAAATAAATTGCAGTGCTATATTTGTGCAAAAATCTTACTATGATTTATTTTCAATTTCAATTTATTTTGTGTTCCAATATGTATTGTTTACTTTCCTGTGTATTTTGTTTTAATTATTGTTAATTATAGTGATAATGTTGTATTATATAAAATTATTCCTTCTTTCTTTTTTCTTATTGATGTCGTTACTATAATTTTCAGATTCTTCTCATTTATACTGACTGACAGTTTAAAAAAAGTCTTTAAATAAAATTACGGACAAAAACACCTACCAATAACACGTATACTTGTAATGGCTAGATCACGCTCCAGCTGGTACTGGTGGTTTATTCCGAACACTTCTGAGTGCTCGTCCCGTACTGATACCATTTCTTTAACCTTGACAGACAAATACAAAAAAAACGTTAAATCACTAACGACAAGATTTTTAGAATGTTTGAAATCAATATTATATCTATAACTTTCACATTTATGAAATCTAATCTGTTCACAAGTTAAATTTGTAACAAATAAACAAATAAGAAAGAATATAAATTTGAAAGAACATGGTGATTACCTAACCTTGCACTTATTCACAGATTAAAGTAAAGGAACAAGGCTTGTATTGCTGTTCTACATCAGTATGGTAAACTGCCCCACAGTACACACTTGGCTACATCGGTGGAATATTGTGATTCAAATGCTTATAAGATATTCAAGTCAAGTACATGTAAGAAAATATAGAAGTTTATGAGTAATTGTGTGCATTTTTTAAAAAACATTTTTACTAACTGGTTATTTCACTAACATAGATGCCATTTTAATGGGACGCTTTGGTTGTAGCTGTATATGTTGTTAATTTCAATATCCATATCAATAAAGCCCATACTATGACACAATGTAAGTGACATTTGTTAATTTGTTGTTTATGAGTACTATAAAGTTAACTAAAATTAATTATTGATACAAGCACACATTTCTATCCTTTAACTTTAGTTTGTTGATTCTCTGTGAATTTAGTGCAAATTTCGAAAGCGTTATTTTCCTTAGCTCTTCAGGGTCTGGGGAACAACTCCTTAATGTGATAATAATGGATATATACGTATTGTTCGTTTCCCGTGTTTTTCATTGGTCAGTTTGCTCGGACTTTCCTCCACTAATAGGTGTTGTAGTATATGTAACGATACAGCTGAATAATTACTAAATGTGGCAATAAACGTCACAAAACAAAATACAAAACGTAACCAAGAAAACCAATGCAACAAGCCATTCTGATAATAGAGAAATTTACATGGAATAATTGCAATAATACAGTTTTATAATCACTTATGAAATTCATGAATCTAAGCAAAAATATATTCAATTGCAACTGACCTTGATAAAAATTCTGGTAAAACAGAAGATCATGGTCACAACTGGAAATACAAATGCCATTATGATTAATGTTATCAAGTAAGCTCTAGCGTAAGTATTTCCGCCTGTCAAGTCAGGTCCGCATGCAGTTCCAACACCGTCATATGTGTACTGATTCCAACCAATCAGAGGACAGATAGCCAAAATTAGCGAAATCAAACAGCTTCCAATAATAGACAGCTTGCTGAAATGTTTTAGCGATTTTCCGTCTAAACAGTAGAACTCGACTAGTATATATCTGTCTACAGCAAACATGGATAAGATAAATATTGTTGCTGTTCCACAAAATGTCATAATGAAACCATAATACACGCAGCCCGTGTTTCCAAACGTCCATTGTTTTCCAAAACTAGAAATGATAGCCATTGGAATAGCTGTTCCTGTCATCAGGAAAGCTATCACACAGACAAAACAAATATGTATATTTGTTCTGTTGAGCAGTTTATGGTCTTTGATGAAGAATAGGTACAGTAATGAGCCGTTGATGGTCGCAGAAAGGGTAGTCGTTAAGAGTAGAACTGTCCCCACCATAAAATGAAACCATGGTGATGTTTGTGCCGCTAGTTCTTTGTAGTACATTTCATTCATTTTGAGGATAAAATTTATGAATGTTGGTTAATTGGTGATGTCATCTAAAAAACATAAACTTTACGAATTATGATTGTATATTTATGACAAATCCTGATTAGATTGTGAAAAGAAAGGTTAAAGAGTATTGGTCAATAATTCCAGCAATGTGACCACAACGAACGATAACCTCTCATATTAATTCAATGAACAAAAAACAGAACGCGACACTCTTGCCGAAGGAAATCCATGTCCTGGCTTTGAATAGGTTCAAACCCCTCTATATATTTAGATATTTAGAGTTCTTAAATAATGTGAAGATAACTAAAACAAAGGTACTCCTCCCTCAGGCATATCTGACCTTAGCCCAATTAGGCTATTCTGTTGTTGTCCCTCGGGCTCCTGTATTTACTTTGCTCCCAATGACATTTGAATTATTTAGCTTTCCAGTCGATTGTTTATGAGCGGACATGATGACGGTTATTTCAGAAACGCGTCGTGTATATTTAATTCGATTTCTATGTTTTTATTCATAAATTTATATAGGAAAAATACATCTCATATCAACTATATAGTTCTACAGGAATACAAATGAAACATAGGCACATTGATTCTGTACATAAAGTTTAGCTATATGAGCGGCTTACTAGGGACAAGTAGAAATACAAGATTTGCATAATCCGTTCATTTTGCAGCATTACAATTGGGTTTTTTGAATACAGAAAATCCTGCAAAAATCCGTACAAAAAACGAAAACCCAACGCCAAGTCTGACGTCATATAAGAAATATAATAAAAGCGGACTTAATGTGAGTTAAAGAGATACTGCCAGTGACTGTTTAAAGCAAATATGAGACAGCCAACCTGTTTGAAGGACGAAGTCCTAAAATTTCAATAATACGATGATCCGTACAAGTTATTATCTTTTATTTTGAATGAATTTTGTAGATGATTTGTTATGACTGTTCCGTTCATTTTACCGACGCCGCTCTTCCGTCGAGAGTTTTGTAGAAAGAGATTTCTTATTAGAATTTTATTTCAAGTTTATTTCGATTTTGCATAGAGTAAATAATTAAAGAATTGAGAATTGTTCATTGAAATATATTTCTTTTGCGTTTCTAAATATCAATTGATCTATTTTTTTTAAACTTCCGGTGAACAGATATTTGGATATCAATATAGAAAGGAGGAAAAATCGGACAGCCTACCGTTAAAAGGACTTCGTCCTTTAATATTTATAAAGCCAATACATTTTGACTGATTAAATCACACAACTGCATAATAAGTTGGGTTTTTATTTTGATAATGCATTATTTCTATGCAATGAATCGAGTGTAAAGTTGGCACTGGAAACGGATGTTAAAACAATAGGTAATAAATGAGCACATACTGACATACTGTAGCAAAACCCAATATCCCACTAACAACGATATTTAAAGGAACGTCCCCACCCTAAACTATACCCCGTCGTGAAGTCTAATATTCATAATAAACCAAATATTTTCACACATTAATAACAACTAGTTACAATCACTTGAGACAATTCAGCTATATGTGTGTCACCAGTTGTATCAAAGCAGGTGAATGTTATTTACTTAAAATACGGTTTGAATTGAAGTCTCCATTCACGATCATCTTCAAAGACTGCAATTATCAATGACAATCTAAATGAGAAAAATAAAAGAAACATACCTGTCATTGTGAATTGTGTACTTCTGACATTGTGGAAATTTGCTACAATAGCTACAAATACAGTGAGAAACAAACAAACAAACAAATCACACCGTCAGAACAGTTCCAAATAGTAATTATAGACAAGCCCACAAAACTGACTGATAATGTCTTAATTATAATCAAGTGCTAATGAGACCAGCAGTGCCCACATGGACAAACATGGTCTAAAATAGGCATCAAAACACGTCAAAAAGTCAAATAATTGAATTTAACTCTACATGTAACTCGTTTTCATTCCTTCAAAATCATTTTCAATTTAATTAGAAAAAAAAACAAAGTGAAAGGAGATAATTGGTCTCTTTATGTCGACATGTTTATCATAGTGATAATGATAACCACCTATCTGAACTAACAAATTATATTGAAATAACTATCATCACTCTGTAAATATCATTGTTAATTATGTTGACGGTACTGATGTATATGGATGAACCTATTGTATCTAAATCGAACTTTTGTATCCGGATCGTTATTGATATCAATAATCAGATATGTGTTGGCTATGTTGCACTACGATTATTATAAAGGTCATAGTTTTCGCTATGGTTTATGATTGTAGTTGGTGACATGTTGTGTTATGCTTTATGATTGTAGTTGGTGACATGTTGTGCTATGGTTTATGATTGTAGTTGGTGACATGTTGTGTTATCGTTTATGATTGTAGTTGGTGACATGTTGTGTTATGGTTTATGATTGTAGTTGGTGACATGTTGTGTTATGGTTTATGATTGTAGTTGGTGACATGTTGTGCTATGGTTTATGATTGTAGTTGGTGACATGTTGTGTAATGGTTTATGATTGTAGTTGATGACATGTTGTGTTATGGTTTATGATTGTAGTTGGTGACATGTTATCTATGGTTTATGATTGTAGTTGGTGACATGTTGTGCTATGGTTTATGATTGTAGTTGGTGACATGTTGTGTTATGGTTTATGATTGTAGTTGGTGACATGTTGTGTTATGGTTTATGATTGTAGTTGGTGACATGTTGTGTTATGGTTTATGATTGTTGTTGGTGACATGTTGTGTTATGGTTTATGATTGTAGTTGGTGACATGTTGTGTTATGGTTTATGATTGTAGTTGGTGACATGTTGTGTTATGGTTTATGATTGTAGTTGGTGACATGTTGTGTTATGGTTTATGATTGTAGTTGGTGACATGTTGTGTTATGGTTTATGATTGTTGTTGGTGACATGTTGTGTTATGGTTTATGATTGTAGTTGGTGACATGTTGTGTTATGGTTTATGATTGTAGTTGGTGAAATGTTATATATGGTGTATGATTGTAGTTAGTGACATGTTGTGTTATGGTTTATGATTGTAGTTGGTGACATGTTGTGTCATGGTTTATGATTGTAGTTGGTGACCTGTTGTGTTATGGTCTATGATTGTAGTTGGTGACATGTTATCTATGGTTTATGATTGTAGTTGGTGACATGTTGTGTTATGGTTTATGATTGTAGTTGGTGACATGTTGTGTTATGGTTTATGATTGTAGTTGGTGACTATGTTGTGTTATGGTTTATGATTGTAGTTGGTGACATGTTGTGTTATGGTTTATGATTGTAGTTGGTGAAATGTTATATATGGTGTATGATTGTAGTTAGTGACATGTTGTGTTATGGTTTATGATTGTAGTTGGTGACATGTTGTGTTATGGTTTATGATTGTAGTTAGTGACATGTTGTGTTATGGTTTATGATTGTAGTTGGTGACATGTTGTGTTATGGTTTATGATTGTAGTTGGTGACATGTTGTGTTATGGTTTATGATTGTAGTTGGTGACATGTTGTGTTATGGTTTATGATTGTAGTTGGTGACATGTTGTGTTATGGTCTATGATTGTAGTTGGTGACATGTTGTGTTATGGTTTATGATTGTAGTTGGTGAAATGTTATATATGGTGTATGATTGTAGTTAGTGACATGTTGTGCTATGGTTTATGATTGTAGTTGGTGACATGTTGTGTTATGGCTTATGATTGTAGTTGGTGACATGTTGTGTTATGGTCTATGATTGTAGTTGGTGACATGTTGTGTTATGGTTTATGATTGTAGTTGGTGACATGTTGTGTTATGGTTTATGATTGTAGTTGGTGACATGTTGTGTTATGGTCTATGATTGTAGTTGGTGACATGTTGTGTTATGGTTTATGATTGTAGTTGGTGACATGTTGTGTTATGGTTTATGATTGTAGTTGGTGAAATGTTATATATGGTGTATGATTGTAGTTAGTGACATGTTGTGTTATGGTTTATGATTGTAGTTGGTGACATGTTGTGTTATGGTTTATGATTGTAGTTGGTGAAATGTTGTGTTATGGTTTATGATTGTAGTTGGTGACATGTTGTGTTATGGTTTATGATTGTAGTTGGTGACATGTTGTGTTATGGTCTATGATTGTAGTTGGTGACATGTTGTGTTATGGTTTATGATTGTAGTTGGTGACATGTTGTGTTATGGTTTATGATTGTAGTTGGTGACATGTTGTGTTATGGTTTATGATTGTAGTTGGTGAAATGTTATATATGGTGTATGATTGTAGTTAGTGACATGTTGTGTTATGGTTTATGATTGTAGTTGGTGACATGTTGTTTTATGGTGTATGATTGTAGTTAGTGACATGTTGTGTTATGGTTTATGATTGTAGTTGGTGACATGTTGTGTTATGGTTTATGATTGTAGTTGGTGACATGTTGTGTTATGGTTTATGATTGTAGTTAGTGACATGTTGTGCTATGGTCTATGATTGTAGTTGGTGACATGTTGTGTTATGGTTTATGATTGTAGTTAGTGACATGTTGTGTTATGGTTTATGATTGTAGTTGGTGACATGTTGTGTTATGGTTTATGATTGTAGTTGGTGACATGTTGTGTTATGGTTTATGATTGTAGTTGGTGACATGTTGTGTTATGGTCTATGATTGTAGTTGGTGACATGTTGTGTTATGGTTTATGATTGTTGTTGGTGACATGTTGTGTTATGGTTTATGATTGTAGTTGGTGACATGTTGTGTTATGGTTTATGATTGTAGTTGGTGACATGTTGTGCTATGGTCTATGATTGTAGTTGGTGACATGTTGTGTTATGGTTTATGATTGTAGTTGGTGAAATGCTATATATGGTGTATGATTGTAGTTATTGACATGTTGTGTTATGGTCTATGATTATAGTTGGTGACATGTTGTGTTATGGTTTATGATTGTAGTTGGTGACATGTTGTGTTATGGTCTATGACTATAGTTGGTGACATGTTGTGTTATGGTTTATGATTATAGTTGATGACATGTTGTGCTATGGTCTATGATTATAGTTGGTGACATTTTGTGTTATGGTTTATGATTGTAGTTGGTGACATGTTGTGTTATGGTCTATGATTATAGTTGGTGACATGTTGTGTTATGGTTTATGATTGTAGTTGGTGAAATGTTATATATGGTGTATGATTGTAGTTAGTGACATGTTGTGTTATGGTTTATGATTGTAGTTGGTGACATGTTGTGTTATGGTTTATGATTGTAGTTGGTGACATGTTGGGTTATGGTTTATGATTGTAGTTGGTGACATGTTGTGTTATGGTTTATGATTGTAGTTGGTGACATGTTGTGTTATGGTTTATGATTGTAGTTGGTGACATGTTGTGTTATGGTTTATGATTGTAGTTGGTGACATGTTGTGTTATGGTTTATGATTGTTGTTGGTGATATGTTGTGTTATGGTTTATGATTGTAGTTGGTGAAATGTTATATATGGTGTATGATTGTAGTTAGTGACATGTTGTGTTATGGTTTATGATTGTAGTTGGTGACATGTTGTGTCATGGTTTATGATTGTAGTTGGTGACCTGTTGTGTTATGGTCTATGATTGTAGTTGGTGACATGTTATCTATGGTTTATGATTGTAGTTGGTGACATGTTGTGTTATGGTTTATGATTGTAGTTGGTGACATGTTGTGTTATGGTTTATGATTGTAGTTGGTGACATGTTGTGTTATGGTTTATGATTGTAGTTGGTGACATGTTGTGTTATGGTTTATGATTGCAGTTGGTGAAATGTTATATATGGTGTATGATTGTAGTTAGTGACATGTTGTGTTATGGTTTATGATTGTAGTTGGTGACATGTTGTGTTATGGTTTATGATTGTAGTTGGTGACATGTTGTGTTATGGTTTATGATTGTAGTTGGTGACATGTTGTGTTATGGTTTATGATTGTAGTTGGTGACATGTTGTGTTATGGTCTATGATTGTAGTTGGTGACATGTTGTGTTATGGTTTATGATTGTAGTTGGTGAAATGTTATATATGGTGTATGATTGTAGTTAGTGACATGTTGTGTTATGGTTTATGATTGTAGTTGGTGACATGTTGTGTTATGGCTTATGATTGTAGTTGGTGACATGTTGTGTTATGGTCTATGATTGTAGTTGGTGACATGTTGTGTTATGGTTTATGATTGTAGTTAGTGACATGTTGTGTTATGGTTTATGATTGTAGTTGGTGACATGTTGTGTTATGGTCTATGATTGTAGTTGGTGACATGTTGTGTTATGGTTTATGATTGTAGTTGGTGACATGTTGTGTTATGGTTTATGATTGTAGTTGGTGAAATGTTATATATGGTGTATGATTGTAGTTAGTGACATGTTGTGTTATGGTTTATGATTGTAGTTGGTGACCATGCTGTGTTATGGTTTATGATTGTAGTTGGTGAAATGTTATATATGGTGTATGATTGTAGTTAGTGACATGTTGTGTTATGGTTTATGATTGTAGTTGGTGACATGTTGTGTTATGGTCTATGATTGTAGTTGGTGACATGTTGTGTTATGGTTTATGATTGTAGTTAGTGACATGTTGTGTTATGGTCTATGATTGTAGTTGGTGACATGTTGTGTTATGGTTTATGATTGTAGTTAGTGACATGTTGTGTTATGGTTTATGATTGTAGTTGGTGACATGTTGTGTTATGGTTTATGATTGTAGTTGGTGACATGTTGTGTTATGGTTTATGATTGTAGTTGGTGACATGTTGTGTTATGGTCTATGATTGTAGTTGGTGACATGTTGTGTTATGGTTTATGATTGTAGTTGGTGAAATGCTATATATGGTGTATGATTGTAGTTAGTGACATGTTGTGTTATGGTCTATGATTATAGTTGGTGACATGTTGTGTTATGGTTTATGATTGTAGTTGATGACATGTTGTGCTATGGTCTATGATTATAGTTGGTGACATTTTGTGTTATGGTTTATGATTGTAGTTGGTGACATGTTGTGTTATGGTCTATGATTATAGTTGGTGACATGTTGTGTTATGGTTTATGATTGTAGTTGGTGAAATGTTATATATGGTGTATGATTGTAGTTAGTGACATGTTGTGTTATGGTTTATGATTGTAGTTGGTGACATGTTGTGTTATGGTTTATGATTGTAGTTGGTGACTTGTTGTGTTATGGTGTATGATTGTAGTTGGTGACATGTTGTGTTATGGTTTATGATTGTAGTTGGTGACATGTTGTGTTATGGTTTATGATTGTAGTTGGTGACATGTTGTGTTATGGTTTATGATTGTAGTTGGTGACATGTTGTGTTATGGTTTATGATTGTAGTTGGTGACATGTTGTGTTATGGTTTATGATTGTAGTTGGTGACATGTTGTGTTATGGTTTATGATTGTAGTTGGTGACATGTTGTGTTATGGTTTATGATTGTAGTTGGTGACATGTTGTGTTATGGTTTATGATTGTAGTTGGTGACATGTTATCTATTGTTTATGATTGTAGTTGGTGACATGTTGTGTTATGGTTTATGATTGTAGTTGGTGACATGTTGTGTTATGGTTTATGATTGTAGTTGGTGACATGTTATCTATTGTTTATGATTGTAGTTGGTGACATGTTGTGTTATGGTTTATGATTGTAGTTGGTGACATGTTGTGCTATGGTTTATGATTGTAGTTGGTGACATGTTATCTATTGTTTATGATTGTAGTTGGTGACATGTTGTGTTATGGTTTATGATTGTAGTTGGTGACATGTTGTGTTATGGTTTATGATTGTAGTTGGTGACATGTTGTGTTATGGTGTATGATTGTAGTTGGTGACATGTTGTGTTATGGTTTATGATTGTAGTTGGTGACATGTTGTGCTATGGTTTATCATTGTAGTTGGTGACATGTTATCTATTGTTTATGATTGTAGTTGGTGACATGTTGTGTTATGGTTTATGATTGTAGTTGGTGACATGTTGTGTTATGATTAGGTTAAAGGTTATGATTAACTTGCATCCTGAGCATGCTATCCTGTTAATGCACATTGTTTTACTTCCTCCCAAAGACGTTTAAATTATTTGGTTTTACAATCTGTTGACTGTGGCGTACCTGATGAACTTTATTCTAGAAACGGGTCGTGTGCACTAAATTAGATAGATACATTTTTACTGCTCTCACTGGATCGAGACCTCTGTTTGTGGACTATTAGTCTTCATCTCCCGAGATGAGCAAGCTAACCTTTACAACACCGATGGGAAAATTAGACAAAGTGAGTTGAATATTATATTCAATTTTCGAACGCTAGAGTTGCCAAAGAATTCATTCAGTGTTGGTAATTAGTGAAATTATTATTACATGCATAGCTAATACCTCGATATGGTTAGGATAAGGATCAATTTTGCGTTCTGGGTTATGATAAGGATTTATTTGTATAATCGCCATGTTGCGACGATTAACGGCTTCTGATTACCCCTTAGGTATCTTCAAAGTTTTCTTATGGTAAATAAACGTTAGAGAAAACCGGAGGGTAAATCAAGAATGGACAATCAAGAGACACCTTGGGCACACAAGTCACATGACGAAGACAAAAAAAACAAAAAACACAGCACAACACAGACAATTAAAAAGATGCACATCACGGACCCCGATAAAAAAAATGGAGTGAACCAGGTTATCACGAAGGGTAAGTAGATCCCGCTTCTTATGTGACACCATTCATATTACTCATATCGAGTTGGATACCACTACACTCAAACATACACAAATAGCATATTTGACACGAGCCCTCCTTCAAACAACCAGATCTAATAGTTTGGGTTATAGTTATGCTGCATTCTTTTAACAAGATAGAGTTCCTTTTGTGTATGTATTAATGCATTTACAAACCGATAGTAGCAAAAAACAGAATGCAGAAAGAATTATTTATTCATGATCAAAATATCTGGTGTCGTAAGTTTCCCAGCATTGCTGTGCTAACTTTGAAGCTCCGTATTTCAAACTTGCATTGATTGAAAACCGTCTTTGACCCTTTTCAATTACAATGTTCGCAACCGTTTTATTCTTTCCTTGTCGTTTAGTGTTAAACCTTTTTACACTCATATCAGCCAGTGAACCTGGAATAAATTTATACTTGATAAATACATATAGACATTCATTGCACTTATACAATTATAGTACAGGTTGTCCATTTGATTCGTCATGATCAAACAACGGAGGCTCCACTTTCGGAGAGACACACCTAGGCCTAATTACTATTCCGCAGAGGTTTCAACTACAGTTTACTTCAACTATACATACGGTTCAACCTCGCAGCGTTTTATGGATGGTTGCTCGTTTTGTTGGTCTTGTTAAAACTGTCTTAACTTCTTTTTCATAATGTGACTAATATAAAGCTATCAACAAGCCATTAAGAACACTAAAACGTGACATCATTGCAGTTATATACATGACGAGAACAGTAAATCTACACACATTTACTCATCTGTATCTACACACAGTTATATACATGACGAGAACAGTAAATCTACACACATTTACTCATTTGTATCTACACACATTTACTCATTTGTATCTACGTTTTTATATTTTATATTGTGAAACAAACTATATTTAAAATATTTAGCTTTAATGGGTTTTAGTAAACACAGAATAACGACGTTTATAACGACTGAGATAGGGATATAAAGTACAGATAAATTCTTGCAAGTGTTGTTTACTATTTATGGTAGTGTTGCATTAAGTTGTCTTGTAGAATAAATTATTGATAGACTGTTTTCCAAAAATAAACCGCATGCGTACAAATTACCTGTATTATTACTATTAACATAAAAACATCACGTGACATGAAACATTCATACTTTAATTATATAATAGTTACTGATATGGAGGGCAATATCAGGATATACAGATTACCCAAGGGTCGTGGAACGGACCAGCCGGCTCGGGCAATATCATTTCCACTGGCCCGTACCACGATCAAGTGCAGTCTGTCTACCCTGATATTGCACTCCATATCAGTAACTATTGTGTTTATTGCATTGAAGACCAGAATCTGACACATACAATATAAATGCATAATTTTTTTTAATCAGGATCATTGAAGGTTTCCCTAGGCGTTATCACCTTCGTTATTACCTAATTTGAATTGACTACAGCAATTGTTTGAATGGTGTTCAACTTATAATGAGAAATACAATGAGATTATAAGTAACATTGTAATTACTTAGAACATAATCACCTCTCCTAGACCAATCAGAAACTTGGATTTTTACTTTTATTTTCATAAAACATGGTTTTCTATGTTTTATAAAATGTCACGATTGACTGGATTTGCATTGTTCTCTTATTAGGTATAGAATGACTCATTAAGTTCACACTAAGTCTGATTAGAGAACAATGAAAATCTGCCTGGATTACAATAAATTATCAAAGATAGAAAACCATTTTCTGTAAAAAAACAAATAATAATAATAATCAAAAAAAGATAGAGCAAAACAAAAGCTAAAAATATAACTGTAATTTCACATTTACGATATATCGATATCGTTTATGGAATAAATGCATCTTTTCTTGGTACAAAAATAAAATGTGTGTGTGTGTGGGGGGGGGGGGGGGGGTGCTATCCCTCCAAAATACAAAGTTTTCTGTATTTTTACGTTAATAAATGATACAACTGAAGAACTTACCTATTCCAGCTTGTGCTAATTCATTCATCTTTCCATCAATTCCTTTTTGAAATGGGTTTTGAAGGTGAATTCTTTTGCATAAAGTTTATTTCTGGTTTATTATTTTCCCTTGGGTATCTCTGAATGCCATTTGCTAATGCCACTATAGGGGTGAGCATTTTTAACACATGGTTCACTTATTTAAGAAACAGTTTTAATCATGATCACATTAAAAACAAAAGTCTTTAGGGTACATTTTCATTTGATTTGTTTGGACCTTTTAAGTGAATACATTTTTCTCTGTACAGATACTGAAAGTTCATTATTTGACTAATTATTGCTAATTATTGTTTCTTTTATTTTTCTCGGGTAGGTGATTATGTTCTAAATTGTTCAAACACTATGTGCCTCGAGCTTTAAAGTTCATACAACATGGAAAACTATTGTTTAACCTATACGTAAAACGTAAACAAACAAATATCCGTGTATAAACCAGTAGTACCAGTCTATACACGGTTTTTGGACCGGTCTATATATCAGCATTCCAGTCTATATCGCGGAATAGTGAAGGTCACGCGGAGAGTGTTCAGCTAATTAAATGTATGATTTTTATTCTGATATGCAATAATCTATTATATTGTTAGTTCACAGCTACGCCTTCGGATTATGTCAATAAAGGCAATCGTTTTGAACAAACACATTGTCCGCCAACTGACCACAAAATATTCCAACATTAATAGACAAATTAAAAATGAAATGAACGTCAGAGAAAACCGAAGAGGTAGTCAAGAATGAACAACCCAGAGAAACGAGCAACATTTGGCACAAGACACAAAAGGAAGATAAAAAAAAAAGCCACTACGGATTCCCCCCCCCCCCCCAAAAACAAACACTGGCGCGAACTCAGGTGCTCACAAAGGGTAAGTATTCCCTATTTCTTATATTAGGACACCCGCCGTGTTACTCATATAATCATGTCCTGTAAAAGTATTGTCGGTGATAGAAGCAACATTTACGTAAAAGGAACAGATCCACTGCCATCTGAGAAATGAATATTTCGTAACTCTCAACCAGTTCGTCATTACGACCGTAAATTATGTAGAGATTACCTCAACCTAGAAGCAACGTAACGTAAATTTTCTAGCATTTCCCAACATTATATACATAAGACAATAACTTATTTTGAACGTTAGGTGGATTAACTGCTTACACCTGCGGAGCACCCGAGCTTACAGCGATTTTAAGTGGAGTTCGCGTTGTTCGATCTTTAGTTTTCTGTGTAATGCTTTGTCGACCATTGTTTGTCCCTTTGCACTTTTTCTTTTAGGCATTGTATTATCTGTCCTTCGTATTACGGTTTCTGATTACACCTTTGGTATCTTTAAATGTTTGCTATGTTCCGCGCCAAATGTCAATCATTTCATTTCTGTTACAAAACATCCATACCGCGTGTCGTACTCGTGAACTTATTTAGACAAACTCATTATTCTGTTTCGTTATTGTAAATAAGTTAATGTGTAAGAACCTTGGTATATGTAATACTTGATGGTTTCTTCTGTCAGTGATATGTTTCTCTATCAGTTGGATGGATTCTGGTGTATTAAAACAGGCTGCAAAATGTTGTTTCTAAATCAAACTGAAGTTGTGCTCATAATATATATTTATTGTCTGTAAAATACTTGTGATATAGATAATACTGATAGAACATTGTCTTTGAGGGATTTTCTTTTTAACCAATCAATGGTATCATAAAGTGGCATAGCACTATGTGCACTAGGGCTAAGAAAGAGGAAAATAACCCTTTCATAAACATAATATATAATTCGCGAGCCCCTGGGTTCACCCCCTGTTTTTTTGGGGGGTACGTGTTGCTCATCGTTTTAGTTTTCTGTGTTTTGTTTGTCTTCTTTCTGTTTCAATTTATTAGCGACGAATACGTTAAGAATGTTGTTCCACTTTAGCTGAAGTATGTACCTACCTAAGAGTCCAGAGTAACCAGTGTTATCAGTTCCAACATCCATATAGATTTGTATACCTTTCAGAGAACCCCGTGATCTACATACTATAATCTTCATGGCTTCAGTAGGAAATGGAAGATCAAAGGTCTCATCATCTTGCCATTCTCTGTTAGAATGGTTCGTCATAATCAAATCTGTATACATGGTCAGCTGATGATCTGGTACATAGACAGCTTGTATATATTCTGCACTATAAAACTGTTTGTCAATAATACTTTCACATTTCCCAGTCTTTATATCTAATGATTCTTCTGTAGGAGCAAACGATACAAATATAAATGCATTATTCTTTTATAAGTATAGACAAAACAATATAATCAAAACCAAATATGGGAGGATTAAAATAAAAGTTAGAGAAAACCGAAGGAGCAATCAAGAAAGGACAATTCAGAGACACTGGCAATATTGGGCACACAAGACACACGAAGAAGACAAACAAGCCACAATAACACAACACAACACGGAACAAAATTGAAACAGCACAAAAATGTATTTAACAGTGTAAAAGTGAGCTGCTGCATAAATCTACTAAACATTTATCACAATGATTCGTTTGCCTTATGGATAAGGATTTCCGAGAGAACAATTTTTGTTTTGATTATTTCATTTTTAAGTTACTATGGCAACGGATTTCATCTTTGGTTTTATTGATTGCAAGCCTAGAAATCCCCCCACCCCACAAATCATATATTGACAAAATACAGGTAATATGGTCAAATATGTTTGCATGCAACGGGACCATCAATAACCACGAAATGAGCTGCTACAAAGTTCATAGTACTAGGAACCGGCCTTTGTCATACATGTAAAGAGTATGTTTCGTCCAGTAGTCTTATGTTGTTCGTCAAACACAAAAAATGGACACCCATAAGGAGGAAAATGTATGTCTACCGGGGAAGGAGGAATTTTATATGAAAACAATATTAAAATGACTTACCGCCGTGTTTTATAAGTGTAACATGTTGATGTTTTGGAATATTCAGGTTCATACAGATAGGTAGTTCTAGTCCTTTCATCTTGATATATACAGAAGGCACATAATTGTCTGAAAATAAACACGAAACAAGCAATTATTTATTATGACAGCGTTATAACAAACAGTAACTAAATACGAATTTGCCTGGTGACTATATAGTTTCTAGTTGATAATAAAATGAAGAAAAAAAACACCACACTGTAGGAACAATTCCAAATTCAACTATAAAATTCGTAGAATCAGGCAAAATCGATACCCCTGACAAACACATACATTCTATATTTTAATGTTAACATTTCAGCTTATAAGGGCTTGTTTAAGTTCACTGTTTAGTGCAGTCAGCACAGAAACGATTGAGTACATCAGTATGGTAGTTGTAGTTAGCTATTATGTGATCTTTACTACTAAAATAAGTACAACATCTGTAGATAATGAACACAATACCTGAACAAACACAGAGAATATGGACCACATCAAGCATCGAGTGTTCCGGAAAGGTGAGCAGCTTCTGCTCCAACTGCGACACCCACTGTGTTACTAGGGTAAAGTGTGACGCATTTTTGTAAATATTCAATAGTTGCACATATGTACATACGAGTAATTTGTAAATAAATATAAAATTGTCTTACTATTGTCTTTACAAAATGCATTTGGCTTGTTTGTCCTCTTGTTGACCACCGGTCCTTGATTCTGTACATATGATGAAGATGGTAAGTGCACAATTGGTGTATCATCAGCATGTGCGGTGTTCTTGTGTAATAACGGACGTGTTCTTATCTTTGAATTTTTAACCACTTTCTTCTGTCCTTTAGTATTTCTTCTGTTTTTTAAACGTATAGCTTTCAGTTGCTCTAAAACAGTGTCTAAATCGTAGAACTGATTATCCATTGGATTAAAATTTGACATGTGGTTAGTGTTATCAGTATCCATTGGTAACACACTTTTATTTTTTCCAGATGAAAAATATGGATCTACAAAGTCATGAACCTGATTACCACTGCCATTTGCTTCATTCTGAACAGCATTGGCTGTTGGTGAACTAGATAGGGGTTCGTAAAAGTTGCTGAATATATCAGATGTTCCGTGACCGGAGTTGACATTGTTATCAACATTATCACGAGATCCAGTTGCCTGTTGATGTATTCCTCCTGTGTGATCTGGTTGGAAATCGTGATGGTTTTCATGATATTGTTTAGTGGTATCGACATAAGAAATACCTGGCATCAGCACCTCTTTAATTTGGTTGCTTGGTAACAGAGAGCTCGGCCGGTTTGTATCAGGACGCAATGGACCGTGATCATCTGTGCTGACAGGAAAAACATTCTCCTGGATTGGATGTTTCTGGACGATGTCGCCTAAATGCTTGGATTGTCTAACTATTTCATTGGCTAATTCATACTCTGAAAATCAAAGAACAATCCAATTGTGGTTATAAATATATTTTCATTGCTTGATATATAGAATGGGTATTATTTGATGACAGGAAACAAATTGAAGCTTTACTGAATAAAATGGAAAACAAAACAAAATCATGAGAACAGTTTTAAAAGCTAATAAGTAAATCGTGGAATCAAAACCAAATTCGATACCCCTAATACACATATACATGACCGCTCACGCTCCTGACTTGGAACAGGCACTTCAGTGCAAAGTGGCGGAAGATAGTTAATGGGACCAGACCTCCCCTCTTATTGAAATTGCGCGCTTATGAAAATGTGTTCCACATGTGAATAAAATGCCAATCGTCACATATAACTGGGTGAACAGCTTTATTGTAAAGACCATGAATCATGATCTTCATATTGATACTGAATTTAACAAGGGCAGATAGAATGGAAACAGGTATCTATGTTTTAAATTGTGTCAGTGTTTTATAATCATAGTGATATTACAATTATTTTAAAATAAAAACCATTTTGCAGGTTGATATTATTACTTACCTTTTTGGTCCTTCTCCAACTTGTCCTTAGTTATAGTGTCTTCATCTTTGACAGAATTTTCAAACTCAGCAGGTATGTACATATCCTGTCCATGACCTATTGTTTGGCCGGGAGTTTGGTTTTCACTATTCCTACCTACAGAGAAGGTATCGGCGTTATCCACACCTTGATGTTGTTTTATGGTGTTTCCCGTTCTTGATCTTTCAGTTAAAGTTCTTAGAAAAGGGTCAACAAAGTTTTGCGAATATGCCGAAAATTCATCTTAAAAATACAACAAATTACGTGTTGATACCGTCTGACTTTATTTATACTGTACTAAGTACATTTCCTATTTCCCATTTAGAAGACAAAATTCAGAAATTATACCGTTCACAATAGTACATCACCAATTACTATAATTATTGTCTTTATACGTCAGTACATGTACAGTATTTGTTATTCTCTAAACAAATAGGCATTATATGTTTTACACCAAAAGTTGAGTACGTTTAACAACCCAATGCCAGTCCAGTTTACGACTGAGATATGGACATCAATATTGTTAAGGCATGGTTTTATATATATTTATCATATAACATTATTTCATGTAGAATGTAACGGAAGTAACCATTCAATACCCCTTCCCCTCCCCCATTTCTGCTAGAGCTTTATCGCTTCAAATCATGACGTCTTCGACAGAATCAAAATGACACTCTCGTCATCTTCAACCCTCTGCTTAATTAAAGGGTTATTCCACGATAATTGATGAATATTGTTCCTCACAAAATGTTAAGATATTCCACTTCGAACAAAATTCACCAATCTTTGGACAATAACCATATAATGTTGGTTATCTCATACCTTTCGTACACATGTAGTGTTGATAGTGATGTATTACTTTGCGTGCTTCATTTCCTGAAGGATGGAATGGACCTCGGTGGTCCATGTTACTTCCACAGTTTTATGGTCGCCATCATGACTCTTAACTGTTATTGAATATATGTATCATAGATGTTTACGATTAACTCCGTTTTTCCAGTCCTCCGTCCCTCCTATTTAAAAGTGACGTATGACCCGAATATTTACAATATTAACACGACAGGTGACAGTAGTGAAGTAGGAACTGCCAACCCTTCCGGCTCAAGAAAACATTGAAAAGGGCATAAATAGCAGAACCTAAATCGACCAAGCTTATCTATCTCTGGGAGAGCTGCATTTCCAATATTAGATATATCCTATGAACAATGTCATTGCCGAAACATGAAATTCTGAGTGGATGAATAAGTTAGCTTCGGGAATATATTATAGATGTACCGGTATTAACTTACCTAAAGATGTTGAAAGTGTATATAACGAAAATAAAACTAAAGATCCTATTCGAGATGTGATCATTTTGGTTACAAATTACAAATGGTTCAATTTGCAATATAGTATTTAAACTATTTGTTTTTACTTTGTCAGCATCATATACAATAGTTAAATAGGATTAATGACTTTTAATATGATGGCTGACAATTACAACAGGAATTAATGTCTTTCTTTAAATAGTCTTTATCAATAAATGTTCTATTTCTATGTGACAAAGAGACACTTTTATTGTTATAATCTGATCAGAGTTGACTTCAACAGATGGAACCTAATAAATTTGTTTAAAAAACAAAAAACACCACAAAGACTAGAGTTTTAATGCAGTCATTTAGCATAGATATATTAACTTGTGCGTATACTCCATAGACATGAGCTGCTGGAATGTTGCTATATATAGATTGATAGTTCACAATGGGAAAATTGAAATCAACCCTTTAATGGTAAAGCTTCGTTCTTAACAGGCCCTCACTGTCAATTTCTAGGTGTAGGTATCTGTGATAGCCTTTTCTCATGTTCAATGGGATAGATGGGAACAACATAGTCACCACACCTGAAATTATGCAGTGAAAGAAATCTTGTATATAGCGGAACGTGAAATTAAAGAATATCTTAGCTTCTTTGGGGTTTTTTAGAAGCCCCTTTATGAAGTCTGCCTCATATGAAAAAGGAACGTTTCTGCGAGAAGATACGCATCCATTTGAATGTCGACTGTCTGTTGTAAGATACGAGCATTTTGATGATGTCAACATCAGAAAACTTTTTGTTAGAAACTGTTGGTTTTATTTTAATTTGTCCTGTTCTTGTTTTTTCATTTTTGTTTCTGTTTTTGTTTTGGTTTTTTTCGTTTTTTTTCGTTTTGTTTTTTTTTCTTTTTTTGTTGTTTCTTTTTGTGTTCGTGTGTTTTTTTGTTTTTTTTTGTTAGTTATTTCATTAAGACATACGATTTGTTCCTTAAACAAGATATCATCTACTTAACCAGTCAGTTTTATGAAACAAGTTAAATCATTTTAATCTATATGTTATGGAGTGGGGTTCAATTTGTGTCAACACAATGAATATATATTGAAAATATTGAGTTTTACTGTAAAAAAAAACAATCACAATCACAAAGTTCGAAAAGTTCTGTAGGATGTCATATCGCGTGTGCCACTAGTTATTTAAACAGAAATGAAAGGAGAATTTAAATCATCTTAATTACAGTAATATCTCTGTCTTTCGGTTTCTCATTTGGGGCCCATATCACTAGTTCAATCCCGCCACTTTCTACTGAAGTGCCTATACCAAGTCATGAAAATAAGCGGTTATGTATTTTGTGCTAGTGTTATCAATGTTACCTCTCTCTACGATTTTGGAACTGTTCCGACAGTATGGTATTATTATTTTTTCATTTTCATTTTAATTTCTTATTCAAGTTGTATAGATAAATGTAATCCTACATCATATAAAAACACGGATGTCTACGTTTTTACTTAATTTGAATCAAGTACTTAATCATAAGTACGTCTTGAAATTGCTACTTGAAAATAACTTTAATCATTAAAATACCTTAATTACAATTATGACACTGGGGAGACGTAAGACTTTCAATAAATTAGCAACTAGCGCCATCATGTCGAGATGTACCAATTAAACATATATATATATATTATCATTAGATTGTAATGCTGTCGCAAAAATAAATGTCCACGTAATAATGTCAACAATGTATTATAACAGTCTTTCATACAGCGATTCTTAAATACAATTACAAATCGTAAATGAAATAATATTTAACGTCTTTAACAAACACATGTTATTGATTCTATCTCAACAATCAGGAGAAAGAGAACGTTAAAAGTACGTCTATCTTCATCGCTAAATATGAGTATGTTTTTTTCTCTCGATTGCTATTGATAGCTACTATGTATTTAACGCCACTGGTTTAACGCTACTTTCAGAAATATTCCAGTTAGACAGGAGAGGTCAATTTTATTGGTGATAGAAACAATAGTACCAAGGAAAATAAACGTTAGAGAAAACTGAAGGAGACACCATGAGATGAATGTCCAGAAACACAGGTACCAAGAGATGAATGTCCAGAAACACAGGCACCAAGAGATGAATGTCCAAAAACACAGGCACCAAGAGATGAATGTCCAGAAACACAGGCACCAAGAGATGAATGTCCAGAAGCACAGGCACCAAGACATGAATGTCCAAAAACACAGGTACCAAGAGATGAATGTCCAGAAACACAGGCACTAAGAGCTGAATGTCCAGAAACACAGGCACCAAGAGACGAATGTCCAGAAACACAGGCACCAAGAGATGAATGTCCAGAAACACAGGCACCAAGAGATGAATGTCCAGAAACACAGGTACCAAGAGATGAATGTCCAGAAACACAGGTACCAAGAGATGAATGTCCAGAAACACAGGCACTAAGAGATGAATGTCCAGAAACACAGGCACCAAGAGACGAATGTCCAGAAACACAGGCACCAAGAGATGAATGTCCAGAAACACAGGCACCAATAGATGAATGTCCAGAAACACAGGTACCAATAGATGAAAGTTCAGAAACACAGGTACCAAGCGATGAATGTCCAGAAACACAGGCACCAAGAGATGAATGTCCAGAAACACAGGCACCAAGAGATGAATGTCCAAAAACACAGGCACCAAGAGATGAATGTCCAGAAACACAGGTACCAAGAGATGAATGTCCAGAAACACAGGCAACATTAGGAACAAAACACAGAACGATGACAAACAAAACAAAAATACAAGAAAACTAACAAAAAAATAGCAACAGAACCCTGAAATTGTGAGTAAAACCAGGTGCTCTCGAAACGTAAGAAGTTCCTGTTTCTTAAAAGATACAACGGTTTTCTTTTTCAGCATGAGTACTCAGATGAAGGGTATGATCCACAGAGTACTCAGATGAACGGTATGATCCACAGAGTACTCAGATGAAGGGTATGATCCACAGAGTACTCAGATGAACGGTATGATCCACAGAGTACTCAGATGAACGGTATGATCCACAGAGTACTCAGATGAACGGTATGATCCACAGAGTACTCAGATGAACGGTATGATCCACAGAGTACTCAGATGAACGGTATGATCCACAGAGTACTCAGATGAACGGTATGATCCACAGAGTACTCAGATGAACGGTATGATCCACAGAGTACTCAGATGAAGGGTATGATCCACAGAGTACTCAGATGAACGGTATGATCCACAGAGTACTCAGATGAACGGTATGATCCACAGTCATTTAATCAAAAGACTAGAACATTGGTATTTGCTGCTTCTCCACTTCTACTCAACATAAGGAACTACGAGCAAAGACTGTTTAGCTTGGAGACCATGTAATATGTCTGAGTGGAGCGACATGTCTACCTGTGGACTGTTGTTTTAGTAAACTAGCACTTTAACAATCAAACTAATCGTGTTTCTTTAATACAAAGCAAACATCATCATCTCATCATCAACAAAATAAATTATTCTCGAACTAATACAGCTAAAAAATTGACTTTAAAAATCACTCATCACAAATTGTTGCTTATTAGGTCACATGTTAATTGTATATAAACTACTTAATTAATTCTGTATTTTATTTTAGCTATTCACTGCATTTCAGCACAAGCGATAAAACGGACTGACTTAAATATATCTGTATAATTGTTGAAATTGGAGTTAAATTATTATTATTATTGTTATTATTCTTATTATTATTATTATTACTATAAGAAAAAAATAGTCCTACATGTATTCTAATTTGAAAAATTTTCAACATCCATCTTAAATTGTTTTTCTGGGTCTTTCACTTGCCAGCATTCGGTCGCTACACTGGATATCCGTTTAAGCAGAATGGCCTTTTTAATGGTAAATTTCTTTTTCTGCTTTTTTATTTGTATTTTAGCAAACTGTGATTTCCTCTTCCTTGTGATTTTTGCGCTTTTCACCCTCATTCCTATAAAATGACCTGGAAAACAATAAAATGGTAATAAATCATATTATTATATAACTTGAGATAACGTTCTTTGATAATATACAATTAATGACTTTTCATAAGGTGGACACTGTGATTTATTAACCCCGAGGAAGTGATGTTCACCGAAGCCACCGAAATGAAAAGTCATCAATTGTTTTATTAAATGACACATTCTAAGTGTAATTTTGGGGTGAAAATTGTGAATTGTTGCTGTTTCTTAGACATTTCCATTTATTCTTTTTTATATGTAGCTGCTTCAAACCAACAAACACCATTTTTAAAGCTTGACATTTCTAGTGTTTCAAAACAATAAAACTGATTAAGAAAAAACGAATACAATTTAAAAAATTTAACAAATAAAATATCACAGTTTCAGTAACATTTTTAAACAATTTTTAAAGAACATAGGTAAGTATAATTAATTTATGTTGTAGTTTATGGTAATGTTAGAGCAATTATTGAACACATGAAATTGCATCATCAACTGTAGCAAAATGTGTCTTAACTTCTGGTTCTACTGACGAAGCTGCTTCGTTCATTTTTGCTTACTAACAGTCGTCTGCTGATTACCGACGTTCGTTAACAAGACCGCCTCTTGCAATTGGTTGAGGTTCAGCATGTCGGCCAATTAGATATATCGATATTAATAAGTCTACTGGTTTTCCCCTGTTACTATATTTGGGTACGTACTAACTGCACCATAAGATTTTTAACCTCACGCGCAAAATTGCGCGGTGGACATGTAGTTCTGTTAGAGGAAGCAACGAACCTTCTAAACCAATCAGAATTAAGAAAATGCATAGTCATTTAATAAAACGTTATATTCACCTCGCGGGACGTAACGCACGATGAATATAACATTTATTCACCTCGCGTGACGTAACGTAACTTTTGCACAAAGCTAAGCCAAAGAAATCGTCGTGATAAAAGCTTATTTTAAGGGTAAAAGAAACATATAAAATGTGTCATATAATAAAACAATTAATGACTTTCAATTCGATGGATACCAGGATTTATTAACCCAAGAATAATATATTTACCTCGGCCCCCAAAGGGTTAATCAAAAGCCGTAAATATAAGACGAACAGACAACATTTGTACATATATACATTGAACCATGGTGCCTATAGCAGGATGAAATTTATTTTGCTAAGATAAACTATGATCTAATTGATGAAATGCATAAAAACAAAAAAGTGATAATTGTCAAATTATTTCTATAAATTTGGAGATACATCCGTTAACATAAATTCAATGTGTATCACCGTAATTGTACTGTGAGACATATTAGAATCGAAATAATTCAGGGAAGTCATAATGTTTTGTGAGTTTTAACATGGGTTGGCAAGATATTAGTAAATTTACTGAAAGCAAAATAATAAAATACTAATATCCTGCCCACCCATGTTGAAACTCACAACAACCAGGAATTAATTCTTAATTCTAACATGACCTCACTCTTTCCCTTTGTTAAAAAAAAACAGAATTATTTCTTCGTATTATCTCATTAGCACATGCGCCGATGAATGTGACTGACGTTTCCATTGGCAGCATAAATTGTGACCCGAATAATGCTGATAGAGGGCGCAGTATTATTCGAGTTACATGAATTGTGTGCGACATTTTCCACAAGCGTATGTATAAATTACCGTCTTCCAATCAAAGTATACTACCGTATTTGTACTCTTAGACATATCAGAATCGAAATAAATCATGGAAGCCAGAATGTGTTTTGAGTTTTAAAATGGATTGGCGAATATTAGTAAATCTTATTTCTCGCTTCTGGCTCGGGATAAAATACTAAAATCCGCCAATCCATGTTAAAACTCCCAACACATTCTGGCTTCCATGATTTATTTCTTAATTATATTACATTCAAGGGAGATAAATCATTGATAGTGCACTCAAGTTCATGAAGTAATTTAGATGTATTATGTTCACCACACCATGCTTTGTTCCGGGAGTGTGACATGTTGTTCATCACACCATGCTTTGTTTCGGCAGTGTGACATGTTGTTCACCACACCATGCTTTGTTCCGGCAGTGTGACATGTTGTTCACCACACCATATTTGTTCCGGCAGTGTGACATGTTGTTCACCACACCATGCTTTGTTCCGGCAGTGTGACATGTTGTTCACCACACCATGCTTTGTTCCGGCAGTGTGACATGTTGTTCACCACACCATGCTTTGTTCCGGCAGTGTGACATGTTGTTCACCACACCATGCTTTGTTCCGGCAGTGTGACATGTTGTTCACCACACCATGCTTTGTTTCGGCAGTGTGGCATGTTGTTCACCACACCATGCTTTGTTCCGGCAGTGTGACATGTTGTTCACCACACCATGCTTTGTTCCGGAAGTGTGACATGTTTTTGTTTTTCATTTGATTACTTAGTTATTCTAGAACAACCAGTAGACATGTATCATTATGGGTATTGGAGTGATCATTTACTTACTAAGTAAGGGGACCGTCGTGGTCGTGATCGTATGGTAGTTGGATTTACAACTACCTATGCAATCAGTGCCTATCACCACTGAAGTTGTGAGTTCTAATCTCGATCATGGCGAGGTGTACAATATTATGTGATAAAGTTTGTCAGTGACTTGCGACAGGTCGGTAGTTTTCTCTGGGTCCTCCGGTTTCCTCCGCCAATAAACTGAAATATTGTTGAAAATGGTGTTAAACATCATCGAACAAACAAACAAAGAAACAAACAACTTACTAAGTATGCCATCAGTAGAGATACTGTTGTTTACTTTATGGGATATATAAGCATGGACTTCTAATGGACCAATAGGACCTTTAGAGGGTGCAATTCCTACTGTTGTTTGCAAAGTATTAAAGGTTACGTTGTATCGTTTGCCAACTGATGCCCAGCTGAAGGCACTTCCATTAAGTAAACGTACACCATCTATATTAAATCGGACACTGTATCCAAAGCTTACAGCTTCTATTAGCATCACATGATCGTCAGGTTGTCCAAATATACACCGCCTGATATTAGCGGTTAATATATTACCTAAAAATCAATAAATACAATTATTTTTAACCATACATGGTAATATAGTTTATAGTAAACCAGACCCAAAGGACCATGTGAGCTTTTGTCATAATTGTGCATGTAGGTCGTCTACAAAAATTCCTCATTTCGTCTTGATCCGACAAAAAAGGGCCTCCATGGTAACTATTTTTTTCTGATTTGCTGAAACTCTAAACATCTTCCTTTCTGAAACTATAGGTTATTATATAAATAACACATAGCTGAGAGGGTGGTAGAGCAGATTGTTATCCCGAGAAATTCATTGTCAATCGAGGCGAAGCCAAGGTTGACAATGAAATTTCTAGGGGTATCTGCTCTACCACCCTCTCAGCTATGTATTATTTGTTTTATTATACTGAATGTTCTTTTCTCCTGGTTTCATTCTTTTTTTTATGATTTTGATGCCCTGAATTTCAATTGCTGTTGTCTTTAAATGTGATATCGATGATGTGTAATAAATAAGATTACATATATTTTTTGTATTTGTTAATATTTTTCTGCCATTTTGGTGTATGTTTTATACAAATGGGTGTTCTTAAATGAAAAGTGAGCAATTTTGTCAGCTACGCCATGTGATAGACTAAATTATCACCCTCTGCCATGTGATAGACTAAATCATCACCCTCTGCCATGTGATAGACTAAATTATCACCCTCTGCCATGTGATAGACTAAATTATCACCTTCTGCCATGTGATAGACTAAATTGCCACACGCTCCTTAACGCTCCTTAATGATATGACAGGAAATTTACATGAAATATAATAAAATTATGTATTACATAGTACAAATGGTGTATGCAATGTCCTACAAAAATCCTCATTTAATGTTCGTGACGTTTAATAGTATCACGACGTGTGTCACTGGTGGAGCAGGAACTGCCTAATCTTTAGGAGCACTGGAGTTCACCCCTGGGTTTTAGTGGTATTCTTGTTGCTCAATATTTAGTTTTCTGTGTAGTGTTTTGTGGATAATTGTTTGTTTTCTTGTCCTTTCTCTTTTCGGCCATTGTATTGTCTGTCTCTCTTCTATTTGCGGCTCTAATGATCCCTTTGGTATCTTGAAAACCTTTCTTTATCTACATATCTGTTGTAAAAAGTGAATTCCTGTTTCAGAAACTACTAGCTTTCTTCAATGTAACCATAACAGAATAATCAGGAAAGCGATTTCGTGAGCCTCTTTTAGTTTCGCATGAAAGGGGTGAAAAATGAATAGTGGGAACTTTACACAAGCTCAGATACAGAGAGACAAAAATAAAAACATAACAGAAACACTGTTACAAAATGAACTGCAACAAAAATCAATATTGATGAACTGATGATATTTGTTTCGTAATTGTAAAGGTATCTTGCTCCACTAGTGATGCCTGTCGTGTCACTGTCAAACGACACGAACAACATAAGAATCTGTAATGTTTGTTTAATGAATAATATTGCAAACTGTCCTCACAATGTGAAAAACAATATTCTGAAATGTTTTCCTATTATTTTTCTATTTGTATTACATTTTATTGATAAATATATTCAAAAACTTGAAGAAATAAATAATCTTGCTCATACAATAAACAGAATTGAAGTTTTCTTAAATGTGATGAATATTCGCTTTGCTTTGTAAAAGATGGCGTGTAACTACTGGCATTTAATGTATTTTCACATCAGTGTACAGTTTATATATAATCATTGATAAGACATTTCAAGTAGCAAATTAGAGTCTGTCACGTGATTCTGAATAAAGTCTTATTTGAAGTATATTTGTATTATTTCTACTGTTTACAGGTTAATACATAAAAATGCTTACCATGCTCTTTTAAAAAGAGATAATCATCTTGTTGTAAGGGATCTGGTTTGAATGGAAGCTTCATGCACAATGGGATGCTTAAACCTTTTAGGTAGACAAATAAGTCTGTAGACCGATAACCTAGTAAAAAAATTAAATGTTGGATTTATATTTCCTTTTAATGACCATTTGTTTTATTAAAGTAAATAATATTGTACAAACTAATACTTTGTAAACAGCATTGTACAAGCGAATTCTTTGTAAACAATAGTGTACAAACGAACCCTTTGTAAACAATAGTGTACAAGCGAATTCTTTGTAAACAACATTGTACAAACGAATCCTTTGTAAACAATATTGTACAAACGAATCCTTTGCAAACAATATTGTACAAACGAATCCTTTGTAAACAACATTGTACAAACGAATCCTTTGTAAACAATATTGTACAAACAAATCCTTTGTAAACAACATTGTACAATCGAATCCTTTGTAAACAACATTGTACAAACGAATCATTTACAAACTACATTGTACAAACGACTTTGTAAACTACATTGTACAGACGAATTCTTTGTAAGCAACATTGTACAAACGAATTCTTTGTAAACAATATTGTAAAACGATTTTTTTTGCAAACAACATTGTACAAACGAATCATTTGTAAACAATAGTGTACAAACGAATCCTTTGTAAACTATATTGTACACACGAATTCTTTGTAAACAATATTGTACAAGCGAATTCTCTTGTTATTGTACAAACTCTTCTTTATAAGCAATAGTATACAAACGAATCCGTTGTAAACAATATTGTACATATGAATCCTTTGTAAACTACATTGTACAAACGAATTCTTTGTAAACAATATTGTACAAGTGAATTATCTTGTTATTGTACAAACTCTTCTTTATAAACAATAGTATACAAACGAATCCTTTGTAAACAATATTGTACAAACGAATTATATTGTTATTGTACAAACTCTTCTTTATAAATAATAGTATACAAACGAATCCTTTGTAAACAACATTGTACAAGCGAATTCTTTGTAAGCAATATTGTACAAACTATTTTTTTATAAACAACATTGTACAAACGAACTCTTTGTAAACAATATTGTACAAACGAATTCTTTGCAAACAACATTGTACAAGCGAATTCTTTGTAAACAATATTGTAAAACGATTTTTTTTAAACAACATTGTACAAACGAATCCTTTGTAAACAATATTGTACAAACGAATCCTTTGCAAACAACATTGCACAAACGAATCCTTTGTAAACTACATTGTACACACGAATTATTTGTAAACAATATTGTACAAACGAATTCTCTTGTTATTGTACAAACTCTTTTTTATATACAATAGTATACAAACGAATCCTCTGTAAACAATATTGTACAAACGAATCCTTTGTAAACAACATTGTACATACGAATCCTTTGTAAACTACATTGTACACACGAATCCTTTGTAAACAATATTGTACAAACGAATTCTCTTGTTATTGTACAAATTTTTCTTTATCAATAATAGTATACAAACGAATTCTTTGTAAACAATATTGTACAAACGAATCCTTTGTAAACAACATTGTACAAATGAATTCTTTGTAAGAAATATTGTACAAACTAATTTTGTTATAAACAAGTGTACAAACGAACCATTTGTAAACAATATTGTACAAACGAATCCTTTGTAAACAATATTGTAAAACGAATTCTTAGTGAACAATATTGTACGAACGAATTCTTCGTAAACAATATTGTACAAACGGATTCTTTGTAAACAATATTGTCCAAACGAATTCTTTGTAAACAATATTGCACAAACGATTTTGTTTTTGTAAACAACATTGCACAAACGAATTCTTTGTAAACAATATTGTACAAGCGAATTCTTTGTAAACAATATTGTACAAACGAATTCTTTGTAAACAATATTGCACAAGCGAATTCTTTGTAAACAATGTTGCACAAACAAATTATTTGTAAACAATATTGCACAAACGAATTATTTGTAAACAATATTGTACAAGCGAATTCTTTGTAAACAATAGTGTGCAAACGAATTCTTTGTAAACAATATTGCACAAACGAAATCTTTGTAAACAATATTGCACAAACGAATTCTTTGTAAACGATATTGTACAAACGAATTCTTTGTAAACAATATTGCACAAACGAATTATTTGTAAACAATATTGCACAAACGAATTCTTTGTAAACAATATTGTACAAATTAATTATTTGTTCTCTTCATGAGTAGACCACATCTAATAGGTTAAACAATTTATTATAGCGAAATTTTAGTTCCAAATATTAGTAATTTCAGTGTCAAAATGAATGGTTGTATTATAGTAAATGTTTTAGCAATATGTGATAGACAGCAAGGGATATTGGATTTCCACCAGCTTATGTCGTAGTAGTTTGTGTGCCCAATAATTTGAAGTGGTATGTAGTTTGTCGTCTTGTTGATAATGGCTGAAATGTTGCCCATCACTGTTCTTTACATACTTATAACAATGCAATGATCTGATCAGCTATTCATCCCACAGTTTTAATTCTAATTAGGAAAGTGATTTCAGAGTAGGATATATGGACAGTTGTCCAATAGAGGTTTCATATTTGATCTCAAAACAGTGACACACGGACAATTTCTTATGTGTGACACATCAAATACATTAATTGGGATCTAGTTCTAAGACAGAATGAAAACAAAAAGCATGATCAAAAACCTAAACAAACCAAACAAAGAAAACAAAAAACAGGATCAAAAACCTAAACAAACCAAACAAAGAAAACAAAAACCTGGGGTTAGTGAAAGTGGTCCGAAAGAGCCATTTAGCCATTTCCATTCGGTGAAAGGCCGACAAGCACCTAGCTTTAACGTGATAAGAGTACAACGCATATTTAAACCTCACAAAACATCTCAACGAAATAAAACTCAACCACCTATCAGATGTCCCGAACTAAAAAAAAACTTCATAACGAGATCAAACTAGGACCTATATCAGATGTCCCGAACTAAAAAAAACTTCATAACGAGATCAAACTAGGACCTATATCATATGTCCCGAACTAAAAAAAAACTTCATAACGAGATCAAACTAGGACCTATATCATATGTCCCGAACTAAAAAAAAACTTCATAACGAGATCAAACTAGGACCTATATCATATGTTCCGTACTAAAATAAATTCATAACGAGATCACACTAGGACCTATATCATATATTCCGTACTAAAAATAAATCATAACGAGATCACAATAGGACCTATATCATATGTTCCGAACTCAAAAAGTGCATAACGAGATCAAACTAGGACCTACATATCATGTGTTCTGAACTCACAAACACTTCCGAGATAAAACTAGAACCTATATCATGTGTTCTGAACTCACAAACACTTCCTAATGAGATAAAACTAGAACCTATATCATGTGTTCTGGACTCACAAACACTTCCTAATGAGATAAAACTAGAACCTATATCATGTGTTCTGAACTCAAAAACACTTCCTAATGAGATAAAACTAGAACCTATATCATGTGTTCTGAACTCACAAACACTTCCTAATGAGATAAAACTAGAACCTATAACATGTGTTCTGAACTCACAAACACTTCCTAATGAGATAAAACTAGAACCTATATCATGTGTTCTGAACTCACAAACACTTCCTAATGAGATAAAACTAGAACCTATATCATGTGTTCTGAACTCACAAACACTTCCTAATGAGATAAAACTAGAACCTATGTCATGTGTTCTGAACTCACAAACACTTCCTAATGAGATCAAACTAGAACCTATATCATGTGTTCTGAACTCAAAAACACTTCCTAATGAGATAAAACTAGAACCTATATCATGTGTTCTGAACTCACAAACACTTCCTAATGAGATAAAACTAGAACCTATATCATGTGTTCTGAACTCAAAAACACTTCCTAATGAGATAAAACTAGAACCTATAACATGTGTTCTGAACTCACAAACACTTCCTAATGAGATAAAACTAGAACCTATATCATGTGTTCTGAACTCACAAACACTTCCTAATGAGATAAAACTAGAACCTATATCATGTGTTCTGAACTCACAAACACTTCCTAATGAGATAAAACTAGAACCTATATCATGTGTTCTGAACTCACAAACACTTCCTAATGAGATAAAACTAGAACCTATGTCATGTGTTCTGAACTCACAAACACTTCCTAATGAGATAAAACTAGAACCTATATCATGTGTTCTGAACTCAAAAACACTTCCTAATGAGATAAAACTAGAACCTATATCATGTGTTCTGAACTCACAAACACTTCCTAATGAGATAAAACTAGAACCTATATCATGTGTTCTGAACTCAAAAACACTTCCTAATGAGATAAAACTAGAACCTATAACATGTGTTCTGAACTCACAAACACTTCCTAATGAGATAAAACTAGAACCTATGTCATGTGTTCTGAACTCACAAACACTTCCTAATGAGATAAAACTAGAACCTATGTCATGTGTTCTGAACTCACAAACACTTCCTAATGAGATAAAACTAGAACCTATATCATGTGTTCTGAACTCAAAAACACTCCCTAATGAGATAAAACTAGAACCTATGTCATGTGTTCTGAACTCACAAACACTTCCTAATGAGATAAAACTAGAACCTATGTAATGTGTTCTGAACTCAAAAACACTTCCTAATGAGATAAAACTAGAACCTATAACATGTGTTCTGAACTCACAAACACTTCCTAATGAGATAAAACTAGAACCTATGTCATGTGTTCTGAACTCACAAACACTTCCTAATGAGATAAAACTAGAACCTATATCATGTGTTCTGAACTCAAAAACACTCCCTAATGAGATAAAACTAGAACCTATGTCATGTGTTCTGAACTCACAAACACTTCCTAATGAGATAAAACTAGAACCTATAACATGTGTTCTGAACTCACAAACACTTCCTAATGAGATAAAACTAGAACCTATATCATGTGTTCTGAACTCACAAACACTTCCGAGATAAAACTAGAACCTATGTCATGTGTTCTGAACTCACAAACACTTCCTAATGAGATAAAACTAGAACCTATGTCATGTGTTCTGAACTCAAAAACACTTCCTAATGAGATAAAACTAGAACCTATATCATGTGTTCTGAACTCACAAACACTTCCTAATGAGATAAAACTAGAACCTATATCATGTGTTCTGAACTCACAAACACTTCCTAATGAGATAAAACTAGAACCTATATCATGTGTTCTGAACTCAAAAACACTTCCTAATGAGATAAAACTAGAACCTATATCATGTGTTCTGAACTCAAAAACACTTCCTAATGAGATAAAACTAGAACCTATATCATGTGTTCTGAACTCACAAACACTTCCTAATGAGATAAAACTAGAACCTATATCATGTGTTCTGAACTCACAAACACTTCCTAATGAGATAAAACTAGAACCTATATCATGTGTTGTGAACTCACAAACACTTCCTAATGAGATAAAACTAGAACCTATATCATGTGTTCTGAACTCACAAACACTTCCTAATGAGATAAAACTAGAACCTATATCATGTGTTCTGAACTCACAAACACTTCCTAATGAGATAAAACTAGAACCTATATCATGTGTTCTGAACTCACAAACACTTCCGAGATAAAACTAGAACCTATAGCATGTGTTCTGAACTCACAAACACTTCCTAATGATATAAAATTACACATTTGCCTTATTACATTTTATGCATTGTTTTTTAAAACAAAACAATACTACATGTAAGAAGCTGCATCCTCTGTTTTGTTATTGTGAGAAATATTGATAGTTTAGACAAATATTTTAAATAATGCAGACTTTGATACCTCTGTACTGTTTGCAAACATTAGGTGGAGCTATGGTGGCTGTCGTCATTCGAATACTTGATACCATGAATGTGGACGTAGCACTGGTTGACCTTACTCTTGTAGCGGCCATTGACATCGATGCTTCAAAGAAATTATATTTTAATCAAAAGATGGATTCCATTAAACAATAAACTGAAACAAAACTCTGTAGACACGTTTCTTTCGTTGAGAGTCAGTTTATAAGTAAGATGATGTATGCTTCTTTAAAATACTAAATTGAATTTCTTTATAAGCTGTGGATAACCTTTTTTGTTCTAATACTTTATTTCAAAACCATTTTATTATATTTTGAAAAATAATATTCCGATCAAAACCTAGATATACTTAATTGCGTTACTGAGAGATCCCTGGATTGAATTCCGCAAATTGTGTTAGCGAGAGGTTCGTGGATCGACTTTTGTAAATTGTGTTAGCGAGAGGTTCGTGGATTGAATTTTGCTAATTGTGTTAGCGAGAGGTTCGTGGATCGACTTTTGTAAATTGTGTTAGCGAGAGGTTCGTGGATTGAATTTTGCTAATTGTGTTAGCGAGAGGTTCCTGATTGACTTTTGCTAATTGTGTTAGCGAAGGGTTCATGGATTGACTTTTGCTAATTGTGTTAGCGAGGTTTCCTGGGTTGAAATCCGTTATTTGTTTTTATCGAGGGTTTCACGGATTGAATTTTACTAATTGTGTTAGCGAGAGGTTCCTGGATTGACTTTTGCTATTTGTGTTAGCGAGGCTTTCTGGGTTGAAATCCGTTATTTGTGTTTGCGAGGGTTTCCCGGATTGAATTGTGCTAATTGTGTTTGCGAGAGGTTCCTGGATTGACTTTTGCTATTTGTGTTAGCGAGGCTTTCTGGGTTGATATCCGTTATTTGTGTTTGCGAGGGTTTCCCGGATTGAATTGTGCTAATTGTGTTAGCGAGAGGTTCCTGGATTGACTTTTGCTATTTGTGTTAGCGAGGGGTCATGGATTGACTTTTGCTAATTGTGTTAGTGAAATGGTCATGGATTGAATTATGTTAATTGTGTTAGCGAGAGGTTCCTGATTGAATTATGTTAATTGTGTTAGCGAGAGGTTCATGGATTGAATTCCACTAATTGTGTTAGCGAGAGGTTACTGGATTGACTTTTGCTAATTATGTTAGCGAGAGGTTCCTGGATTAAATTCCACTAATCGTGTTAGCGAGAGGTTCCTGGATTGACTTTTGCTATTTGTGTTAGCGAGGGGTTCATGGATTGACTTTTGCTAATTGTGTTAGTGAAATGGTCATGGATTGAATTATGTTAATTGTGTTAGCGAGAGGTTCCTGATTGAATTATGTTAATTGTGTTAGCGAGAGGTTCATGGATTGAATTCCACTAATTGTGTTAGCGAGAGGTTCCTGGATTAAATTCCTCTAATCGTGTTAGCGAGAGGTTCCTGGATTGACTTTTGCTATTTGTGTTAGCGAGGGGTTCATGGATTAAATTCCACTAATCGTGTTAGCGAGAGGTTCCTGGATTGACTTTTGCTATTTGTGTTAGCGAGGGGTTCATGGATTGACTTTTGCTAATTATGTTAGTGAAAGGGTCATGGATTGAATTCCGCTAATTGTGTTAGCGAGAGGTACCTGGATTAAATTCCTCTAATTGTGTTAGTGAAATGGTTCATGGATTGACTTTTGCTAATTGTGTTAGTGAAATGGTCATGGATTGAATTATGTTAATTGTGTTAGCGAGAGGTTCATGAATTGACTTTTGCTAATTGTGTTAACGAGGGCTTCATGGATTAAATTCTGCTGATTGTATTAGCGAGAGGCTCATGGATTGAATTTTCCTAATTGTGTTAGCGAGAGGTTCCTGGATTGACTTTTGCTATTTGTGTTAGCGAGGGGTTCATGGATTGACTTTTGCTAATTGTGTTAGTGAAATGGTCATGGATTGAATTATGTTAATTGTGTTAGCGAGAGGTTCCTGATTGAATTATGTTAATTGTGTTAGCGAGAGGTTCATGGATTGAATTCCACTAATTGTGTTAGCGAGAGGTTACTGGATTGACTTTTGCTAATTATGTTAGCGAGAGGTTCCTGGATTAAATTCCACTAATCGTGTTAGCGAGAGGTTCCTGGATTGACTTTTGCTATTTGTGTTAGCGAGGGGTTCATGGATTGACTTTTGCTAATTATGTTAGTGAAAGGGTCATGGATTGAATTCCGCCAATTGTGTTAGCGAGAGGTTCCTGGATTAAATTCCTCTAATTGTGTTAGTGAAATGGTTCATGGATTGACTTTTGCTAATTGTGTTAGTGAAATGGTCATGGATTGAATTATGTTAATTGTGTTAGCGAGAGGTTCATGAATTGACTTTTGCTAATTGTGTTAACGAGGGCTTCATGGATTAAATTCTGCTGATTGTATTAGCGAGAGGCTCATGGATTGAATTTTCCTAATTGTGTTAGCGAGAGGTTCCTGGATTGACTTTTGCTATTTGTGTTAGCGAGGGGTTCATGGATTGACTTTTGCTAATTGTGTTAGTGAAATGGTCATGGATTGAATTATGTTAATTGTGTTAGCGAGAGGTTCCTGATTGAATTATGTTAATTGTGTTAGCGAGAGGTTCATGGATTGAATTCCACTAATTGTGTTAGCGAGAGGTTCCTGGATTGACTTTTGCTATTTGTGTTAGCGAGGGGTTCATGGATTGACTTTTGCTAATTATGTTAGTGAAAGGGTCATGGATTGAATTCCGCTAATTGTGTTAGCGAGAGGTTCCTGGATTAAATTCCTCTAATTGTGTTAGTGAAATGGTTCATGGATTGACTTTTGCTAATTGTGTTAGTGAAATGGTCATGGATTGAATTATGTTAATTGTGTTAGCGAGAGGTTCATGAATTGACTTTTGCTAATTGTGTTAACGAGGGCTTCATGGATTAAATTCTGCTGATTGTATTAGCGAGAGGCTCATGGATTGAATTTTCCTAATTGTGTTAGCGAGAGGTTCCTGGATTGACTTTTGCTATTTGTGTTAGCGAGGGGTTCATGGATTGACTTTTGCTAATTGTGTTAGTGAAATGGTCATGGATTGAATTATGTTAATTGTGTTAGCGAGAGGTTCCTGGATTAAATTCCTCTAATCGTGTTAGCGAGAGGTTCCTGGATTAAATTCCACTAATCGTGTTAGCGAGAGGTTCCTGGATTGACTTTTGCTATTTGTGTTAGCGAGGGGTTCATGGATTGACTTTTGCTAATTATGTTAGTGAAAGGGTCATGGATTGAATTCCGCTAATTGTGTTAGCGAGAGGTTCCTGGATTAAATTCCTCTAATTGTGTTAGTGAAATGGTTCATGGATTGACTTTTGCTAATTGTGTTAGTGAAATGGTCATGGATTGAATTATGTTAATTGTGTTAGCGAGAGGTTCATGAATTGACTTTTGCTAATTGTGTTAACGAGGGCTTCATGGATTAAATTCTGCTGATTGTATTAGCGAGAGGCTCATGGATTGAATTTTCCTAATTGTGTTAGCGAGAGGTTCCTGGATTGACTTTTGCTATTTGTGTTAGCGAGGGGTTCATGGATTGACTTTTGCTAATTGTGTTAGTGAAATGGTCATGGATTGAATTATGTTAATTGTGTTAGCGAGAGGTTCCTGATTGAATTATGTTAATTGTGTTAGCGAGAGGTTCATGGATTGAATTCCACTAATTGTGTTAGCGAGAGGTTACTGGATTGACTTTTTCTAATTATGTTAGCGAGAGGTTCCTGGACTAGATTCCACTAATCGTGTTAGCGAGAGGTTCCTGGATTGACTTTTGCTATTTGTGTTAGCGAGAGGTTCATGGATTGACTTTTGCTAATTGTGTTAGTGAAATGGTCATGGATTGAATTATGTTAATTGTGTTAGCGAGAGGTTCATGAATTGACTTTTGCTAATTGTGTTAACGAGGGCTTCATGGATTAAATTCTGCTGATTGTATTAGCGAGAGGCTCATGGATTGAATTTTCCTAATTGTGTTAGCGAGAGGTTCCTGGATTGACTTTTGCTATTTGTGTTAGCGAGGGGTTCATAGATTGACTTTTGCTAATTGTGTTAGTGAAATGGTCATGGATTGAATTATGTTAATTGTGTTAGCGAGAGGTTCCTGATTGAATTATGTTAATTGTGTTAGCGAGAGGTTCATGGATTGAATTCCACTAATTGTGTTAGCGAGAGGTTACTGGATTGACTTTTGCTAATTATGTTAGCGAGAGGTTCCTGGATTAAATTCCACTAATCGTGTTAGCGAGAGGTTCCTGGATTGACTTTTGCTATTTGTGTTAGCGAGGGGTTCATGGATTGACTTTTGCTAATTATGTTAGTGAAAGGGTCATGGATTGAATTCCGCTAATTGTGTTAGCGAGAGGTTCCTGGATTAAATTCCTCTAATTGTGTTAGTGAAATGGTTCATGGATTGACTTTTGCTAATTGTGTTAGTGAAATGGTCATGGATTGAATTATGTTAATTGTGTTAGCGAGAGGTTCCTGATTGAATTATGTTAATTGTGTTAGCGAGAGGTTCATGGATTGAATTCCACTAATTGTGTTAGCGAGAGGTTACTGGATTGACTTTTGCTAATTGTGTTAACGAGGGCTTCATGGATTAAATTCTGCTGATTGTATTAGCGAGAGGCTCATGGATTGAATTTTCCTAATTGTGTTAGCGAGGCTTCCTGGGTTGAGATCTACTATTAGTGTTAGCGAAGGTTTCATGGATTGAATTCCACTAATTGTGTTAGCGAGAGGTTCCTGGATTAAATTCCTCTAATTGTGTTAGTGAAATGGTCATGGATTGAATTCCGCTAATTTTGTTATCGAGAGATTCATGGATTGAATTATGTTAATTGTGTTAGCGAGGGGTTCATGGATTGAATTATGTTAATTGTGTTAGCGAGAGGTTCATGGATTGAATTATGTTAATTGTGTTAGCGAGGGGTTCATGGATTGAATTATGTTAATTGTGTTAGCGAGAGGTTGATGGATTGAATTATGTTAATTGTATTAACGAGAGGTTCATGGATTGAATTCCGCTAATTGTGTTAGCGAGTCTTCCTGGATTGAGTTCCGCTAATTGTGTTAGCGAGTCTTCCTGGATTGAATTCCGCTAATTGTGTTAGCGAGCGGTTACTGGATTTAATTCCGCTAATTGTGTTAGCGAGAGGTTCATGGATTGAATTCCGCTAAATGTGTTCCTGGATCGTATTCCATGGCGGACATTGTATTTTTTCCTGTTACATTATATGCTCTGAATCAATTTAAAAAGGAAACTTGCTGTTCTCTTATATTTTTACATTTTGTCTGTATACTCTGTATAGTTATTTCAGGAAACTGGTAGTTTTTCATATTTGTATTAATATCAGTTCTTTCTGTATACTATATTAATTGTAGCATATATATAAAATATATAGTGTCTTAAATTATAAAATGTATGTGCATGACACCTAAAATCTGGGACAAATAAAAGGCATTAATTTTGTGTTTTTGGGTAGAAAAATTACATTAATCCATGCGCGTTTTTTATAAGAAGTGATACAGTTAATCTCAAAGCTTATCAGGTAAAACATGGGAAAGGGGCACCAGAAAATTTCGGTTCGGTTTAATAGTGTTTAACGCCACTTTCAACAATATTTCAGTTATATCGTGGCGGTTAGTTTTATTGGTGGCGGAAGCCGGATCCGGAGGACCCGGAGAAAACCACCGACCTGTCACAATTCACTGACAAACTTTATCACATAGTGTTGTACACCTCGCCCTGATCGAGATTCGAACTCGCAACATCAGTGGTGATAGGCACTGATTGCATAGGTAGTTGTAAATCCAACTACCATACGATCACGGCCACGACGGCCCCCAGAAAATGTCGGTCAGTGATCGTATATAAACAAAAATATATCTAATAAATGCAATTTTACTGTTCAAAAGAGTGCAGGATAAAGTTGCTTTATATTTGTGTCTATGTTATACCTACCAGCAGGTCGCCAGGTTGTTCCCATTGCGGCTGTTCTCGACATATGTGTACCTCCACGAGGCGGTGTTCTGTTTTTGTTCACCATTGCATGTGTATTAGGTAACGGTACGCTACTATCTTCAGTTGGTAAAGGAGACGGAATGTCCCCCAACAGTGGCTTTGTGACAACCATTGATGTCAGAGGTGTCACAAATTGATACTAAAAAAATCAAATAGCCATTTAAAAGGATGGTCATCACTTCTAATATATGGCATGATTCTGAATTTGTGAAAACGCAGCAAATATAAATAAGATTAAACATATGTTTTCCAGTATATAAAGTAAACTTGTCATATTGTATGTATATCTTATTTTGAAGCCTGACCGTCTTGTTTCGGGACTAAATTAGTACAGAGATGGAGATAACTAAATAAATATCTTCAAATGATTTGCGGCCATTCTGCATTTGTGACTCGCTACGTGATTTACGTGTCCGACCTGATTACAGACAAAATATCATGGCAAGAAACGACATATTTGGGGGGCCGATATCTATTATAATTTGATTTTGTAAATTTCATGACAGATGCCATCCTGGAGCAGTTCATGACATATTTTCTATGTTATCCAATCACATAAAAATATATAATAAAGTTTGTCAGTGACATAACACTATAACCCTAACCATAACCCATACAAATATATAATAAAATAAAAAAAAACAAGTGTTGTAACAATTCCAACTAACATATATATCATTTATCATAAAGACTGTGATCAAACCATTGTACACATAATGTTTTTGATTGGGTATGCTAGACTTCACCGAATTTATTATAAGAGTAACACGACGGGTGCCATTAGTTGAGTAGGAACTTTCCCTTCCGGGGCACCTGAGTTTATCCCCGGTTTTTAGTGGGTTTGTGTTGCTTATTCTTTAGTTTTTTTAGTTTAGAAGTTACATCAAGCAGATCCTGACAATTGGGAGGATATCTAACTTACGAATTAAGTAGTGAGGTGTGTACTGATCGATATGATGGAGGGGGATGTCCATTTTCCATTGGTAGGTGTGTGTGTATAGATAATGATAACTTACTTTGAGTGACCTTTCTAATATATTGAGTTTGGATAAAGATAACTTACTTTGAGTGACCTTTCTATTATATTGAGTTTGGATAAAGATAATTTACTTTGAGTGACCTTTCTAATATATTGAGTTTGGATAAAGATAACTTACTTTGAGTGACCTTTCTAATATATTGAGTTTGGATAAAGATGACTTACTTTGAGTGACCTTTCTAATATATTGCGTTTGGATCAAGATAACTTACTTTGAGTGACATGTCTAATATATTGAGTAAATATAAAGCTAACTTACTTTGAGTGACATTTCTAATATTTTTTGTTTTATTTCTGTCCTTATGTCATCCGTTATATCTTGTTCTAGCTCATTAATTAATTGCTTAATTGTAAGAAACGCCCACATTTTCTCTGTTATCGTAGCAAAGTCACCTTCAGAGGTCAAATTTAATTGTACCATCTCTGAAGAAGTTTCTAGCTCAATTTGACCTTTACTGCTTTGACCATAAACGGCTAATTCCATTTCCTTTATTGCAGTGGTTTTGAGTTTTCCAGCAACTACTAGTTCAGATCCACTAAAATATGTTGGAAAATCAGTTTGCGTGACCGAATTTTCTTCAACCTCATTGCTTAGATATGAGAATGAAACATTTCTCAGTAAAGCTGTTGATATTTCAGCGTAGAGACCCTCGATTTGTAGGTCTGCGTCTGAATCTTCATATATTTTCCTGGCAAAACCATTATTTTGTGCTGATAATTTTTTAAGAAAGTCGTAGTCCGCTCCATTACCAAAAGCCAAGCTAAATATAGGAATATCCATTTCATTATTGTAATCTACATTGGACATTATTGTTGTAATAGACGTAATGCCTGCTGTGGGTTGTCCGTCTGTTAAAAACATCACTAAGGGTGACCTTGACCCATCATACAACTTCATCAATAACTTAAGACCTTTAGAAAGAGCATCATTGATATTGGTACCTATAATAAAGGACAAACAAAAACATTTATTGGAACAGTTCCAAAATCTAATGTAAAATTCGTAAAACATAAGCAAAATCGATACCACTAACACATATATACACGACCACTCACCTTTCTGGACTGGTACAGGCACTTCAATAAAAAGTGGCCTGGCTAAACACGTTTCATGGGCTCAAACCACCCCTCTAACTGAAATGATGCGACCATACAAGTGTCTTCCACATTGGAGTAAAATATCAATCCTCACGTTTTTATAACTAAGTGAGCAGCGTTGTTGTAAAGTCTTTTGACTTTTATACATAATGTATTTAATCCAAGTGACACGGAAGTTGTCATATGTATAATATTAGTTCTATAGAACGGAGTTCATCATATATAAATAATTTGAAATTAATCGAACACGATTTTTCAATAGTAGTGAATTTTATTGTTTTATAAAATATAAAGTATATAATATCAGGGCCTTATACTCTTATGGTACCGTGGTAGTCAAATAAACAAAAATGGCGACGAAAATTGGTTGAAATAGCATGTGAATACACGGTATCATAGAACATATAAACTGATGTACCGTGCGATATGTTCCAGTATTTTGAAACTGAATCTTTTATTTTATTCAATACTACAGACAAACGCACACGACCCCATGTTTTCTCACCTCCAGCAGCATCTGTCATTTTAACGAATGTCTTTGCATCTGCTATATTTTGTGGACTTCCTCTTATCATTGTATTCGATTCAAACCAGGTCAAGAGTTGATCAAAAAACAACACATTAAACCTGTCAATTTCCGTCACATCGTCTAGGATATGTAAAATGGCGTCTGCTTGTTGTTTAATTTTCTGCCCCATCATGGATCCGCTCTTGTCTAGTATTATAAGGATATCTTTAGGCAATGGTTCTATATTATTTGGCGCAAAGAAATGTATAAAATATCCATTTACAATCTGTAAAACACAAGAATCAAACTACATTGATAAACACATATTACATGTAACTATTGATTTTACTTCGGTAACTGTCAATGTTTTCATACAGTGTATATAATATACTATTTGTTTTAACTGTAACAGGTATACCTATATTGGTAGTAGAGTCAAACTAATGTCTTAATTTCAGCTTTGTGTGTTTTATATCATATATGTTTTCGACAATACATTAATTAGCCGGCTCGTATGCGTGTCAAAGTCAAACCTTAGACTACAGTTCCTAAATAAAACTACCGTTCTCCTCCCTCATACATTGGTGACCGTAGACCATTTTGGCATCCTTTTTGTGCCCTTTGGTTTTCTTGCTCCCAACCACTTTATATGTTATTTGTCTCTCAAATCTTTTGACTTTCGGTACTAAAATCAAACCTGCTATCATTAGGTAGCTTCTGATATCTAAAACTATCTACTTGCTGTTATCACTGTATACTTTAATTTGTTGGAATAAGTTCGGATTCACTAGAACTAAAATAATGGCTGTCAATTTACAGAGATAAAATATCTTAGAATGAACGGTTTCCTCAAGACCAGTTTTTTTTCTGTAGTCTAGATTTTCTCGGGAGGACTTCTTACCATTTATCTTCATTTATAGTTCGACAAACGCCAATAATTAGCATAGTTTATCAACGTATACCGTCATTAAGTCATCACTCTTCGCCTTTGTTTCGTTTTTACCACATGTTTTAGTGCGCATGACGCGTGGATTAGTGGATTCTTCACATTCCACGAAAACAATTGATCCGACTTGTAAATTTTCACTGTCCAAGAACCGCTATGATTTTAATGTTAAACTAGTAGACAAAATATTGCTGAATATATGACGACATAAAGACAGGTCTAACTTTATATCGTTATGTAACTATACCTCATTATACAATAACATTAAACTATTGTCTTCTTTACCTCTACACAACTATCTACACTTAAAACTAAAAGACATATTAAAAGAATTAGCTCAACTTTATTTCATTAAAAAGAATGGCGGACGTAGAAACAAATAAGTTGTTTTGGAAGGGACAAATCTGATCTTGTTTAAAACACCCATATTCTAGCAAAACGTTTTAATTCTGACATCATCAAAATGCTGTTTTTTTTATTTGACCATAGATTTGCTATGCTTGTTTGACATGTGTTTCCACAGACAGTCGGTATTCCTGTGTGTACTATCCGTGCTCCTATACTCCCTACTGGTTTCCATTTTCCCATTGTTAACTTTTCATTTATATGCAGCAACATTCCAACAGCATCTGCATATGGAGTATAAATCTCTTAGTTGAGACGATATTTCAGATCTTGTGATTTCTCTCCAGTTTTTACCATCACGATATCATTGATATAGGGTTACTGCTAGCAGGAAAGCTACTGAACCAAGGGTTACTAGTAGTCATGTTGAAGTCATTTCGTCGAACGTTTTACAGCCTGCATCATGACTTGGTTAACTGTTACGGAGTATCTGTGTCACAAATGATCTCGCATGTATTACCTTTGACATAATGAAAACCCGGTCTTTTTCCTCATTGATATCTTGCCACCGGATTTGTGACAGAAGTAACATGACGGGTGCCACAAGTAGAGGAGCAGAAACTATTCACCCTTTCGGTACACGAGAGTTCACCACCGGATTTGTGACAGAAGTAACATGACGGGTGCCACTAGTAGAGGAGCAGAAACTATTCACCCTTCCTGTACACAAGAGTTCACCACCGGATTTGTGACAGAAGTAACATGACGGGTGCCACTAGTAGAGGAGCAGAAACTATTCACCCTTCCGGTACACATGAGTTCACCACTGTTTGTGTGTGGTTTACGTTGCACACTCTTTAGCTTTGTGTGTAGTGTTTCATCAATCATTGCTTCTTCTTTCTCTTTCTATTTATAAATGTATTGTCTTTCTTTCGATTTACGGTTTCTGATTACTCTTGTTATCTGCATTTTTTTCTTACTTAACATTTACTTGGATGGTAAGACAGTATACTAGTACATACAAGAACATCCCCTGCGTCTTTATCTCTTTTGACGTCATAGGAAACCTGAAACTGTTCAGATATTCCTCGTGTAGATATATTCTTCTGTTGATCCAATGTTGGGGAATAAGATATTTTGACTGTCTTTAATGATGTTCTGTCGATTGTTGCCAGGGATTCTGCATCTATTGCAATGATTTATATATTTATTTATTAAACAATTTTTTTCACTTCAAATCTGATGAGAAAAATAATTCTTGTTTAATAATCAGCTGAATTTGGTGTTATCCTTATCTTTTTTCTTTTTTTTTTGGATTTTGAGTACGAAGAAAAGGGTCATATAAACTTTAGTGTTGTTCAGTCATGGACATGCTAAAGCTATTGTTGAAATCGTACCTGATTCATGTTGAGAGCACGGCAACAGTATACACCCGATAAGAACGACGCTTGGTTTTGCTCTTTCAGTACAATTTGGCAGTTGTTGTGGATGTTTTGATATTGTAGGATTAATACATTATACGAACATCACTGTCGTGTACCTGAGAAGGAATGGTCATTTCAAGATGGCGGACGGACCAGCTTGTTCAAGGTAGGTCTTTTCGTTTGAATGAAATTTTGTCGTTTACTTTGCATTATAGCATCAATTGAATATATACGGAGACAGATAGAGGAATCGTTCACCTCATGCATAAAAGGGTTGATCCGAAAATTCACCTAAATTCACATACTAACCATTCAAAGTGGAGTAAACAAACGAAATAAAAATCGAGGTGAGCACAGGGTCATAACACATCAATTTTCTATCCATTCTTACATTCCTGTGATACAAAAGTATCATGGTAATCAAATGTAGGTTGTATACGACCAAACATATTCCACTTTTCCCTTCAAAGCATCACGAGAACTTCACAAATGCGTTGAAAAAGTTTTGTTTATGTGCAGGAATGGTCACTTTGTTTTCTCAAACTTTTTGCCGGTAAAATGTGTTCAGGATTGGTCTTTTGTCGAGATTTACGCTCATTGGGTCAAGAATTGGTCTCCAATTTCTAATGCTTACGACTAGATAAAATACCAGCGTAATCGATGTCAAAACAAAAATCAAACACTAGAATATCACTGTTCTAATCCATCAAAGGGGGTGAAATCGATGAAGTCCTTGTATAGGCTACATAATTGTAATTTTTCCTTTTTTTTTATTTTACAGCCACGAATGCTATTACTGTGACTATGAAGGCAAACAAATCCAAAGAGTCATCGACCACAGCTGCAGTTGTCATCCAAATGAAATTTTAAAGATCAGATCCTTTGAATTGAATGCAACATCCGGGAAGCAATGGTTTCGAACAAAGGACATGCACGTTATCCCAGCAGAAATTTTAAATGGACATAATACAATATTGATAGATAACATAGCATCTGAATTGATTGTTATTGAAAATGATGCAGACCAAAATGATATCGATGATAATGAGGAAATGGAAGATTTACAGGAATCTCTTTTAAACCTGTCAGTAGAAATGATACAAAATCTTCACGAAAGTCCATATGCAAAAAAATCAAAAACGCAGTGTATGTAGGATACCAGGTTTTACATTCTCGGGTGACAATGGGGAAAGTTCAGATGACACTACAGCACGACGGGGAACAGCAAAATTAATTTCACTTTCAGCTGGCTTAAAATTTCCTTTTTCCGTATTGCCAACAACAACCTGGCTCCTATGTTTTGGACCTCCCATGACTCGCAACCATTTCCCGTGGAAAAGCTTATGTCCAATTTTCCAAAATTGTTTAACTTTATCCGAATATCGCATCGCAGAAGAATTTTCATTCGACAAAAATTTACACACATCCATGAAAAGAAGGAAGGCTATATTATTTAACGGAAATTCCCTTCTTGCTAACATTTGGTTGAAAGATATCCAGTGTTCTAGTAGTCCTATCTTCCTCATTTCGTCAATAACTGATGGAATACAGTCAATTAAAGTTTGTTCGTCATTCTTCTGTTTACTGTTTTCCTTAGTAGATAGAACTGAGTGTAATGCAGTTTTTGATTTTTTTGCATATGGACTTTCGTGAAGATTTTGTATCATTTCTACTGACGGGTTTAAAAGAGATTCCTGTAAATCTTCCATTTCCTCATTATCATCGATATAATTTTGGTCTGCATCATTCAATAACAATCAATTCAGATGCTATGTTATCTATCAATATTGTATTATGTCCATTTAAAATTTCTGTTGGGATAACATGCATGTCCTTTGTTCGAAACCATTGCTTCCCGGATGTTGCATTCAATTCAAAGGATCTGATCTTTAAAATTTCATTTGGATGACAACTGCAGCTGTGGTCGATGACTCTTTGGATTTGTTTGCCTTCATAGTCACAGTAATAACATTCGTGGCTGTAAAATAAAAAAAAAGGAAAAATTACAATTATGTAGCCTATACAAGGACTGCATCGATTTCACCCCCTTTGATGGATTAGAACAGTGATATTCTAGTGTTTTATTTTTGTTTTGACATCGATTACGCTGGTATTTTATCTAGTCGCAAGCATTAGAAATTCCTTGACCCAATGAGCGTAAATCTCGACAAAAGACCAATCCTGAACACATTTAACCGGCAAAAAGTTTGAGAAAACAAAGTGACTATTCCTGCACATAAACAAGACTTGTTCAACGCATTTGTGAGGTTCTCGTGATGCTTTGAAGGGAAAAGTGGAATATGTTTGGTCGTATACAACCTACATTTGATTACCATGATACTTTTTTATCACAGGAATTTAAGAATGGATAGAAAATTGATGTTTTATGACGCTGTGCTCACCTCGATTTTTATTTCGTTTGTTTACTCCACTTTGAATGGTTAGTATGTGAATTTAGGTGAATTTTCGGATCAACCCTTTTATGCATGAGGTGAACGATTCCTCTATCTGTCTCCGTATATATTCAATTGATGCTATAATGCAAAGTAAACGCCAAAATTTCATTCAAACGAAAAGACCTACCTTGAACAAACTGGCCCGTCCGCCATCTTGAAATGACCATTCCTTCTCAGGTACACGACAGTGAACATTGTCGATAAAAATAACATGTATTTATTCTCACTGCAGAAAAGGCCAGAAAATTTCTGAAAGGGTTTGCTTTTCTATCTGTTTTTAAAGCTCATACAAATACATTTCATATTTTCCGATTATGTATATAATTATCACCTGTTAAAATTCAATATTACCTGATCCATCAAATATAGAATCATGACTCTTTGATTGAACTTTCAACTGTGTAATGTCTCTAGACTCCTGTATATCTACTTGAATATTAAAGTCCTCGATTGGTTCCCCTGGATCAACAAAGATCACGTGATGGTAGCTTCCGGTAGTACGCTTCAATAATTCTTGGTAAGTTAAGCGAAAAATAGCAATACTTTCTGCTTCTACATTGATCCTGATGTTAAACTTGTTTGTTTCTCTTGGTCTGAAAATATTTTGACAAAGTAGTTTTGACATTTATTGAAATGGTAGAATATTTAGTTTTCAATTCTTAATTCTCATTTCGCGTTAGATTTCTGATATAATGAGGTTTATCTGATTTATAAGTTAAACCAATTTAATCAAAGAAATATAATATTCTTGTGAATTCCCGGAAATTAATTTCATCGTCCGGATTTGTTCCGGTTGTCGTGACGTATTTTACTTTTAGTTTTCAAGCGAGAAGCTGCCATTGAGGAAATTTTTAAAGTGTCCAAAACAATCTGCAGCATCCGACCTGAAATAAGTCATGAGGCCGGCCAAAAGACCTCATAATCCTCCGAGGAAGGATTACTCTACACCAACATTGGCCAAGAAATCAAAAAATAACAAAAAACCCACTAGAAACAGCCAGCCAGGATCAACACGAAGACCCAATGTTACTTCGTTGATTCCATCAGCCAGTGGTCGAGTCTCCGAGTAATTAAGAGACAATTGAGAGGTAAATACCATTGCTCCTCCTGAGTAGCAACTGTGTGTCATTTTAGTCACCCTAAAAACGTAGGGCCCCAGGGCCCAAGATGGTGACCAAAATGGAATCCCCAAAAATAGCGGGAAAACCCTAAGAATAAAAATAGAACACCCCGCCCACCGATTCGACGTCATAATAAGGTGTGTTATATAATCTGATTGAAGGTATGCAGTGCATTGCATCATATTTAGGCCAATGAAAAATAGGAACAGGATTATATTACCTAATAAGGTTGCAAATACCCTTGTACACAAATCCGTTTAAGGAAATGTTGTTTGCTTATCCGGATTATGATGCATACGTTTGCAGTGCATTGCCTCATTTTTCGACCAACGATAGTATTGCATATATAAAGCAAGACATATTATTTTAGTTTGGTTAGTTATCAAACACATGCCTAAGAATGTTAGAATGTGATTTAATTTTCATAGATCTAAACATCGATATTATAATGTTAAATTATTACAATATGAATTATTTTGAATGAATCTAACGAGATTACGTTGTCAAAAAAGGATTAACTTCGGAATATTATACTTTCGGGAATTAAGTTGTAAAAAAGGATTAATATTGAACGACATATGCAACCCTGCACACAAATCCGTTTAAGGACAGATCGTTTGCTTATCCGGATTATGACGATGCATACGTGTGCAGCACATTGCGTCATATTTCGACCAATGAAAGTTCTGTCGGAGTGGGGGAGATAACTCAATGTGTATGTTCAAAGGGAAGTAACTCTGAGCATAACATTCAAAATAATTCATATTGTAATAATTTGACATTATAATATCGATGTTTAGATTTATGTAAATTAAATCATTCTATCATTTTTAGGCATGTGTTTGATAACTAACCAAACTAAAATAATATGTCTTGTTTTATATATGCAAAATTATCGTTGGTCGAAAAATGAGGCAATGCACTGCAAACGTATGCATCATAATCCGGATAAGCAAACAACATCATGTCCTTAAACAGATTTGTGTACAAGGGTATTTGCAACCTTATTAGGTAATATAATCCTGTTCCTATTTTTCATTGGCCTAAATATGATGCAATGCGCTGCATACCTTCAATCGGATTATATAGCACACCTTATTATGACATAGCCAGAAATCATGGGTACTTTTGCTCATGAATATTCATAAGCCAAATCGCGTCATGTATGACGTCAGCAAATAAACGTTCAACCATATTTGGAAGACGCTGATCAATGAACGCTGATGAAAACTCGTATCTATTTTTTTTAAATAATATTTCATCAGTTTTGATCACATAAATAACTTCATATAATTATTTGTGATCGTATCAAAATTAATTGTCATCATATGTTCATTAGGAACTCGATGATGTGTGTAAAAGATCGAAAATATATGCACTTCCCCCCCCCCTTTTCACGATCAATTAAATAAATAAAAATATGTAAATAAAAAATATATTGTGCATTTTTTTTCAATATCTGCTCCACATAAGTATTAACTATGTCATTGAAATCGTTTAGTATATAGATTTTATATTGTTAAATTTTTTGAATGTGCTTACTACAAGTATTCAATGTTTTGTTGATATTGTGTAATAAACATTCATCGAATTCAAATGCATCATTATAAAAAGTTTATTCACCCTTCATGGAGCCTCGACTTAATTATTTTCTTTTTTTAAACCGGTGTCGACAATGATTGACTATTTTTCAGCAGATAACAATTCGAGTTTTAATGAAAACACTCGTTACCCTTCAAGTGGCCCTTACAGACCCAAAATCTGACCATTTCAATCTTCCTGGGAACCGTGGAAACAAATTTTATTCAAATAATGTGTGAAAAAAGAGATAGATCTACACCGGAAGTTTCCGTATTTGGTTCAGAAAATAGTGTCCATCCATGGTAAACAATTAAAAAAATGGTCAGAAGTCGACTAAGATTTGAATTCTGCAGTGATATCCATATTAGAATTCACAGAAATATGCCTTGTTTTTAAAATAGTGTGGGAACCGCGAATAATGTATACATCTAGCTAAAATTTGCTGTAATGTCAAATATTTCACCTCAGAAAAATGCTCGCACCCCCGAACAAAACATTTCTTTAAGAAATCTTTGTAAAAATTTCTGGCTTGAAGAAACCGCCATCTTGGATATGCAAATGAGCAAATTACCCATGATTTCTGGATATGACGTCGAATCGGTGGGTGGGGTGTTCTATTTTTATTTTTAGGGTTTTCCCGCTATTTTGGGGGGATTCCCTTTTGGCCGCCATCCTACGTTTTTAAGGTGACTAAAATGACACACACATTACTACTCTCCTGAAATAGTGCCCAGGACCGCTCAACAGGGACCGTCGAGATCAAATGTGGTTCCCAAATCTGCAGCCACTGACAGAGGCCCATCTTCAAGGGCGGCGCGCTTTCGGTCGCTCATGGACCGGTTGTTAACATAGTGTCAGATTCGGACCTAAGACAAACACCTGAGTCGTTTCATCAAGAGGTTTCCCTGAGCATTTGTAGGGAACAAGGTCAGCCTGTCATTAGACATCCAGACAACACCCGTCATATCCAGAAATTGATGTTACTTTCCTCATAAATATTCATCATATTTAAATTAGATTTTGATCACGTGACTGCAGTTTCAAGCTTGATGGATCGTTTATTAGATTTGTCAAAAAATAGCCTACAGTACGGAAATTCAATGTGTCCGTCAATGATTCGAAAATTAAAAGTTATTGTTTATTTCCGCAAAGTTTTTCTTCTGTCAAAATTCAAATATTTTTGTTTTGTAACGATTTTAGACATGTCTTTTATATCGCGATCATGCAAAAATGATCATATTATATTTAATGTGGGAACCCCGAGTTTAGAAGCTAGAAATATAAGGTTAGTCAATATAATTACATATATTATTGAGGAATCTAAAATAATTTCAGAAAATATGTCGCCAAATGTCATTCATTGTTAAATTTTGTGTCACACGCCACCAGTTTCATGTATTTCAGACATTTTTACATAGACTCTTAAGGCCAAAAAAGGGTTCGTCGCCTCGGATTTTCATTTAGTCCAGGAACCTCGAATATTTAATTGTTTTCATTAATTTTTATTTCATTTAATTCAGCTTGATTCAATGTATCATTTTCAAGTTCAGAAAATGACACACATGCAATTATGAATGATATCGTCTATATAGATCATATGAAAATTGCAGACGTCCCGGCGTCGCCATCTTAGATATGCAAATGAGCAAAGTACGCATCATTTCTGGCTATGTGCTGAGACACAGACCAGTCCAGTTGCAAATCCCGCTCCAGTCGCGCAAGGGCCCCAGAATAATAGGTTCTTACATACGTTCTTGGGAAAGACCGGGTGATCTTCCACGAGTGATAGAAATTTTATATCTCTTCGCGAGTGGAGCGCAGCGAAACGAGCGAAAAGAAACAAAAATTTCTATCATAGCCAGAAATGATGGGTACTTTGCTCATTTGCATATCTAAGATGGCGACGCCGGGACGTCTGCAATTTTCATATGATCTATATAGACGATATCATTCATAATTGCATGTGTGTCATTTTCTGAACTTGAAAATGATACATTGAATCAAGCTGAATTAAATGAAATAAAAATTAATGAAAACAATTAAATATTCGAGGTTCCTGGACTAAATGAAAATCCGAGGCGACGAACCCTTTTTTGGCCTTAAGAGTCTATGTAAAAATGTCTGAAATACATGAAACTGGTGGCGTGTGACACAAAATTTAACAATGAATGACATTTGGCGACATATTTCCTGAAATTAATTTAGATCCCTCAATAATATATGTAATTATATTGACTAACCTTATATTTCTAGCTTCTAAACTCGGGGTTCCCACATTAAATATAATATGATCATTTTTGCATGATCGTGATATCAAAGACATGTCTTAAATCGTTACAAAACAAAAATATTTGAATTTTGACAGAAGAAAAACTTTGCGGAAATAAACAATAACTTTTAATTTTCGAATCATTGACGGACACATTGAATTTCCGTACTGTACCAATCGTAACTACTCGGCCATTCTCGCTACCCTGCAAATAACCTCGTATGCATTAGGCGCATAAATCGCACTTCTTTTCACATGTCAGTTATATGAAAGTTTGATAAAGTTATATTTTAAGCAATTTTCTATATTTCAATTAAAGTTTTAATTAGTTTTGCATGATTAGATTTTACTTAGTATGTCTTCCATATTGGATTTTCGTGGACTATATTTTTGTGCGGCTTAGCTTAACTTAACTTCCGGCAAACAATTTAAGAAGAATTTCTACTATGTACGTACGAGGTTATTTGCAGGGTAGCGAGAATGGCCGAGTAGTTACGATTGCGTACTGTACTAGACTATTTTTTGACAAATCTAATAAACGATCCATCAAGCTTGAAACTGCAGTCACGTGATCAAAATCTGATTTAAATATGATGAATATTTATGAGGAAAGTACCATCAATTTCTGGATATGTTATGAGTGGAAAATCACCCGGGCTTTCTCAATAACGCATGTAAGTACCTATTTCTTCCGTAGACCAACAACTTTCACTATCGCGAACTCCTAGAGACCCCCGCCATCGATCAGTAACTAATTTGCATACATTATCAGATCAATATCATAAAATTGAGCGTTATGAAATACACATCACATAAAATTGACTTTTATGACACCGATTGATAAACTAAGTAGCTTTCTACTGTTATTTGAGCTTTTCTCACTAAAATTCTGTTGAAAGTATAGTATTTTCCTTCATGAGAAACCCCATACATGAAATATGACGTGACACATATTTTGACGTCATTGAAGAATGACGTCAAAGGTACGGAAATATAGGGTCTAACACCGGTAGAGGTGCAAGATAGTAAAATCTGTGACACCCGAGGGTGTCACAGATTTTACTATCCTGCACCTTTTACGGTGTTTGACTCTTTTTCTCACCCCTTTCTACCGTGTCAATGTTTGTTTACTTGTTGTGTAGTTTGGTGCATTAATTTACGAACCGTATCACAGCCACAGGACCAAAATGCCACGTAATAAAATAAAACAAGATGTTCATTTTACAACTTTAAAGAGGTTCAAAATAATAAAGTTAACAAATTTGTGATAGATTCTACAATAACAAAATCTTGCACCTTTTACGATGTTTGCCTCTTTTTCTCATCTCTTTCAATATTTGTTTACGTTGAGAAAATATAGAGTACTATCCCTTGTTAGGTAACTAACGTAAATAAAAACAATTACCTCCCTTTGACTAACGTCAAATAAAAAAAATTACAGGCATTTATCGCTGTTGTAGTAGCATTTATAATGTGTTTATAAATAAAATACATTTGTATTTTTATTGTATTTTATTGTGAAATACATTTAAAATACTGTCAAGACACTATAAATCGACAATTTAATTCAACAATGGAAAACAATTTTGCGGGGAAAACGGCGTGTAGCTTGTCTTACCCTGGAGCCGGGGTAAGATAGAAAATTCTTCCGTAAATGGCCGTTTTCGGGTGAAGACGGCCGAGGTAAGACGAGTCCACGTGCACTCGTCTTTACTCGTTGTGACATCCAATCAGAACGCCTCTAACAAGAAAATAAATCGTTTAAATATATACCCTAAGCCTGGAATGTCACATTATATACCCTGTATGATAGCTGAATAACAGATATATTACGGATTTAACCATTGGGTTTTTTCAAATACAGATTCCAACAGTTTTAAATATATATTTGTGTCTTTTATTTTCATTTTTTCGTATTTCTAGATGTCCTTTTCCGTACCTTTGACGTCATTCTTCAATGACGTAAAAATATGTTGTCACGTCATATTTCATGTATGGGGTAAAATAATGTATGAAGTAAAATACTGTACTTTCAATAAAATATTAGTGAGAAAAGCTCAAATATCAGTAGAAAGCTACTTAGTTTATTAGTCGATGTCACAAAAGTCAATTTTATGTGATGTGTATTTCATAACGCTCAATGATATTGATCTGATAATGTATGCAAATTAGTTACTGATCAATGGCGGGCGTCTCTAGGAGTTCGCGATAGTGAAAGTTGTTGGTTTACGGAAGAAATAGGTACTTACATGCGTTGTTGGGAAAGCCCGGGTGATCTTCCACTCGTGATAAAAATTGTTGTGTCTTTTCGCTCGTTTCGCTGCGCTCCACTCGCGAAAAAACATAAAATTTGTATCACTCGTGGAAGATCACCCGGTCTTTCCCAAGAACGTATGTAAGAACCTATTAATCTTTTTCACCTAAACTAACGGACTACTTTATCCAAGGGGTGAGAAAAGGACATCTAGAAATACGAAATAATGAAAATAAGACATATATTTAATACGGTTGGAGTCTGTATTTGAAAAAAAAAAAAAAAAAAAAGCAATGGTTAAATCCGTAATATATCTGTTATTCAGCTATCAGACAGGGTATATAATGTGACATTCCCGGCTTAAGATATATATTTAAACGATTTTTTTTCTTGTTAGAGGCGTTCTGATTGGATGTCACAACGAGTGACGTCTCAACCCGAAAACGGCCATTTACGGAAGAATGAACTATCTTTTGCATATATGTTAAATCAATTGGTTAACTATCTAAACGGAGGAACGCCTTCGACCATGTGACGTGTAAAAACAGATCATAATAAACGTTAGTGCCCATGTATACCAGGGTTGAATCCCTGTGTGGCTGTGTACGGACGTTTGTATTCCTATTTGATGTGTTTGTTTTCATGCATATGGGTTGTTTGTATTCCTGAATACGGTGGAATATTCCTCTATATGAGTTAGCACCCGTGTATCCTTGTATTTGGGGTGTATTCTGGGGATGGACGAACTGCATCTACCTGTGTCCATGGTGTTTATACCCCTGTATACGAGGGGTCTCTATCTTCGTATACGGAATGTTTTATCCAGTATATGGTGTTTTTATATTGTATACGGAATGTTTTATCCTGTTATGGTTTATTTATATTGAATACGAGAGGTCTCTATCTTTGTATACGGAATGTTTTATCCTGTATATGGTGTGTTTATATTGTATACGAGGGGTCTCTATCTTTGTATACGGAATGTTTTATCCTGTATATGGTGTGTTTATATTGTATACGAGAGGTCTCTATCTTTGTATACGGAATGTTTTATCCTGTATATGGTGTGTTTATATTGTATACGGAATGTTTTATCCTGTATATGGTGTGTTTATATTGTATACGGAATGTTTTATCCTGTATATGGTGTGTTTATATTGTATACGAGAGGTCTCTATCTTTGTATACGGAATGTTTTATCCTGTATATGGTGTGTTTATATTGTATACGGAATGTTTTATCCTGTATATGGTGTGTTTATATTGTATGCGAGAGGTCTCTATCTTTGTATACGGAATGTTTTATCCTGTATATGGTGTGTTTATATTGTATACGTTATGTCTATATCCTTATATAGGCATGTTTGTATCCATGTAAAACATGTATTGTACCATCTTTATGCACAATGTTGATATATGATGTCTGTATCCCTGCATAAGGTGTGCTTATAATTTGAGTGACTCAAGTACTCAATTGTTTCTAGATATGCTTTCCGCGCTCATTTTTACGGGTATTCGTGTTCTTCAAGCTGTTGAATTTTTGCTTTCTTTGTTTTTGTATTTGTAATGATGTTGTCATTTCAGCAAGGTGTATCGTTTATTTAAATTTCTAGGAAGGGTGATATTTTCGTTTTGTCAATATATGACAAATGTCTTGTAATGCTTATACTCAAAGCCAGTTACAGAACATAAATTAACACATTTATATTGGAATCATAATAGAAGTTCAGAATAAAATGGCGGCCGTGCAATTTCTAATGACTTAATATTTGTGTCTCGTTACATTGGTTAATCGTAATATACAGGACACATTCAATCAAGTGATATTATAACATCATCAATTACTAGCAATTACACCCTAAATTTCTGTTATAAAAACTGTTCGTTATTAAAATTGCTGTAAATCGGTCTATTTATCACCTAATTCAACTAAGGGTCTTACATTCATAGTCATGGTAATGGTAGACTAGTCAAGTATTTTTTATTTTGAATTTCCTTTTCAAGAATTAGTGGATCGAGTTTAGATTGTCGGACTCTTTGCATTTGCAAACAAAAAAGCTTGAAGTAGCCTCTAATTAACATTGTTCATTGGGGTCTGTTTCAGTGTAAAATTGTGACAATACATTAAGAAGATCCTTACAGAGGTTCATCCTAGTTCCACCTTTTACTTACACTCTCATCATTGATATTACTGAAGCATTGCTAATTTTTATTCTTAACTCTTTCAACTCAATGGGATTCGTAACCAAAAACAAAAGAAAACAGGATATATTATTGATAATTAATAAATTTTCTACCTAATAAGAAAAAAGAAATCACTAATGTAGCAGGAACTGTTTTCCACTTCTGGAACATCTGTATTCACCCCCGTTTGTTAGTGGAATTCGTGTTGTTCAGTCTTTAATTTTCAGTGCCATCGTTTGTCTCGTTATCTCAAATTCAGATAAGTTGTTTCCATGGATACCTCGAAGTAACATTTGGCTTGTTCGAGGCAATATTTAAATTCACCATGATTTATTTTTGATAACTCGAATACTTTTCTATTTCGATGTAAAAATCATCACTTACTTCACCACAACAAGGATTGCTTGTACTTGTCAACTAATTGTTTACTCACGCAGCAGCGATGTGCCCCGCACTCAAGGATTGATTGTACTTGTCAACTAATTGTTTACTCACGCAGCAGCGATGTGCCCCGCACTCAAGGATTGATTGTACTTGTCAACTAATTGTTTACTCACGCAGCAGCGATGTGCCCCGCACTCAAGGATTGATTGTACTTGTCAACTAATTGTTTACTCACGCAGCAGCGATGTGCCCCGCACTCAAGGATTGATTGTACTTGTCAACTAATTGTTTACTCACGCAGCAGCGATGTGCCCCGCACTCAAGGATTGATTGTACTTGTCAACTAATTGTTTACTCACGCAGCAGCGATGTGCCCCGCACTCAAGGATTGATTGTACTTGTCAACTAATTGTTTACTCACGCAGCAGCGATGTGCCCCGCACTCAAGGATTGCTTGTACTTGTCAACTAATTGTTTACTCACGCAGCAGCGATGTGCCCCGCACTCAAGTATTGATTGTACTTGTCAACTAATTGTTTACTCACGCAGCAGCGATGTGCCCCGCACTCAAGGATTGATTGTACTTGTCAACTAATTGTTTACTCACGCAGCAGCGATGTGCCCCGCACTCAAGGATTGATTGTACTTGTCAACTAATTGTTTACTCACGCAGCAGCGATGTGCCCCGCACTCAAGGATTGATTGTACTTGTCAACTAATTGTTTACTCACGCAGCAGCGATGTGCCCCGCACTCAAGGATTGATTGTACTTGTCAACTAATTGTTTACTCACGCAGCAGCGATGTGCCCCGCACTCAAGGATTGATTGTACTTGTCAACTAATTGTTTACTCACGCAGCAGCGATGTGCCCCGCACTCAAGGATTGATTGTACTTGTCAACTAATTGTTTACTCACGCAGCAGCGATGTGCCCCGCACTCAAGGATTGATTGTACTTGTCAACTAATTGTTTACTCACGCAGCAGCAATGTGCCCCGCACTCAAGGATTGATTGTACTTGTCAACTAATTGTTTACTCACGCAGCAGCGATGTGCCCCGCACTCAAGGATTGATTGTACTTGTCAACTAATTGTTTACTCACGCAGCAGCGATGTGCCCCGCACTCAAGGATTGATTGTACTTGTCAACTAATTGTTTACTCACGCAGCAGCGATGTGCCCCGCACTCAAGGATTGATTGTACTTGTCAACTAATTGTTTACTCACGCAGCAGCGATGTGCCCCGCACTCAAGGATTGATTGTACTTGTCAACTAATTGTTTACTCACGCAGCAGCGATGTGCCCCGCACTCAAGGATTGATTGTACTTGTCAACTAATTGTTTACTCACGCAGCAGCGATGTGCCCCGCACTCAAGGATTGATTGTACTTGTCAACTAATTGTTTACTCACGCAGCAGCGATGTGCCCCGCACTCAAGGATTGATTGTACTTGTCAACTAATTGTTTACTCACGCAGCAGCGATGTGCCCCGCACTCAAGGATTGATTGTACTTGTCAACTAATTGTTTACTCACGCAGCAGCGATGTGCCCCGCACTCAAGGATTGCTTGTACTTGTCAACTAATTGTTTACTCACGCAGCAGCGATGTGCCCCGCACTCAAGTATTGATTGTACTTGTCAACTAATTGTTTACTCACGCAGCAGCGATGTGCCCCGCACTCAAGGATTGATTGTACTTGTCAACTAATTGTTTACTCACGCAGCAGCGATGTGCCCCGCACTCAAGGATTGATTGTACTTGTCAACTAATTGTTTACTCACGCAGCAGCGATGTGCCCCGCACTCAAGGATTGATTGTACTTGTCAACTAATTGTTTACTCACGCAGCAGCGATGTGCCCCGCACTCAAGGATTGATTGTACTTGTCAACTAATTGTTTACTCACGCAGCAGCGATGTGCCCCGCACTCAAGGATTGATTGTACTTGTCAACTAATTGTTTACTCACGCAGCAGCGATGTGCCCCGCACTCAAGGATTGATTGTACTTGTCAACTAATTGTTTACTCACGCAGCAGCGATGTGCCCCGCACTCAAGGATTGATTGTACTTGTCAACTAATTGTTTACTCACGCAGCAGCAATGTGCCCCGCACTCAAGGATTGATTGTACTTGTCAACTAATTGTTTACTCACGCAGCAGCGATGTGCCCCGCACTCAAGGATTGATTGTACTTGTCAACTAATTGTTTACTCACGCAGCAGCGATGTGCCCCGCACTCAAGGATTGATTGTACTTGTCAACTAATTGTTTACTCACGCAGCAGCGATGTGCCCCGCACTCAAGGATTGATTGTACTTGTCAACTAATTGTTTACTCACGCAGCAGCGATGTGCCCCGCACTCAAGGATTGCTTGTACTTGTCAACTAATTGTTTACTCACGCAACAGCGATGTGCCCCGCACTCAAGGATTGATTGTACTTGTCAACTAATTGTTTACTCACGCAGCAGCGATGTGCCCCGCACTCAAGGATTGATTGTACTTGTCAACTAATTGTTTACTCACGCAGCAGCGATGTGCCCCGCACTCAAGGATTGATTGTACTTGTCAACTAATTGTTTACTCACGCAGCAGCGATGTGCCCCGCACTCAAGGATTGATTGTACTTGTCAACTAATTGTTTACTCACGCAGCAGCGATGTGCCCCGCACTCAAGGATTGATTGTACTTGTCAACTAATTGTTTACTCACGCAGCAGCGATGTGCCCCGCACTCAAGGATTGATTGTACTTGTCAACTAATTGTTTACTCACGCAGCAGCGATGTGCCCCGCACTCAAGGATTGATTGTACTTGTCAACTAATTGTTTACTCACGCAGCAGCGATGTGCCCCGCACTCAAGGATTGATTGTACTTGTCAACTAATTGTTTACTCACGCAGCAGCGATGTGCCCCGCACTCAAGGATTGATTGTACTTGTCAACTAATTGTTTACTCACGCAGCAGCGATGTGCCCCGCACTCAAGTATTGATTGTACTTGTCAACTAATTGTTTACTCACGCAGCAGCGATGTGCCCCGCACTCAAGTATTGATTGTACTTGTCAACTAATTGTTTACTCACGCAGCAGCGATGTGCCCCGCACTCAAGGATTGATTGTACTTGTCAACTAATTGTTTACTCACGCAGCAGCGATGTGCCCCGCACTCAAGTATTGATTGTACTTGTCAACTAATTGTTTACTCACGCAGCAGCGATGTGCCCCGCACTCAAGGATTGATTGTACTTGTCAACTAATTGTTTACTCACGCAGCAGCGATGTGCCCCGCACTCAAGGATTGATTGTACTTGTCAACTAATTGTTTACTCACGCAGCAGCGATGTGCCCCGCACTCAAGGATTGATTGTACTTGTCAACTAATTGTTTACTCACGCAGCAGCGATGTGCCCCGCACTCAAGGATTGATTGTACTTGTCAACTAATTGTTTACTCACGCAGCAGCGATGTGCCCCGCACTCAAGGATTGATTGTACTTGTCAACTAATTGTTTACTCACGCAGCAGCGATGTGCCCCGCACTCAAGGATTGGTTGTACTTGTCAACTAATTGTTTACTCACGCAGCAGCGATGTGCCCCGCACTCAAGGATTGGTTGTACTTGTCAACTAATTGTTTACTCACGCAGCAGCGATGTGCCCCGCACTCAAGGATTGATTGTACTTGTCAACTAATTGTTTACTCACGCAGCAGCGATCTGCCCCGCACTCAAGGATTGGTTGTACTTGTCAACTAATTGTTTACTCACGCAGCAGCGATGTGCCCCGCACTCAAGGATTGATTGTACTTGTCAACTAATTGTTTACTCACGCAGCAGCGATGTGCCCCGCACTCAAGGATTGGTTGTACTTGTCAACTAATTGTTTACTCACGCAGCAGCGATGTGCCCCGCACTCAAGGATTGATTGTACTTGTCAACTAATTGTTTACTCACGCAGCAGCGATCTGCCCCGCACTCAAGGATTGGTTGTACTTGTCAACTAATTGTTTACTCACGCAGCAGCGATGTGCCCCGCACTCAAGGATTGATTGTACTTGTCAACTAATTGTTTACTCACGCAGCAGCGATCTGCCCCGCACTCAAGGATTGGTTGTACTTGTCAACTAATTGTTTACTCACGCAGCAGCGATGTGCCCCGCACTCAAGTATTGATTGTACTTGTCAACTAATTGTTTACTCACGCAGCAGCGATGTGCCCCGCACTCAAGGATTGATTGTACTTGTCAACTAATTGTTTACTCACGCAGCAGCGATGTGCCCCGCACTCTGTCCTCGACGTTTTGCCTGTTCGAATTCCTCTTTTGCCTTTTCTTTTTCCTTCACTTCGCCAACATATGTTTTACCACTTGTTTCCCTGAAAATTAAATATGTTTCTTATTTTTATATTTTGATTTATGTAAAATCCAATACATGCAACATTGAGGAGTAAGAACAAAGACTATCTGGCCCGGAGTCATGATAATGTGTCCGAGTACAGCGACATGCATACCTACGGACTATATTTTTTGGAGCTACATACAGCACTAATAAAGCTCAAGTTAAGCTCGTACAAAGTGGACATCATCAAACCTTGGCTTGTTCTCGCCATGATGCTACTAGCTACAGCTTACTTAGCTATAAACAACAGCCACTCATTCACCCACTCACTATAAAAATATAAAATTTCCATTGAAATAGAGGTAACATCCCGACGATACATGTTTGCTTCACTTCCTTCGATTGAAATTTCAGGATGTCCGAATGAGAGAATATGACGTAATCAATCAATCGCTTAAACCTTACAAAGGCTACTTACATTGTAAAGTTGTTGATAAATGCTTCCTTTGGTAATGTTATATCAAACAGAACTTCTTCAGACTTTAGGTTGATGTTCAGTACTTTACTGACCACCATTGTAGTAGCATATCTATACTTAATGTCTGATGCAATGTGTAAGTAATAGATCTGAGGTTTCTGAATAATAAAACAAGTAATAAATCTGTGGTATCTGAATAATAAGACAAGTTATCGTTCACTTTGAACTGGAATTATATACAAGAAAGTCACAGTTTATATATATATATACGTCTGAAAATTAAACCAAACAGTGTTAGTATTAGATTTTTGAGCTGTCAAATTTGTGTTCTTCCCTCGACGGGATTTGAACTCACACCAATGATACACTGCATCACCATTCGCTTAGCCTTACGTCCAGCGCCCTAGACCACTCGACTACATCCGCTCCCTTAAAAAGTAGCCTCAATAATCGAAGTGTTACCTTGTCTCGTAAGGGAAATCTAGGGATATACGTAAGACATGTGTATAAGCGTGTGTAGATGGTACATATATACTTAATATTATAATTTGTCAGCAATCTAACTCAGCAATTTTTAATATATTGTATAGGATAATGAAGAATTCATTATACAGTCACAGGAAATAAAGTATATTATACAAACCTCTAAGCAAGTGACAACCATACAATATATCTGTCCCACTGGATCTCAGTTATATATAGCTGCAGTGTATCAATGGTGTGAGTTCAAATCCCGTCGAGGGAAGAACAAAATTTGACAGCTCTAAAATCTAATTCTAACACTGTTTGGTTTAATTTTCAGACGTATATGTATATATATATAGAGAGAGAGAGAGAGAGAGAGAGAGAGAGACTGGGAATTATTTTTTGTGAGACGGAGGAGAAGGAAACTTCAACTTTTTTATAATATAGTTAATAAAAATACTCCTAATTATCTTTGTACATTGATTCCCCCCACTATGCAAAGTACATCAGTGTATCCATTGAGAAACGGGAATTATATTATTTTACCTTTCTTTAGACTGTCTTCAACTAGAGATTCTTTTATCCCCTCCACAATAAAAAATGTGGAATAGTTTAAATAACACTATTCGAAACGTTGATACTTTATCAAAATTTAAATCAGATTTAAAGAAAATTGATGAAACTGAAAATCATGCAGTTCCTAAACATTATGTTTATGGTCCTCGGAAATTGAATATTATTTTAACTCAGCTAAGAAGTTCAGCTTCGTTTTTAAATTATGATTTATTTCGAGTAGGAACTGTATCTGACCCATCTTGTCGATGTGGTGCTGCCCTTGAAAATTTAAAACAGTTCTTTTTGGATTGTCCAATATACTTACAAGCCAGAACTACATTGATAGATAAACTCAACATGGTTACAACCTGCCACACTCTAGATATCAAATTTCTGACATGTGGCACTGTAAATTTAATTTATGAACAAAATTGTATTATATTTAACTATGTTTTTGATTATACTAAATGTTCAAAAAGATTCCTTATTGTATAACTGGAATTGAATTGGGTGAAAATGCTCATCATATGAATCCATCTTAATTTTATTTTTCCTTCTGTTTGTGAATATTCATCATTGATTCGTTATTAGCAGGGGCGGATCCAGGGGGAGGCGCACCCGGCGCGCGCCCCCCCTAAAATTGGAAAAAAATATCATTTTTGGGCGTAAAATCGTGATTTTTCACACGAAATACCCCAAAAATGTTCGCGCCTCCCTCCGCAATTGGAAGAAATATGATTTTTTTGGAGTAAAATCGTGATTTTTCACACGAAATAGCCCAACAATTTTCGCGCCTCCTTCCGCTCGGCGCAATTTTTTTAAGTGCGCCCCCCCTAACTTGAAATCCTGGATCCGCCCCTGATTAGTGCTATATATATTAATTGCATGCCTTTTATGTACTTATCTAATGTAACAAATTGTAATTTGGAGAAGATTTCATAACTTTGTTTAACTTGTGTCTAATCCATTTTGTCTATTTAATTGGCAAATAAAATATGCTTAAGCTAATAACAGCGAAACAGTAGCTCTTCTTTTTTTTCTCTCTCTTTGTGACCAGCGAGCTACGAATTTTACCCGTTTGTAAACTTCTGGAATTCTTAGTTCACAGAATAAGAACATTGATACCGTTATGTTCCATAAATAGCAACAATAATTAGAAGATACCAAAGGGGTAATCAGAATCAGAAAATTATAGAAGGGCAAACGACACAATGGCCAAAAGAAAAAGGACAAATGGACAAACAACGATCTACACATCACTACACAGAAAACAGAAAATCGAGCAACACTAACCCTAATAAAAACAGGGATGAACGCAGATGCTCCGGAATGGTAAGTAGTTCCTGCTCCGCTAGTGGCACCCGTCGTGTTATACTAGTAAATATGAGGTATCTAAAGGCGTAGCTAAGAACAGTAAACATACATTCAATAAAATGACATAAGATATAAATAATCAAAGGTACTTAACTATGGAGGCTCGTAGTAAAATATTTATTGAACCAATCGGATTCAATGTACTTATTCGACGAACTCAACAAATCAAACTATATTACTCAAAAGCCCGACCCCAATTGGAGTCGGAATTCCGCAAGTTTGCAAACGTGTGAAATCCGTAGCTATATAGTCACAAAACAAAAAGACCATAAGAGCAATGGCTACGCAGATAAGTTTTTATACTGTCAGTCTTTTTTTGCAGGATATGTCTTTTACTGTAAGGTGTCAAACGTCCATTTTCAGCTACTGTCATATTGAAAGAAAATTTTATTGTAGCCTTTATTGCATAATTTTATGGTTAATCTTCATTTTGATCCTCTTTCATTAAGTCTATGGACAGTTTAATACATTACATTTAAATATAATTTGCTGATTGTGCACGCCTTTGTCTATGTTTTAGCATTAAGCACCATAAAACCAACCAACCAATTAACCTATGTTTTAGAGAATTTTTGTATAATAAGAAAAACATAACATACAATGACACATTGTATATAATTGACATTCTAATGTAGTTGTGTAATATTTCTGGTTTGTGATTGGACAATGCTGTAATTTTCACGGTGTCAATTCCACGGTTGAAATATCATGAGATATGTTTAGAATTTTAGCCGATTACTGCTTACGTCATCGTGTCAATAAGAAATACATTAGAATGGAGATAACTGTATTGTATTTGAAACTTTCACGGCATCAATTGTCGATTTAATGGTCACAAATATCCGTTTACTGGCTCCGTCAGTAAACTCACTTTGTGACCATCAAATCTCCAATTGATGCCGTGAAATTTTCAAATACAATACAGTTATCTCCTAAATACCAGCTATGTTGGAGGTCCACGTGTTTTTTTGTTTGTTGTAAATACAAGAGTTTTAAAGGGATATTAAAGCTCATTTTTGGTAATTTTTTGTATCTCATGAAAACTTGCAATTGGTTCAATAAATGATATTTATGAAACATTAACCCGGTTTTTATCAATGAAACTTTGTAAAAGTGACACAATTCGTTGATAATTCTGTTATATCTTGCGGTTTTCTCGGGGTTTTTCCAATAATTGAATTTTTGCTTCCTGGACAAAAATTCATTTCGACCCCTTTAAGTGATATTTTAACGATATTAGGGATTATATGGGCGTGCAAAGTATTTTTGGATTGTTTTTACAATTGAATTTTTTTTTCCAGGATTCAACCATTAGGCTATATGACAAAATCTCTGAATCAGATTATTTTTTTTTTCCTCCACCAAAATTCGAATATTTTTTTCAGCAACATTGGGAATCAGAATATTTTTTTTAAAAAAAAAACCATAACCCCCCCCCCCCCCCCCCCTTTCAAGTTAAATGGTCGTTCCCTTAAAAGAATTTAAAAAAAAGACATTTTTCACTGTAATTTTATGTTCTGGTATATGATTCTTAATGTCTCTGAAGCTCATTTCATCACTATGCATTTGGTTAATTAAACATTAGATATTAACCATGTCCACTTCTATCAATCAGACTTAAAGTAAACAACCTTTTGGCTCAGTATATTGACCATTGTTTATTTTTAAGATCTCTTACTTAGGTTCTCCTCCCTCAAACATAGGTAACCATAACTACTAAGGTTCTCCTCCCTCAAACATAGGTAACCATAGGTAACCATAGCCAGCTTTGGCTCTCCTGTTTAGGCCTTTTGGTTTACTTGCTCCCAAAGACTTGGCTTTCCAATCTTTTTGATTATGAGCGTACCTGATGAAGGTTATACCAGAAACGTATCGTACCCGATGAAGGTTATACCAGAAACGTGCCGTACCCGATGAAGGTTATACCAGAAACGTGTCGTACCCGATGAAGGCTATATCAGAAACGTGTCGTACCCGATGAAAGGTATACCAGAAACGTGTAGTACCTGATAAAGGTTATACCAGAATTGTGTCGTACCTGATGAAGGTTATACCAGAAACGTGTCGTACCTGATGAAGATTATACCAGAAACGTGTCGTACCCGATGCAGGTTACACCAGAAACGTGTCGTACCTGATGAAAGTTATACCAGAAACGTGTCGCACCCGATAAAGGTTATACCAGAAACGTGATGTACCTGATGAAGATTATACCAGAAACGTGTCGTACCCGATGAAGGCTATACCAGAAACGTGTCGTACCCGATGAAGGTTATACCAGAAACGTGTCGTACCCGATGAAGGTTTTACCAGAAACGTGATGTACCTGATGAAGATTATACCAGAAACGTGTCGTACCTGATGAAGGTTATACCAGAAACGTGTCGTACCCGATGAAGGTTATACCAGAAACGTGTCGTACCTGATGAAGGTTATACCAGAAACGTGTCGCACCCGATAAAGGTTATACCAGAAACGTGATGTACATGATGAAGATTATACCAGAAACGTGTCGTACCTGATGAAGGTTATACCAGAAACGTGTCGCACCCGATAAAGGTTATACCAGAAACGTGATGTACCTGATGAAGATTATACCAGAAACGTGTCGTACCCGATGAAGGTTATACCAGAAACGTGTCGTACCCGATGAAGGTTATACCAGAAACGTGTGGTACCCGATGAAGGTTTTACCAGAAACGCGTCGTGTGCACTAAATTAGATATCTACGTTCTTATTATCAAATCATCTAGTAACGTAAAATATATCACATATATATATTACCTTGAAGGGATCTTCTAACTCTGCAGCGACTCTATTCCATGCTGAATATAAGAAACAGTAAAGAATCACCGTGTTCTTCATGGAACTTGCCATTTTTAATATCACATAGATAGTTTGTTATTCTTTCAATTTATATTATTTGATTCTTCCTTGTTGACAAATAAATAACAAGCTGTTGGAATGTTTTATACATATTTCATTGTCTGTAAAAGTATTTTATTTTCTTGAATTCTATATCCATTTTTCTATTAAACGTGACATATTGTGTGTTTTACGTGACCTTTAGAGTACATTCACGCGACCTTTAGAGTACATTCACAGGTCAAAAGTCTCTCCGCACTATAATTTCATTTCATTGAAGGTGACCTACAACTGATCACGCTCCGGTTACTCTCCACTCATCCCCCGCGGGTCAACTGGACAAGGTATGGCAAAAAAACATTTAAATTTGCTGCTGCTACATTGTGGAACAGCCTCCCAGACCATTTCAGGACTGAAAACAGTTTTTCTCAATTTAAGAGCTTAATGCAGTCCTGGAATGGTACTAAATGTTGCTGTTCTGCATGCAGATGATAAATATTCTGCTACTGTTTTTGCTCTTTTTATTTGCATATAGCTTTTAGATATATATTTCTTTGTTTTAGTGCTTGTCAATTTTTTATCCAAACATGCTTAATTTTCTGCTTTATTATGTCATGATGCATGTGGATGCCGATGGGAACCCAGCGAGGCATTGCCACCTGGTCCCCGGCCGGCATCTATATGCAGTATGCACGGTACAGTAAAAACTCTTTCAGATTTGCATGATCTACATTGTGGAACAGCCTCCCAGATCATTTCAGGACTAAAAATAGCTTCTCTCAATTCAAGAGTCTTTTGCAGTCCTGGAATGGGTCCAAATGTTGCTGTTCTGCATGTAGATGATTCAAATTTTGCTTCTGGTTTGCTTAATTTTAATTTTTAATTTTTTTAATTATTAATTTTTTTTAGTTTGGCTTGAAAATTTTATATTCTTTGATTTTTTAGTTAGACAGTGCTACTTTTACTGATTATGTTGGTACCAGTTTTAAATATTCAGTATTATTATTTCATTATTTTTTTTACCTGCTGCTTCGTTTTAAATGCTGCTTTATGTTGGAGCATCTGTGTGTGGATCTTGAACAAGAGTCCAAAGAGGCACTTGCCACGTGGGTTCTTGTTCAGATCTATACACAGTCCTCCTTTTTATGCCTATATGTCTTAGCTTATTTTAGTTTGTAACTTTGCATGTGACTTGTGTTGTTTTATTGTTAATGTATATTCGGTAAAAAGCTCATTAGAGCTTATGTTGTACTGTTTTATTATGTGCCGAATCAAAATAAAGTTTTCTTATCTTATTATCTTATAAGAAACCCTCGTTTCGTTGGAAAAAAACCTATTAATAGTTACCAATCAAAATCATCGTTTGTAACAAACCCAGCCGGTACGAGTATCTTGATCGACTGCCCTGAACCTTAGTCTTTAATTATATATCTGTAAATATTTGAATAGCATCCATCAATATTTCCTGTCGATGGTCCTGTCTATTGGCCTGGTGACACCCTCAGAGACGAGCAGTCTACTAGCAGTATAGTTACAAATTGAATCAACCTAATTTTGTTTAGAACAACAGACATAATTAGCATATTTTGACAATAGTGCTCCGCCCAAAACAGTTGCCAAACATTGAAGAGGCAAATAAAAATGCCAATAAAACCTCCTTCTGAACGCAAAATATCGCGTTTTAAGTTCACTTTCAACGCTTAAATTCGAGTTTTAACATTATTTAGTGATTGCCGAAAGCTAGAATTTGTCTACAACAGTCATTTTCTTTTAGTAGTTCTTCAGTACTTTTTTATCGAAATTTCTAATGACTTTTCACAAAAAAACTGAAAGCTTTTAAGCAGCTTTTATGATTGGCGATTATACAAAAATCATTGATACTATAATAATAAAAAAAAGTAATCCCCTTCTCGTGAATATACATAAATATATATTCTATACTTCCCTGTGACATGTGTCGTTCTCATTAATCATCGATTGTGTCAGATCATTAGCCGAGTTCTCAGATTTACCCGTCGTGCCCACTAAATTTGCTCTCTACGTTTTTAATACATTGAATATATCACAGGTGAACACGGATATATTCCGATTGTCGTAATCACACTCCGGTACTGCTTTTCTCTTTCATGACTTATTACCGGATTTTAACAAGAGTACTTAAGGAACTGTAACTGCTGACCCTTCCGGAACACCTGCGTTCATCCCCGGTTTCTAGTGGGTTTTTTGTTGCTCAATCTTTAGTTGTTTCTGTGTATTGTTTTATTAACCATTGCTTGTCTGGTTTTTTTCTTCTGTTGTTCGTTGTGCTATCTGTCCTTCTTAGAATTATGTCTTGTGATTACTCCATTGGTATCTTCAAACTTTTTTTTGCAAGTATGGTTATTGCAGGAAGACAAATCAGGCATTATTAGTAAAACAAATACATATGTAATATAAATACACATAAATAGAAACCAGATTATACTGTCTACAATGCTATGCATAATAATGTTATTAGTGGCTTGATTTCAAATATTTAGTCATGTCACTTCCTAGTTGGTTATTTCAAATTATTTTTTTAGTTCCATGTGAATATGGATATCTCATCTAACTGCAGTATTTATTATATGTTTGAACAATTATATTGCAACATTTCTACTGCTTGTTCTTGAGAAGAACATTTTTAAAGATTTACTTAATTTTTCCTTCTTAAATCCACTATTAGCCTAATCTTCTCAGGGGTAATGTCTGTTCCATTTGGCTTAGCAGTTTTGCAGGAGAAAATAAGAATGTGGAAAAGTTAAAAGAGATGTACCTCAAGTAATGTACATAAAGCCTTCTTGGTCTTTGGTCAGGTGAGATAAAAACGTCAGCTTTGTATGTAGAACCATTCAATCACCAATAATTACATTACTTCCGTTTTTCATTGAAATGCTACAATATGATTGGTAATGAAGTGGTCACATGATTATAAAAGAGATGTTTTACATCCCAATAAAACTCAAACCCGAACTTGCACGTGCCTCCATGACGACGTCAGATGTAAACAATCAATGGCGTAGTAATTTCCAACAGCAAATAATCTAACACAAATAAAATTCACAACGAAAAATTCAACTATAACAAGGGCAACGCAAAGCGTGGCGTATCCCCTCGCCTAAAAATTTGACATTGACCTTTCACCTTGAAAATCAATAGTGTTCCAGATTCTCTTAAGGACTAAGTATGTACTAAGTTTGGTCAAAATCCATTGAAGGATGTTGATTCGTGTTCACAAGGATGCTACAGGGTAAAAATTAGACCTTGTGACCTATGACCTTGAAAATCAATAAGGTTCCAGACTCACCTAAGGACTAAGTATGTACCAAGTTTTGTCAAAATCCATTGAAGGATGTCGATTCTAAAGTGGTTACAAGGTAAAAATTTGACCCTGACCTTTGACCTTGAAAATCAATAGGGTTCCAGATTCTCTTAAGGACTAAGTATGTACCAAGTTTGGTCAAAATCCATTGAAGGATGTTGATTCTGGTGTTCACAAGGATGCTACGGAAGGACGGTAGCGTTACTATATCCCTTCGCAACTTCGTTGGCGAGGGAATAATACATTTTGGTGTGATTTAAATGTAATTATAAGAATTGAATGCATTTTTTTGTAGTTTTATTGGCGTGTAAAAGCTTGGACCGAAGCACTAGCTCTTCATACAAAATGTGCTTCGGTCCACGCTTTTACACGCCAATAAAACTACAAAAAAATGCATTCAATTCTTAATTCATATACGATTTAGGTTCAATGAAGTGTGTAATTTCTGAGAAAAGGCTTCCATTCCTTTCCCATAAGGTCCTACATTGTATATTAAATCTAGCCGTGGTGGTGGCCTTCTTGAATTTTCTCTTTGCACAATAAACAAACATTTTGCAAGGTCAAACTAAGCCATGTTTCTTTTTTTATATGGTTCAGTGGATCCAGCTAAATGCATTTTGAAAAGATTTTCCTCAATGGGTTCCTATTTTTCAATTTTGTCCTGCAATGGTAGCCATCTTTGAATCCAGATCCACATAAAAATATATAAGTACAGATTGGGTTTAATAAAAATTTGCTGTTTGAGAAAATACTTAAACTAAGTCCTGTGGTGACAGCCTTGTTGGATTTCCAAGCAGCACTAAAAATTTCTATTTTGTAGAGGATCATAATTTGTTAAATTTCCTTTTAAATGGTTCAGTGGTTCCAGAAAAATATATTTTTAAAACATTTTCCTCCATAAGATTCTATGTTAAATTCTATCCTGTGGTGGTGGCCATCTTGTATTTCTGATCCTCACAAAACTAGCAAACTTTGTAAAGAAGCATTCAATGATTATCATGTATACTAATAATAATAATTGTTGTTTCTATGAATTCTCTCGTAGGGTCCTATGTTAATCCAAGTCTTGTAGTGATCATAGATTTATGTTAGTGATAGACACAAAATCAAACACTTTGTGAAGAACCAGCCTTATATCATTCACATCATGTTTAATTTCAAACCTTTAAGTATGGCTTTAAGTCTCAGTCTTATTGTATTATTGGTTCTTGTGGCCATGACAAAATTTTGGATCTGCAACAAAATCACAAATTCTGAAGAGGTCTATCAAAGGAACAAGTCTGTTTCCATTTGGCCAAGTAGTTTCAGATAAGAAGCTTACATACAAAAAGTGAGACCAATAGTTCACATGGTCTTTTGGACCAGGCGATTTAATTTATGATTTGGTTAATGGTGTTTAATACCACTTTCAACAATTTTTCAGCTACATCATGTCGGTCAGTTTTATTGTTGAAGGCAAACAGAGTATTCAGAGAAAACCACAGACATGTCTCAAGTCATTGACAAACTTTATCACATAATGTTCTATCAAGTACACCCCGCCATTAGCGGGATTCAAACTTACAACTTTAATGGCGATAGGCACTGATTGCACAGGTAGTTGTAAATCCAACTACAAAACGATTACAACCACGACAACCCATTATTTGATTCATAAAAAAGAGAAGGCATATCATGATCAACAGGCAACTTTTAAAAATAACTCAAATAAACCAGACGAGTTTTGTTTGTTTTATTTTCTCATAAATGATGATTATCATTAGGATCTTTTCAAGTCAGCATTTTATATCATATAATTTACATAATCATATTATTTATATACAATGAACAATTATATACATATTGTGCATAGCTAACAATAATTGTATTTCATCTGAACACATATAAGCAATATTGTATAATATATAATGAGGAAACATTGCTATAGACATTCTAACATTAAATAACATTTGGTGATTGGTGGAAATTTAATGATATAATAAACATTTTGTTTTGTTTGAAATTAAAATTAGCATTTAATGCATAATATAAATAAGATTATTTTGTGTGTGCATTTTAATAAAGGAACCAGCACCTGTACTACAGACAGTCCTTTACTTTACTTTATTTGCCTTTTTTGATAGATTTTTTAAAACAATCAACGGCCCCCTACATATGATGTCAGCCTCAATAAAAATTCTACTGTCACAATTGATCACATGATTGCTGATTTGTCCCCCACAGCTTCACCAAAACCTACATTTTTGATCATAGAAATGAAGTTCAATGTACAAAAAGAAATCTCATTGAATTGCAAAACACAAGATATATGGTATGGGGGGGGGGGGGGAGGGGAGTCACAAGTTATAATGAACTGGGTAACACTTGAGATGGATATCTGGGCTCCAACTCACATCAATTTTTCTTATTATTTTCTGCATACTTAACATATGGTCCCATTGAATCTTGTTTAGACTTTAAAAAAGTTATAATTAATAAGATGTTTATAACTTTCGGTCATTTACCTATAAAATAACATGGTTAATGATTTCTAAACTTAAGATTATCATAAATTACAAACAATATTTAAATATTTTGGCACAAGTTTAACATAAAAAAATGAAATTGCAACAAATCAGTTGTCCTTTGCATACATCTTTTTCTTCTTAATTTTTTCCCCCATACATTTGCAAATTAAGTGTACTGATTTTGATCAATTATCATATATTCATATTTATACAGAATGATAGTCAGCTGGATACTTTATATTTGTATGCATCAACACAAGTACATAAACAATGTCTGCATACTTCACATTTCAGTAATGTTGTACATATTTTGAAATATGTACTGTAGAGGGTTTTGCTGATTGTATACCGGTATTGTCAAAATACTTTTTTTTTATTCTTTGGAACAAAGTTTTTAACCTTGCTTGACTAGAATAATAATTTGCATATATTTCTCGTTCACCTTTTGGCTGGTAATATTAGTTCATTATTGCATAGGACTACAAAATATTACAACAAAAAGTGGATTGCACGTATATAAATAGATTGCAGTAAATTTTATGCATGAACGTCTAATTCTTGTCACAAGTTTTACAACTGATTGATAAACTGTATTATATATGAATATGTTTTCTGAAACATTACTAAATATTGGTAAAAAAACATTACAGAGGGGATAAGGTATACCAGTATCTCCCTACCAATTCTGTAACAATGTTTTAATCAAATATTAACATCTTACATTTTTATAACATGTACGGTACATACTAACACTCACATTTTCTCATATAACTAAAAAATCTCAAACTCACTAGTAAATATCCTGGTTATTTCAACAGTTTTAGAAGAAAGTTTCAGTAATTCTTGTCCCTACACTATGGATTTGAAAAAAACTTGTGTTAATAATCAGCATACTTATACCACACCTCATCATAGGACTAGATCATATATTTACTTTGATCATACCACTTAATTATGAATGAAAGTAAAGACACTTTCTAAAATGATTGTAAAAAACAAATACGTGAACACATCTAAGACATTTAAACAAGTTTTTCTAAAAAAAAAAAGGAAATTAGTTTCATATGACAACAGATAACTTTTGATTTAAATTAACTTATAAAAACTAAATCAGTTACAAAAAATAACAATATTTTGGTTAGTTTTTTTCATATGCTGCATAAAAGTACATCATATCATCAGATTCAATACTAACAGATACAAAAAATGGTCATGTCTTCAATGAAGATAACGCTATCTGGTTAACTATTTTGTTTCCTCCCCAGGAGTGTGATTTTATATAAACAAATATAGCCATGAATACAAATACAATGTACATTACACAATCAGATTCAATACAGATAAATAAAATTGACAAATTTCTGCAATGAAAATGACTGTATCCAGGGTTACATATTGTTTCCTCCCCAGGAGGATTATTTTATAAATAAATATAAACATTGTTCAATTAATCCAAAAAAAAATTGTTCGTAAGTATTTAATAATTGAATGGGATTCTTTAAATGATAAACAATTAAAAACATGAAATAAAAAATTGAACTACAATAAGTAAACATTTAACTATAAACAATAAACATTAGGTGTTGTTCTGATCCCATAGAAAATGAAAGACTTAACATGTAAAATATAACATCTGACACAAGGACTGGTTCTCTGTCAAAATATACAAGACTGGTTCCTTGTCAAAATATATAAGACTGGTTTCATGTCAAAATATAGAAGACTGGTTCCCTGTCACAATATAACATGACACAATGACTGGTTCCCTGTCAAAATATATTAGACTGGCTACCTGTCAATAAATATCAGTAAGAATGGTTCCCTGTCAAAATATAGTAATTCAATGTAGGTAAGGGAGTAACATGTTTTTTTTTTCATATTAAACCAAAGTAGTGTTTTATAGTACTTTGTTCCTTGAAATTATGTTTTAAACAATCCAAGCTTTCATAATATTCACATTCAGTAAGTATTGTGTTAAGGTAGGTAGAATATCAGACATTATGGTGTCACTCCATACCAGTCTTTGTAAATATTTAGACAGGGAACCACTCTTTTAAAAAATCTTCTTAATATGAAATGACAACATATCAAACTATAATTATGCATAATTTTTGCATACAGGATATGGTCACCAAGCAATAAATGTAACTGTTATAAAAAGCCATTATATTTTACTTCTATAAACTTATGACATTATAACATTTTGTACAACATGCTGAAATACTATTTTATTTCAGTTCTGTATAGATTTTTACTGATGTGAAAAAAAATGGGATTAATAATCAGTGTTTTTTCACAAAAATATAAAATTTGAATGACAAGTTTCACATACAATGTTCTTGCTAATTTTTCCTCTGTTTGTGATGTGCTCCACACATATGTAAATATCATGATATAAATGAACATGTAAAATAAAACAGATGGTAAATGATTCTTTTGATTCTATGGTTTATCTCTGCTAATGTCACATATATAGTAATGTGCTAATGATATTGCCATTTGTCTCCAAATACAGCTACATACCAGTTTTTTTTCTCCAAGTACAGCTTTGTACCAAAGTTTTTTCTTCATGTAGAGTTACATACCAAAGTTTTTCTCCAAGTACAGCTATGTACCAAAGTTTTGATCTTCACGTAGAGCTACATACCAAAGTTTTTCTCCAAGTACAGCTATGTACCAAAGTTTTGATCTTCCTAATGAAACATTATCACATTAGACTATTACATATTACACCTATACAAACAGTCATTTGGTCAGCCACTGTACACATCCCTGAACAGTGATAATTAAATATTTGCTTGTTTTAAAAGAACATCAGTGTCTCCTGCACATGATATAAACTTTCAAAAGAATTAAATTATACTTGATTCAGCAATTTGAAAATCATCTATAAAGTGTTTCCTAAAGGAAATCACCCATTCAAGTGTTTCCTGAAAGTTCAACGTAACAACAAGATGTTGAATAAAAGTTTATACAAAACAGACATTGTTATTTGAACAAGTTATAAAACAAAAGTAAATAAATATCACAGTTGATTGCATCAGATTGTAAACTACACATAAAACTATAGTTTCACTACTACACATAAGCCAAGGCCACATTTGAAGGTCCTTCCATGTTTGTTATTACAGTGCCAAGCCTGTCAGGAAGTTGTTGGGCTTTAGTTAAACTGTCAGCTTCTAAACTCTCATTAATCTGTGTAAAAAAAGAAAATAACATTTTCATAATAAAGTTAACATGGTGGATTTACTTACAGAAACAAGTGACCAGTGTGTGTCCTTGATCCTGTGGTAATTAGTTTTACATCAAGATATGCCATCAGTGTTTACCCACAGCTGTGCCATTTGAACAACCAAATTGTTTTGTTTATCAGTTTTGCAGAAAATGTGGGTTCAAAGGTTCATTCAACAAAAACGATTATATACAATGTACATACATTGCCTGCAAAAATAAAATATTTCAATTTGCTACTGAAACAAGTGAGCCTCTAATGAGCTTTTCCCCTGTTTTAAAGTTAAGTACATTCAAATTATATATTTGCAGACATATTATATTGTGCTTACACTACATTGTCATGTGTGCAAACAATTGTTAAATTTAGACACTTTTGGGGTGTCTACACTAATGTCCATGTTCAGTCAATATCTACTGTGTTTCCAGTGTCTTTTCTGCTTTGTTCTACATAAGACACAGGGTACCAGGAGATTTTATAGGTCTAGTAGTCATAGAAAGCAAAGGTTTAAACGTAATCTTTATATAGGCAGTAAACACAGTATATAAAATAAGACTTTACAATTAAACCTGTCTAAACTGAACCTCATGGACTAACTTTTGTGTTTGAAATAGACAAGTGTTCCATTTATACAGTTTAAAATAACATAATTCTTCTGATAGGGACTTTTTTTTAAAGTTTATGTTTACATGATTCTGTTTTATTCCAGGTTCTGTTTAGACAGGTTTCTGGTTTATTCCAGGTTCTGTTTAGACAGGTTTCTGGTTTATTCCAGGTTCTGTTTAGACAGGTTTCTGGTTTATTCCAGGTTCTGTTTAGACAGGTTTCTGGTTTATTCCAGGTTCTGTTTAGACAGGTTTCACTGTTTATTACTTTTAAACAAATTTATTAATAAGCAACTGTGTGGAGTATAAAATACAAGTAAGGGTAGAGGTAGCTGCGGAACCGTAGCCCTTATGGTCCTTGGCCAGTTTTCTGATATTTGCGGACCATAGGGCTACAGATTTCACCCTATCAAAAATTTGCGAACCTGTGACCTTGATTCTGTCACACCTTTCAACAGTAATTTTCACAACAAACTGCTTTGTGAGAGCGGAGTCATGTGGATAATTCGCTTCGTTACATATTATCTATCGCTTTTCATATTTACTTGCTAATTATTATTCATTTCTAGCTCATTATAACAAATGTCTCAATATTAACTGATCCTGCCTACTTCGTTCCACCATCTTGTCATTGTGGTATTCTCGCTTTGAGGTCACATGACTTTTGAGAGCTAACTCTAACAGCAAAACACGTGTTCGGTTTGTTTACGTTTTAACGGAGGTTTTGCACGGCGATTTTTTTATCTGAAATAAAATATTTATTCAACCTAGAGTGAAATATTTTACATATATTAACCAGAAATGTTATTTTCTTCTATGATTATTCCAATTGAGGTGAACTCTCATTCAACATTTTCACGTTTTTCATGTAAACAAACCAAACACATATTTTGCTGTTAAGAGTTATCTCTCAAATGTCACGTGACCTCAAAGCGAGAATACCACAATGACAAGATGGCGGAACGAAGTAGGCGGGATCAGTTAATATCGACACATTTGTTATCATAATGAGCTAGAAATGAATAACAATTAGTAAGTAAATATGAAAAGCGATAGATAAATATGTAACGAAACGAATTATCCACATGACTCCGCTCTCACAAAGTGTTTTGTTGTGAAAATGACTGTTGAAAGGTGCGACAAAACCAAGGTCGCAGTTTCGCAAATTTTTGATAGGGTGAAATCCGTAGCCCTATGGTCTGCAAATATCAGAAAACTGGCCAAGGACCATAAGGGCTACGGTTCCGCAGCTAGGGTAGAGGGGACATACATATGACATTCCATTCCGTTCGTTCCTATGGCAGTTAACTCATTTTAGATAGATCATGTGTTTGAAAAGGTAGACAGGGGATGGGGGCCATAAAAATAGAATTCCTTTTCCTCTCAGTTTAAAAAAAACCAAATAATCTTTTTTAATTGTGCATTTTTGAGTCAATTTTACAAGAATAAAAGGTTTACTCAATGTGTACATACCTCATTACTATATTTCTGCACATAGTTATATAACTCAAATAATGCATTATCTTTGGTAAAATAGTTAGTACTCATCTGTAAGTATAATAAACATTAATTAGATAATAAACATTAATTAGATCATAAACATTAATTAGATCATAAACATTACTTAGATCATAAACATTAATTAGATAATAGACATTAATTAGATCATAAACATTAATTGGATAATAAACATTAATTAGATAATAAACATTAATTGGATAATAAACATTAATTAGATAATAAACATTAATTGGATAATAAACATTAATTAGATAATAAACATTAATTAGATCATAAACATTAATTACATAATAAACATTACTTAGATAATAAACATTAATCAGATAATAAACATTAATTAGATCATAAACATTAATTAGATAATAAACAGTAATTGGATAATAAACATTAGTTAGATCATAAACATTAATTAGATAATAAACATTAATTAGATCATAAACATTAATTGGATAATAAACATTAATTACATCATAAACATTACTTAGATCATAAACATTAATGATATAATAAACATTAATTAGATAATAAACATTAATCAGATAAAAAACATTACTTAGATAATAAACATTAATCAGATAATAAACATTAATTAGATAATAAACATTAATCAGATAATAAACATTAATTAGATAAGTTGCAATGTCAGAGTAACACATCATATCTAGTTATTTTATTATTCTCGAAAAATACAAATTTTGAATTAAGCCTACTAGTATATATTGTGTGACACTTGTACACCAGAAAGTAGTTTTTTACAATATTATGACAGAAAAATTGAATAGTCTATTTTTTATTGTCTCAGAATTACCAAAATCTCAGTCAGAATTCATAGAAGTTCTCAAAAATCAAATGGTAGATTTAAAATATTCTAAACTCACTGGATTGAAACGATTTTTAATTGATGACAAAAAGGAGAAAGAACAAATACAAGCCTATGTGACTTACCCTAGACACCTCGGCCAGATAAGCATTGAGATCTTGGTCACTAACAGCAGGCATTCTTTGTATATCTTCAAAATAATTGGACACCGATCGTTTAAACACTGGAATATCTTTAGCAAAAAGTAATTTGTTTGATGGAGAATCCTGTAATAGAGAAATAAAGACACTTAAACAGATAAAACATGACAATGTCATACAGTGAAATCTGTCTAAATTAAACCCTGAACAAACAAGAAACCTGTCTAAATTAAACCCTGAACAAACCTGTCTAAATTAAACCCTGAACAAACCTGTCTAAATTAAACCCTGAACAAACAAGAAACCTGTCTAAATTAAACCCTGAACAAACAAGAAATCTGTTTAAATTAAACCCTGAACAAACAAGAAACCTGTCTAAATTAAACCCTGAACAAACAAGAAACCTGTCTAAATTAAACCCTGAACAAACAAGAAACCTGTCTAAATTAAACCCTGAACAAACAAGAAACCTGTCTACATTAAACCCTGAACAAACAAGAAACCTGTCTAAATTAAACCCTGAACAAACAAGAAACCTGTCTAAATTAAACCCTGAACAAACAAGAAACCTGTCTAAATTAAACCCTGAACAAACAAGAAACCTATCTAAATTAAACCCTGAACAAACAAGAAATCTGTTTAAATTAAACCCTGAACAAACAAGAAATCTGTCTAAATTAAACCCCAAACAAACAAAAAACCTGTCTAAATTAAACCTCGAACAAAAAAGAAATATGTCTAAATTAAACCCTGAACAAACAAGAAACCTGTCTAAATTAAACCCTGAACAAACAAGAAACCTGTCTAAATTAAACCCTGAACAAGAAATCTGTCTAAATTAAACCCTGAACAAACAAGAAATCTGTCTAAATTAAACCCTGAACAAACAAGAAACCTGTCTAAATTAAACCCTGAACAAACAAGAAACCTGTCTAAATTAAACCCTGAACAAACAAGAAATCTGTTTAAATTAAACCCTGAACAAACAAGAAACCTGTCTAAATTAAACCCTGAACAAACAAGAAACCTGTCTAAATAAAACCCTGAACAAACAAGAAAACTGTCTACATTAAACCCTGAACAAACAAGAAATCTGTCTAAATTAAACCCTGAACAAACAAGAAACCTGTCTAAATTAAACCCTGAACAAACAAGAAACCTGTCTAAATTAAACCCTGAACAAACAAGAAACCTGTCTAAATTAAACCCTGAACAAACAAGAAACCTGTCTAAATTAAACCCTGAACAAACAAGAAACCTGTCTAAATTAAATCCTGAACAAACAAGAAACCTGTCTAAATTAAACCCTGAACAAACAAGAAACCTGTCTAAATTAAACCCTGAACAAACAAGAAACCTGTCTAAATTAAACCCTGAACAAACAAGAAACCTGTCTAAATTAAACCCTGAACAAACAAGAAACCTGTCTAAATTAAACCCTGAACAAACAAGGAACCTGTCTAAATTAAACCCTGAACAAAAAAGAAACCTGTCTAAATTAAACCCTGAACAAACAAGAAATCTGTTTAAATTAAACCCTGAACAAACAAAAAACCTGTCTAAATTAAACCCTGAACAAACAAGAAACCTGTCTAAATTATACCCCAAACAAAAAAGAAATATGTCTCAATTAAACCCTGAACAAACAAGAAATCTGTCTAAATGAAACCCTGAACAAACAAGAAATCTGTCTAAATTAAACCCCGAACAAACAAGAAACCTGTCTAAATTAAACCCTGAACAAACAAGAAACCTGTCTAAATAAAACCCTGAACAAACAAGAAACCTGTCTACATTAAACCCTGAACAAACAAGAAATCTGTATAAATTAAACCCTGAACAAACAAGAAACCTGTCTAAATTAAACCCTGAACAAACAAGAAACCTGTCTACATTAAACCCTGAACAAACAAGAAACCTGTCTAAATTAAACCCTGAACAAACAAGAAAACTGTCCAAATTAAACCCTGAACAAACAAGAAATCTGTCTAAATTAAACCCTGAACAAACAAGAAACCTGTCTAAATTAAACCCTGAACAAACAAGAAACCTGTCTAAATTAAACCCTGAACAAACAAGAAACCTGTCTAAATTAAACCCTGAACAAACAAGAAATCTGTCTATATTAAACCCTGAACAAACAAGAAACCTGTCTAAATTAAACCCTGAACAAACAAGAAACCTGTCTAAATCAAACCCTGGACAAACAAGAAATCTGTCTACATTAAACCCTGAACAAACAAGAAATCTGTCTAAACAGAACCCTAAATAAACCAGAATCCTGTATAAATTAAACCTGAACTTGACATCTTTTTTTTAATTCATTCTTTATAAATGGAATACCTGTTTATTTCAAACACATAAACTGGTTACAAGGAGGTTCTGACATGTTTTACTGTACATGTTTTATTCACTAACAATACATTTTTACATTGGAGATTATTACTGTACATGTAATCTTATTCACTAACAATACATTTTTACATTGGAGATTATTCAATCACTGAATTCTTCATGTAACCTCTGTGTTATTTTGTGAGATTCATATTACTCAGTCTTTAGATTTCTGTGTAGTGTTTTGTAGATCATTGTATGTCTTTTTGTCCTTCTTCTTTTGGCCATTGTATTGTCTGTCCTTCTTTTGGCCATTGTGTTGTCTGTCCTTCTTTTGGCCATTGCATTGTCTGTCCTTCTTTTGGCCATTGTATTGTCTTGTCCTTCTTTTGGCCATTGTATTGTCTGTCCTTCTTTTGGCCATTGTATTGTCTGTCCTTCTTTTGGCCATTGCATTGTCTGTCCTTCTTTTGGCCATTGCATTGTCTGTCCTTCTTTTGGCCATTGTATTGTCTTGTCCTTCTTTTGGCCATTGTATTGTCTGTCCTTCTTTTGGCCATTGTATTGTCTGTCCTTCTTTTGGCCATTGTATTGTCTGTCCTTCTTTTGGCCATTGTGTTGTCTGTCCTTCTTTTGGCCATTGTGTTGTCTGTCCTTCTTTTGGCCATTGTATTGTCTGTCCTTCTTTTGGCCATTGTATTGTCTGTCCTTCTTTTGGCCATTGTATTGTCTGTCCTTCTCTTGGCCATTGTATTGCCTGTCCTTCTTTTGGCCATTGTATTGTCTGTCCTTCTTTTGGCCATTGTATTGTCTGTCCTTCTTTTGGCCATTGTATTGTCTGTCCTTCTTTTGGCCATTGTATTGTCTGTCCTTCTTTTGGCCATTGTATTGTCTGTCCTTCTTTTGGCCATTGTATTGTCTGTCCTTCTTTTGGCCATTGTATTGTCTGTCCTTCTTTTGGCCATTGTATTGTCTGATCTTCTTTTGGCCATTGTGTTGTCTGTCCTTCTTTTGGCCATTGTATTGTCTGTCCTTCTTTTGGCCATTGTATTGTCTGTCCTTCTTTTGGCCATTGTATTGTCTGTCCTTCTTTTGGCCATTGTATTGTCTGTCCTTCTTTTGGCCATTGTATTGTCTGTCCTTCTTTTGGCCATTGTGTTGTCTGTCCTTCTTTTGGCCATTGTGTTGTCTGTCCTTCTTTTGGCCATTGTGTTGTCTGTCCTTCTTTTGGCCATTGTGTTGTCTGTCCTTCTTTTGGCCATTGTATTGTCTGTCCTTCTTTTGGCCATTGTATTGTCTGTCCTTCTTTTGGCCATTGTATTGTCTGTCCTTCTTTTGGCCATTGTATTGTCTGTCCTTTGTGGCTTTTAGTTATGCCTTTGATATCTTCAAACGTTTCTATGTACTATACAATTTAAATGATTTAAAAAGTGACATATATTCAAGCCATTTGTTAGGGGAGTGAATCTCTAGAAAAAAAATCAAATCTTCATTACTACTATACATACCTTGCTCAAATTTTGATCTGCTGTTGAGCAACTATCCATAAAACATTGAGCTACCACAGACAGACAGGAATCCACAATATTGGTCTTATGGATATCAAAAACAAAGTCTGGATTCTTTATAATGTTAACCCAGAACCGTAACAACAAACTGGAAAATAAAAATAAGGTATTTACTATACAGTGGCCATTACAATACATATAATTTGAGTAATAACTCTGATAGATCTACAATGTAACTAGAGTTACAAAAAAAATGTAATTATTTCTAATAATCCTATGGATTCAATAAGGTCTTTTATCCTGCAATGACAGCATTTACCGGCCAATATAGCCTGCCCAATATTTTTTTTGATAATGGTCAGTTATAAATAGAACATACAAATGTAAGCTCTGCCCACATCAGGGGATATTGTTTTCAAATACATACACAAAATTATTTCAAATACTTTGATCATCGTCCAGTAAACGTTTATTTACGATTTAAAATTGCAGGATAAATACAATACATGTGCACTGTCGAAGCATATAGGTAAATATGTGTATTCGTCACGAAACGCGGGAAAAGGCGAGGTTTTCCCCTGTTTCTAAGCCTCATACACATATTACCTATATGCTTCGACAGTGCACAAGTATTGTATATTTAAAAAACTATGGATCAATCTGAGTTTTGTCTTCCTAAAACGTTTAAGCATCAAGTTTAAATGTGCTTGCCTACTTTCTATAGGAAATAGTGTTACTAAAATATTATCTAATACAGACATTTTCACCTCTGATGTACTATTTATTGACAGTCCAGAAAAAAAACTCATAACAGCATACCTATTTTCTTTTCTGCAAAAATATGCTTGACTTGTTATGAGCCCATATCTTTGCTTATCTAAGACATTAAAGTTTTACATCATATACATGTAATTTATTATCTAATAAATGGTACTTTGGCCTGACATTTTTTTACTTTTGACAATTTTCACCCTTCCAAAATATTCTGGGAATTATTTTTTAATGAATCTATGATATTTTTGTCAGATTTCAATAAAACTCATATGCAAGAGTAACTAAACTAAACAATCAGTAAAAAGGGGTGGGAGGAGAAGAAGGGTGATTGTAAGTATTTTACATATACACTGTTTAGCTATGTCATTCAGGGGAAGGAAATGTGAGTGGGGATTGTGTGTTTACCTACCTGTTACATTTCCATGTATAAGCCACTTCAGGATCAGTAATGTTGTACTGTTTAGCTGCGTCGTCCAGGAAGTCAAACAAGTATTTTATCACAGGCAGCATGTTTGGACTGGCAGTTAATACAGTTTTTATAAAATCATCTATATACTGTTTCAGAGTACCCTACAAAACAACTAGATATCAAATGTGTATCAATTTAGTCCAACATGGAACACCCCTGTAAAGATTTAATAAGAATAGATTTGTTTAAATAAACTTAACTTGATAAAGAACATTTAAACATTAGAAGAAACAGTGTTAATTCCATTTACATAGAGTTCAAGATTAATATTTACAAATTACATTGAGCTTAACTTGTAATAAGGAATGTAGATATCTAATTGATTGCACACAACCATTTCTGGAATAACCTTCTTACCTTAGTGGCTAACAGTCTTGTAAGGTATATCTCTGAACTAAGGCCTTTGGCTTGTGCATCATCGTGTTGTTTGACCTGTAATACATACAATAAACTCATCACCATAGAAACACATTATAGTAATATATAAAGGAATCCTTTACTGTTTATTCAATATTGTTACTTATCTAATCAAATTGAAGTTCCTATGTATAGATGTTTCTGTGTGATTCAAAATCAAATCTAAATCTAAATAACCAATCTGAATTCCTTTATATTTAATATAAATGATACTATTTGTAGAAAAATGTTGTTATCTCAATCTGGGATGTCAATTCCTTGAGGATATGGTCCTATTGTACAATCTTTTAGCTTTCTACCATTGTATCCATTTGAGATTTTCTGCTGTATTTTCACTCAGTAAATTAATAATTTATTCCAGCTAATTTGCATACTCTACTACTTCAAAGTAAAATGATCAGTCTGTTTGACTTCAACACAATAAGATTCCAACATATACAGTAGTCACCCTCTTATAACCTCAGATTTCAGGGTGATTAGGGTTATGGTGTTTAATGCCACTTTCAACAATATTTCAGTTATATCATGCCGGTCAGTGTTATTTGTGGAGGAAACCGAGGGACTTGGAGAAAACAACCGACCTGCTGCAAATCACTGACAAACTTCAGATGCACTGAGATAGTAAAATACAAGTCAATTGTCCTCCTCAAGCAAGCCCACACATAAGGTAACTTGTTCACTGAAGAAGAGGTGGTCTTATAAGAGGTAAACTAATGTCCATAATAACTAATAAAGCAGTCCTTTGTGTATTTTTAGAAGTGTGCTCACAAGGGCAGTGACCTCTGGTGAAACAAACTTAGTAAGAGTGAGAGGAGTGTTCTGTTGTACTGCTCACAAGGGCAGTGACCTCTGGTGAAACAAACTTAGTAAGAGTGAGAGGAGTGTTCTGTTGTACTGCTCACAAGGGCAGTGACCTCTGGTGAAACTAATTTAGTAAGAGTGAGAGGAGTATTCTGTTGTACTGCTCACAAGGGCAGTGACCTCTGGTGAAACAAACTTAGTAAGAGTGAGAGGAGTGTTCTGTTGTACTGCTCACAAGGGCAGTGACCTCTGGTGAAACAAACTTAGTAAGAGTGAGAGGAGTGTTCTGTTGTACTGCTCACAAGGGCAGTGACCTCTGGTGAAACTAATTTAGTAAGAGTGAGAGGAGTGTTCTGTTGTACTGCTCACAAGGGCAGTGACCTCTGGTGAAACAAACTTAGTAAGAGTGAGAGGAGTGTTCTGTTGTACTGCTCACAAGGGCAGTGACCTCTGGTGAAACTAACTTAGTAAGAGTGAGAGGAGTGTTCTGTTGTACTGCTCACAAGGGCAGTGACCTCTGGTGAAACTAATTTAGTAAGAGTGAGAGGAGTGTTCTGTTGTACTGCTCACAAGGGCAGTGACCTCTGGTGAAACAAACTTAGTAAGAGTGAGAGGAGTGTTCTGTTGTACTGCTCACAAGGGCAGTGACCTCTGGTGAAACAAGCTTAGTAAGAGTGAGAGGAGTGTTCTGTTGTACTGATCACAAGGGCAGTGAACTCTGGTGAAACAAACTTAGTAAGAGTGAGAGGAGTGTTCTGTTGTACTGCTCACAAGGGCAGTGACCTCTGGTGAAACTAACTTAGTAAGAGTAAGAGGAGTGTTCTGTTGTACTGCTCACAAGGGCAGTGACCTCTGGTGAAACTAACTTAGTAAGAGTGAGAGGAGTGTTCTGTTGTACTGCTCACAAGGGCAGTGACGTCTGGTGAAACAAACTTAGTAAGAGTGAGAGGAGTGTTCTGTTGTACTGCTCACAAGGGCAGTGAACTCTGGTGAAACAAACTTAGTAAGAGTGAGAGGAGTGTTCTGTTGTACTGCTCACAAGGGCAGTGACCTCTGGTGAAACAAACTTAATAAGAGTGAGAGGAGTGTTCTGTTGTACTGCTCACAAGGGCAGTGACCTCTGGTGAAACAAACTTAGTAAGAGTGAGAGGAGTGTTCTGTTGTACTGCTCACAAGGGCAGTGACCTCTGGTGAAACAAACTTAGTAAAAGTGAGAGGAGTGTTCTGTTGTACTGCTCACAATGGCAGTGACCTCTGATGAAACAAACTTAGTAAGAGTGAGAGGAGTGTTCTGTTGTACTGCTCACAAGGGCAGTGACCTCTGGTGAAACAAACTTAGTAAAAGTGAGAGGAGTGTTCTGTTGTACTGCTCACAATGGCAGTGACCTCTGATGAAACAAACTTAGTAAGAGTGAGAGGAGTGTTCTGTTGTACTGCTCACAAGGGCAGTGACCTCTGGTGAAACTAACTTAGTAAGAGTGAGAGGAGTGTTCTGTTGTACTGCTCACAAGGGCAGTGAACTCTGGTGAAACTAACTTAGTAAGAGTGAGAGGAGTGTTCTGTTGTACTGCTCACAAAGGCAGTGACCTCTGGTGAAACTAACTTAGTAAGAGTGAGAGGAGTGTTCTGTTGTACTGCTCACAAGGGCAGTGACCTCTGGTGAAACAAACTTAGTAAGAGTGAGAGGAGTGTTCTGTTGTACTGCTCACAAGGGCAGTGACCTCTGGTGAAACTAACTTAGCAAGAGTGAGAGGAGCGTTCTGTTGTACTGCTCACAAGGGCAGTGACCTCTGGTGAAACAAACTTAGTAAGAGTGAGAGGAGTGTTCTGTTGTACTGCTCACAAGGGCAGTGACCTCTGGTGAAACAAACTTAGTAAGAGTGAGAGGAGTGTTCTGTTGTACTGCTCACAAGGGCAGTGACCTCTGGTGAAACAAACTTAGTAAGAGTGAGAGGAGTGTTCTGTTGTACTGCTCACAATGGCAGTGACCTCTGGTGAAACTAACTTAGTAAGAGTGAGAGGAGTGTTCTGTTGTACTGCTCACAAGGGCAGTGACCTCTGGTGAAACTAACTTAGTAAGAGTGAGAGGAGTGTTCTGTTGTACTGCTCACAAGGGCAGTGAACTCTGATGAAACAAACTTAGTAAGAGTGAGAGGAGTGTTCTGTTGTACTGCTCACAAGGGCAGTGAACTCTGGTGAAAAAAAGTTAGCAAGAGTGAGAGGAGTGTTCTGTTGTACTGCTCACAAGGGCAGTGAACTCTGGTGAAACAAACTTAGTAAGAGTGAGAGGAGTGTTCTGTTGTACTACTCACAAGGCCAGTGAACTCTAGTGAAACAAACTTAGTAAGAGTGAGAGGAGTGTTCTGTTGTACTGCTCACAAGGGCAGTGACCTCTGGTGAAACAAACTTAGTAAGAGTGAGAGGAGTGTTCTGTTGTACTGCTCACAAGGGCAGTGACCTCTGGTGAAACAAACTTAGTAAAAGTGAGAGGAGTGTTCTGTTGTACTGCTCACAATGGCAGTGACCTCTGGTGAAACAAACTTAGTAAGAGTGAGAGGAGTGTTCTGTTGTACTGCTCACAAGGGCAGTGACCTCTGGTGAAACAAACTTAGTAAGAGTGAGAGGAGTGTTCTGTTGTACTGCTCACAAGGGCAGTGAACTCTGGTGAAACTAACTTAGTAAGAGTGAGAGGAGTGTTCTGTTGTACTGCTCACAAGGGCAGTGACCTCTGGTGAAACTAACTTAGTAAGAGTGAGAGGAGTGTTCTGTTGTACTGCTCACAAGGGCAGTGACCTCTGGTGAAACAAACTTAGTAAGAGTGAGAGGAGTGTTCTGTTGTACTGCTCACAAGGGCAGTGACCTCTGGTGAAACTAACTTAGTAAGAGTGAGAGGAGTGTTCTGTTGTACTGCTCACAAGGGCAGTGACCTCTGGTGAAATAAACTTAGTAAGAGTGAGAGGAGTGTTCTGTTGTACTGCTCACAAGGGCAGTGACCTCTGGTGAAACAAACTTAGTAAGAGTGAGAGGAGTGTTCTGTTGTACTGCTCACAAGGGCAGTGACCTCTGGTGAAACTAACTTAGTAAGAGTGAGAGGAGTGTTCTGTTGTACTGCTCACAATGGCAGTGACCTCTGGTGAAACTAACTTAGTAAGAGTGAGAGGAGTGTTCTGTTGTACTGCTCACAAGGGCAGTGACCTCTGGTGAAACTAACTTAGTAAGAGTGAGAGGAGTGTTCTGTTGTACTGCTCACAAGGGCAGTGAACTCTGATGAAACAAACTTAGTAAGAGTGAGAGGAGTGTTCTGTTGTACTGCTCACAAGGGCAGTGAACTCTGGTGAAAAAAAGTTAGCAAGAGTGAGAGGAGTGTTCTGTTGTACTGCTCACAAGGGCAGTGAACTCTGGTGAAACAAACTTAGTAAGAGTGAGAGGAGTGTTCTGTTGTACTACTCACAAGGCCAGTGAACTCTAGTGAAACAAACTTAGTAAGAGTGAGAGGAGTGTTCTGTTGTACTGCTCACAAGGGCAGTGACCTCTGGTGAAACAAACTTAGTAAGAGTGAGAGGAGTGTTCTGTTGTACTGCTCACAAGGGCAGTGACCTCTGGTGAAACAAACTTAGTAAAAGTGAGAGGAGTGTTCTGTTGTACTGCTCACAATGGCAGTGACCTCTGGTGAAACAAACTTAGTAAGAGTGAGAGGAGTGTTCTGTTGTACTGCTCACAAGGGCAGTGACCTCTGGTGAAACAAACTTAGTAAGAGTGAGAGGAGTGTTCTGTTGTACTGCTCACAAGGGCAGTGAACTCTGGTGAAACTAACTTAGTAAGAGTGAGAGGAGTGTTCTGTTGTACTGCTCACAAGGGCAGTGACCTCTGGTGAAACTAACTTAGTAAGAGTGAGAGGAGTGTTCTGTTGTACTGCTCACAAGGGCAGTGACCTCTGGTGAAACAAACTTAGTAAGAGTGAGAGGAGTGTTCTGTTGTACTGCTCACAAGGGCAGTGACCTCTGGTGAAACTAACTTAGTAAGAGTGAGAGGAGTGTTCTGTTGTACTGCTCACAAGGGCAGTGACCTCTGGTGAAATAAACTTAGTAAGAGTGAGAGGAGTGTTCTGTTGTACTGCTCACAAGGGCAGTGACCTCTGGTGAAACAAACTTAGTAAGAGTGAGAGGAGTGTTCTGTTGTACTGCTCACAAGGGCAGTGACCTCTGGTGAAACAAACTTAGTAAGAGTGAGAGGAGTGTTCTGTTGTACTGCTCACAAGGGCAGTGACCTCTGGTGAAACAAACTTAGTAAGAGTGAGAGGAGTGTTCTGTTGTACTGCTCACAAGGGCAGTGACCTCTGGTGAAACTAACTTAGTAAGAGTGAGAGGAGTGTTCTGTTGTACTGCTCACAAGGGCAGTGACCTATGGTGAAACTAACTTAGTAAGAGTGAGAGGAGTGTTCTGTTGTACAAAGTTTACATGATAATTGACAATTTTGATTTTGTGATTACGTACCAGATGCCAGTACTTGGTACCCACTTCACTGTCTGTCCGTGTGATGGGGACGCCTTCTCTATAGGAATATCCTGAGGAATGAACAGACCCTGTTAATAAATAAGTGTTAGGAGAGATATATATATGTAGGTTAATACCACACCATTCTAAATAGAGACTACATGTTAGACAGATCTAGTAACAGAAAAAGACTAATCAATTTATTAAATTTGATGGTAGAGTGACGCCTGACAGAACCAACCATCAATGAGACAGAATTGTTATAGAGAGTGGGTACAATGTAAATATTAAAGCCAATCTAAAGATTGATATTGAATTAACTGTAATACTAATTTAATCTTCTGCTTTTTTTCAATTCAATTCAAATATTTTATTGAATAAATGCATAAATACAATATCCAATGGGATTGCACATCAGGCATAGCCTATGTAAGTGCTCTCCCTTAATAACTAAGGACATCAAGTATAATGATAAGAATAATTAATTAATTTACATTGTAATTAGTGTACAAAAAATTTGTTCTTAGGAGAAATTCAAATTTGTAATAATTTTAAAACTGTCCATTTATTCTTTATAATTGTGAAATTTGCCAATTTAGAGTGTGAATAAGTTAACTTGTAATTGATATATTCTTCTGTATATTAATAGGATATTGTCTACTAATTTTTGTTCATACCCAAAATTATTGTCGTTTTCCATACTGACCTTCATAAAATGAAGATTAACACTGAGTTATGCTGCAAAAGATACGATTTTTTGACAAAAAAGACCCAAAACTATCGTTATCAGAATTATTGTCCTGGATGACAATATTTTAAATCTATTCATAAGGTCTTCTATGTGAACCCGTCTTGAGCATGCACACTGTTTAGAAACAATAAACAACATGTGGTTCTTGGGCAAAAGAGAAAGTGTCAACGCGTGGAAGAAAGCGGACTTTGACGGATTCATGAATAGAAGTGAAGTATCTTCCAAATGCAGGATATATGTAGGGGATCAGTTGGATCGTTGGAACGAACTCAAGGAAGTGCTACGCGTCCAAACTCGCGCTGAAGTGGCAAAGATTTTGCTTGATAGGTAAGCCGAACATGTTTTTTCCTTCTTTTCTCAATCATTTTTCATATTTTATGAATTTATGATGATGCCTATGATCATTTTCGGTAGATATTATTCAATATATGTAATCTTGCACCTGGCAACAGCAAATTATTGTCAATGAATAGCATAAAACGGCCATATTTGCGAGGTAAACAAACACAAATTTTAACATCCATGCTGCAGCATCCGGGCTACTGGCATAAAAAGATAAAAATAGATTTGGCCTCGCTCATGTCAGTGCATAATTAATTAGCTTCCAGTAACGATGGTCAGCTTTTTTAAATCGAAAAAACAACGTTTCGTAGCATATTTGCCAATAATTCGGTGTTTAATCTTCATTTTATGAAGGTCAGTACGGAAAACGACAATAATTTTGGGCATGAAAAAATTACGATTGTGGTAGACAATATCCCTTTAAGGATACATATGTACATGTATATATAGGCACATAAGAAGGCATATTAATACATATACACATGTACACATAAATATAGATATATATTTGTTTAAACATCTTAAGCAATAAATTAAAAAAGATTCAAAGCAAATAATACAAAATCAAATTGAAAAATGTTAATATTAATAGTCAAGTCTTTTGGTTCCACAAATAAAGGTGTGGACAGAGTTCATAATAAGTACATTATCATCAAAAGAAAGGTCAGGTGATCCCTTTAAGAGTACATCAATGTTTAGGAAGAAGGCTAAATCTCTCAGTTGAGTAAACAGCAAAACTCTTTGGCAAATGAAAAGTGGACAGACATAAAAATAGTGAAAGTTGTCTTCAACATCATCCCCACAAGAACACCCTGAACCATCTGACAAGTGTGACAAGAACTTGTGTTGATTCAAGTTACTTGCCAAGTTTCTAAGTTGACAATGGAATATGTTGTATTTTCTTGTACCCAAGGCAAAATAGGGGGAGGGACAGATATATCAGATCTTATTTGCTTTTTGAACATTAGTCTACTGTGTTGATTTTGCGTGTCTACATCAAGTAAATTCCAACTGTCAATTACATTAGGGAAAAAAATACATTTGTATGAAGTGGTATTACAGAATGGAGGTTCAAAAATTCAGTTAAATCTCAAATTATAACTAGATTGGTAGTTAGCTTGTAGAAGAATTTCATTTAAGATATAAAGGTGTTTCATCATGGAGAATTTTGTGTAATAAAATTAGCTTATTTGTCCTTCGGCGTACTTTCAGTGGCACCCATCCCAATTCGGTGTACAATTTTGCATGTGATGTTCCCTTCCTTAATCCTGTAATTATGCGAGCTGCCTCTAGTTGTACACTTTCCAGTAATTCAGATTCATGTAAGATATAATTGTCCCTAACTATTCTCCCATATTTAAGTATTGGATGAATAAATCCAATATATAATTTTTCTTTTAATAATATATTTAATCTTCTGTTTGTGACAACTATATTGGTGGTGTAATGGTTAGTATGCTCACCTTGGGGTAGTAGGTCATTGGCGGGTTTCATCCCCAGTTGGATCAAACCAGACTATAAAATTTTGGTCTAGACACCCCATTTTAGAGACAAAAATTGTAATGGGCACCCTGTTTTTTCTTGGAAAACTTAACCCGCCTCATCAGAATGTGGGGTTGCCAAACTACAATAATTCAATAATTTTATTTTTTTTTATTTCAAAGTTACTAGAACTGTCATTAATACAAATAGAAAGAAAAATAGATCCTAAAATAGCTACTAATACCTTTGACAGATATAATAGTGTTACAATGTATATAGATATACAGTGGAACCTGTGCGATCCGACACCTGAGTTTTCCGACATCCTGTGACTACCGACAAGAATTCCAGGTCCCAAAATATTTCTTTAACATTCTTTGTTAAAAAACCTTGAATATTCCGACACCTGTCACTTCCAACATCCGACACTGTTTTATGGTCCCAGTGTTATTAATTACTCTTAATTAATCCTGTCTTTTCCGACCCTTTGATCTGCTCATGACTAAATTACCACCCTTCCATGTGTATAATTAAATATAAACCATTAACAAATTGACAGACTTAGCTCACAAATAAATTGTGATTTTAACTAATTGATTAGCAAGTAATTAGAGGCTCATTAGTAAAGGTTAAAAGTAAGTTTATAAAGAATATACATGTAATAATTAAATTTTTACAGTTAACTGTTTTCAATTTCTTTGTAAAGGATATGGCTACAACCATTATCTGATAGAATATGAAATTGTTCTAGGCTTGTGTACACCAATAAACTATGATTTGAATTTATTGATTAGCAGGTGATTAGAGACTCATTAATAAGGGTTAAAATAAGTTTACCAAGTATATAATAATTAAAATTTTACAGATACCTGTTTTCACTTTCTTTGTAAATAACATGACTACAACCAACAATATCTTATCAGATTATGAAATTGTTCAAATATATTAATTGTGTATAAATTAAATATTAAATGTATTTTCATCTACATTTAATCCTTTTATATTGTAGTTCCAATTATTTAAACCATCCTACATAATCAAACGTACACAATTTCTTCTCTTGTTAAATTTGTGCAAATTTCTGTTAACTAAAAAGAAACCCTGAGTTTTCCTACATCCTGTACAATCCGACACATTTCCTTGGTCCCTTGGTGTGTCGGATTAGACAGGTTCCACTGTACCTAATACCTATATATAGTCAAACCTGAATAATCTAACTTTTGTTGGTTTTAAACATTAAATTTTAGAATTGTTTTCATCTAATGAAAAGGTAAATTATCTACAGGTTTGACTGGAAATAAAAACAATTATATTAAATACAATTTTACTGCATGCCTTATATTAGTAAAGTACCAACAAACCCAATACATGTATAATATAATATATATAGTAAAATAAGACTTAATGTGATCATATACAACAGAATAAGTTAATTTATTATACATACTATAACAGACATTTTAATTAATTTAAACAAAATTATACTAAAAACATCAAATTTAATAGCTATTATCAAAATTACACTAAATATTACATATTAATTGAAATAAACAAAATGAACCCATACAAACAAGATGAACTGTGAGCTAATGCTCACTTATGATACCCCGCTCTTCGGCAAACAGGAAGTAGGAATCTGACGGGTCAAAAAATACTTCCCACGATATGGGGTACCTATATAAAGCTTGTGACCAAATATTAGATTTCTGCCATCAATAGTTGCTGAGAAAAATGCAACTAAAAATGGGCATATACAAAATGTATGTTCAATGTGCATAAAAATCAACAAAGTCGGCAAAACAGGAAGTAGGATTCTGATGGGTCCAAAAACGCTTCCCACGATATGGGGTACCTATATGAAGCTTGTGACCAAATATCAGATCTCTGCCATCAATAGTTGCTGAGAAAAATGTGACGAAAAATGTGCATATATGCTCAATGTGTATAAAAACCAACTAAGTCGGCAAACAGGAAGTAGGAATCTGACGGGTCCAAAAACGCTTCCCACAATATGGGGTACCTATATGAAGCTTGTGACCAAATATCAGATTCCTGTCATCAATAGTTGCTTAGAAAAATGTGACGAAAAATGAGCATATATGTTCAATATGTATAAAAATCAACAAAGTCGGCAAACAGGAAGTAGGAAAATGACGGGTCCAAAAACGCTTCCCACGATATGAAGCTTGTGACCAAATATCAGATTTCTGCCATCAATAGTTGCTGAGAAAAATGTGACGAAAAATGGACATATATGTTCAATGTGTATAAAAACCAACTAAGTCGGCAAACAGGAAGTAGGAATCTGACGTGTCCAAAAACGCTACCCACAATGGTATACCTATATGACGCTTGTGACCAAATATCAGATTTCTGCCAACAACAGTTACTGAGAAAAATATCTTGGACGGACGGACGGAGGTAAAACAGTATACCCCCCTCCCCCTTAGGGGAGCGGGGGTATAATAATTAGTTTGTTCCAACAATATTTCAAACTTTAGTCATTTCAAAAATGAAAAAAAAAAGTTCTTACACAAAAAATACAGTAAGCCTAACCAGGATGAATATTAGTTGATATTTCAAAAAATTATATCCAATAATACTTTTATCATTATTTTTTTGTAAAATTTGAAACGGTTGAAAAATTTGAAAGTGTAAGTAAATAAAAAGATCATACCATTAGGAGATCTGGGTAAAGTACGACATTTCTGGTATTGTGTTAGCACCACATCAGCACCATTAGGAATTTTATAATCTTTTAACATATTTAACTGTTTCCAACCATTCTCTTTCCATTTGGTATGGTCTTCATCTTGTAAAGTTTTATTTTCATTAACCCAATCTGAAAAACAAAAATAAATTGTTGTTAACCCATATCTAAAAATCAAAAATGACAAGTGAAAACTATAAACAAGATATATATTTTTTACATTAAACAAATAATTTGAAAATTCTTGAAAAATATAAAAATTCTCCACTTCCACGTCCAAGTTCAAAGGTCAAATGATTTTGCTTCAAATTAACTGATTATTAAAACTATACATTAAAAACAAAGCACATTGAAACCTCAAAAGGGATCACATAATTTAACTTTGATGTCCAACATATCAAGTTCAATATGAGATTCAAATGTAAAATTAAAAACAAAAAATTAACTAAATAAATGAACTTTAACATTTATTCCTTACTCTAGCTAAACAAATGAATCTTTATGACCATTATTTTTTACCCACGATGCACCTACCCAGATCAAGATCTTCCCCGGCAGGTCTGGTTGAGTATGGAATGTTGCGGTATATTACATCCAACATTTTCTCTTTGGCCTGAGATATCGTATCACAGTCTAAACATCGACATTTATATTTCTTTCCCTCATATTCTACATTTAATGTCTGAAAAAAAAAGTCAGAGAAAAATTCACTAACCGTAATCTTCCACAGAACATTATCAGGGGAGATCATCTATATTTTATATAATTAGACGTAATTCAATTAGATCCATTATTTAATAGAAAGAACTACAGCTGATTTGTACTACTGTTTAATCATTGATACGTTTATATCATTTGGATTTTCGACTGCTATTTAACAAGATTAATTAATTTAAAAAAATTGTCCTTACCAACGAAACAGGTTCCAGTCTGTTTTCTGTCCTCAGTAACCTGTCTTCAGATAGTGAGTATCGAGCGTCACCAGTAACTGCGTCTACTGGACCTTTCATTACTTGGAATTTTATTGCTTGGTATAATAGATACAAAGAAGAACCAGTTGATTCCTGTAAAAAATAATATATCAATGCAGTGAAACCTGTCTTTAGAGACCAACCTCTTCTGTGAGACCACTTTAACATGTCACAACTCATCATATTCTATATTACATAAGTCTATTTTGAGAAATCAACTATCTTGAAAGACCACGTTTAGTATGGTTATAACTGTGATGGTAAACAAATCAGTACTGTTGATTGGACAACTACCTATAAGAGACAACTTCACATGGTCATACAGGTAGTCTAATATAGAAAAGCTCCATTCACAGAAAGATATCTAAAGATATAAGACAATAAAGAAGACAATTAAGATTAAATATATAATCTCCACCCCTTTTTACGTCTCCCAACCTTACAGAGTAAATTAGATATCCATATTAATACAGATACATTTACCTTTGTATCTTAAATACTGAACAAAGACAAAATACAACATAAGTGAATAATAACTAAGAATTGCAGGTGTCTAAGAAATCAAAATATAACTGAAACATTTTGTAAACTTTTCAAAAATATATCCAAGAAATACTTACCTCTAAATTTTTATACATACAAAGAGCTAACCAATTAGCCAGTAATTTTTCTACAACAGACTCTGTCCTGAAAAAAATATAAAACACATTATATAAAGTAACAAACAATACATATGGATAAGCAGCCAATCAAATTAGAGAGATAATTCTAGGCAATAAATGTCAATTTTCTTTAAAAAAAAAACCCATCATTTTTTGCCTCAGATTATGTTTATTAATTTTCATAGAGTTAGTGGTAGCATAGTTGAACAGATCTGGAATTGAATAACCCCCTTTGGCTTGGGTTAAGGTAAAGATAATATCGATCATCAGTAAAACAGTAAAAATTCAGTAACCATAACTCAAAACAAAAGACAGCTATTCAGTTTGGGATTTAATCCACTAGTATACAATCTAGATGCCGTCTATTTCTGGTGAAGGGAGAGAACTCTAGTAATTTTGTCATTTGTCTAGACATCTCTTATACTTTAATAAAAAAAAAACCCACCAAATCTCCCTTTTAAGAATATGCATCATATATATAAACATGAAAATAGAACCAACAGACAGATATTTTTCTTTAATATCTCACTTCTCATGCAATATTAAAGAATCATTGTTGATAAATGAAAAATGGGGGGTAGGGTATGTCAGTTAAAAAAAAACATTGTACAAACAAACTATACATACCTTCTCAACATTAATTTTGGATGTTTTCCTTCTACTGATTTTTCAACCAATTCTTTTAGTAAGACTTTAATAATTCTGGAAGGAAAAATGCATTCTTATAATAACTGGCACTCTACTTTGTTTTTTAGATGAAAATGATAGTAATATTTCTGTTAAAATATCTAATTTCGTTTAGAACCAAGTCCATGTCTTTCCAACTAACATATTAATTTACATGTAAAAATTGTATTACATTTATATCACAGGATATAAAACAGACATCTACTTTAGAAATTTAGTATTTTTGTATTCTGGTAAATTGTTTTCAGTGTAAATTAATATACTCTATTTCTACTATACAAATCCTTGACTAAATACTGACCACCTTTAACAGGTTGATGATTATCTCACATTTCAAAAATAAAGAAAAGAAACCAGCTACAACTAAATCTTCATAAAGAACTTTAAGACTATGTAACATACTTACTCTGTAATGTACTCCATGTTATTCTGGTATAATATAATCAATAGAGAGGCTACATTTGATCTGAAAATATAAAACAATGTAACTATATATACTGCCTTTGTTATCTAATATTTATATAAAATAAGAACAATACTACCAGTATCAACATATTTTTTCATTATTTTTACCTATGTTTTGATCAAATTACATCTGCCGATTTGTCTTATAGAATTTATTTCCCTGGCTTTATTGTTATAAAACATCGTCCAATGAGAACACTTTAAACATTGGATACAGTGATCTGATTGTCTTTTTTCAAATACAAGTAGCATTGGTGGCAACTTTCTGGAACATTTTTTTTACTACATCTTTACATGACAAATTTTCTATTTAAGGTAGAAGTCAATTATATCGCTAGAGTCACTGCGTATTAAAATTTGGATAATGTATAAATGAATGTTGCTGTAATGTATATAATTGTTTAAGAGCAAATCTTAAATAATTATAATAATTTGTTCCCAATCCCAAATATTTTGAGGTAATAAAATATTTTTTGTTATATCTCAGTTATGCTACACATGTATCACACAAACTATCATTCAAGTACAGTTTAAACTTACTTGTCTCTGATACCAAAACTTTTCTGTTTTTCTAATGTACGTATAAACTTAAGTAAGAACTGTTTATGTTGTAATAACTGACTAAAGTGACAAATGGCAACGTCTGGATGCCTCTCATTACTACCATTCTTAGGCTGAAAAAAATAAATCATTTTTGGCATAGAGACTTCTCCATTGACATTGTACCATAGAATATTGTTAAAAAAAAAAGGCTTTGTTGTAAGCTACTGTTAAACCTTGGTCCAAATCAAAGGGACCTATTAATTTAGGTGCAATTAATAAAGCTTTTGTGTTATCAGGATAAATTAAGCCTACGATTACTATGATGGGCAATTTTTCGGTTATATCATGACAAGAACAAGTTAGGATAAGATAATGATGATGATGTCTGTTTTGTACTAGATCAACATGCTTAGTTGTATTTTTATAGTGCTAGCTCACTAAAACAAAGTCTGTGGGTAGACAACATGTCTCTCCACTCAGACACATTATCCTGCTTTTGAGATAACCAATCTTTCTCCTTACACCTGAATGCTGTGTGCTTAGAAAAGAAGCAGCAAAACCCAATTTGATAGTCTTTGGTTTGAAACTATGATCTACCACATGCTAACCAGTATACCATCAAAGCAGTTGATAGTGTTTGAACAATGTACCATAACTTACAATAGGAGGATGAAGTACAACATGGTCCAACATTTGAGGGAAGAGAATTTTAAATGTGTAGTCATCATATCTGTATAAAGGTTTCTTGCCACCACCAATCTCAGCAGTAAGATCTGTCATGTCTGTTTGTAGCTCAGCAAATGCTATAAATATATGAATATGGTGTTGTCAGTTATGTTTTAACAAAACAAAAAAATATAGTTCAAAATAAAATTAAAAAAAAAATTAAGAAACATTTGATATCATAAATCAATAGAGAATATCTCAATTAGGCTTATTGTCTATATAGAGTGAGAGCAAGGAATATATGTAACCTTTTTTCTGAATTAGTGCATGAAAACACACAAATTAAAAATAATACAAGTTTTCTTTGCTTTTTCTTATTGTGGTGTCAACATTATTTTATAGTTAGTTTGTTTTTCATTTGTATATTTGTCTTGAAATGAGTGCAGTTTTGCATATTAAGTGTGGTATAAATCCCCGGTATAAATATTTCTTTTACATAGAACATACATGTGATAGAGTAGCTATGCTACAACTGGAGATTTGCAAATTTTGGGTTGGAGATTTGGTCTCATAACTGGAGATTTTTTATCGACGTATTTGATGTATGTTTTTATTGTTTATTGATGTTTTCCTTTTGTTTGTTTCAGTATTGAACCAACTGCATCCCATTTCAATATATATTGTTTACATTTCTGTCTTAAGTAGTGTTTCATATGATGAATGAAGGATAAAAACTGTATTTATAATTTACTCATAATCATAAGGTTATAACAAAGCAATAACAATGAAGACAGAATGTTCTGAACAATAAAGTCATAGAGCACTAAAATTAAAAAGTCACTTTGCTGCTGGTGCGTTGGGTGATAGCATACGTTTCGGCATTTTTGTGGTTTATCAATTCCATCCTGGAACTTAGTCCTTAAATAATACTTTGATCGGCTTTGGTCCCAAACAAGCCATAACAACTCAATCCGAGATGAATTCATTGCACGTATGATCGAAATAAGAAGTTTTCCTCTGCATCAAAGGTTGTCTGACTCCTGTTTGCACAACGGTTTATAACTATTTTTAATTGCCGCTATCACACTTCTAATCATCTAAGCGTGTGCCACAAACCCACTTCCTTATCCCCAATTAACTGTCAATCAGTGGATAATTGTTGTATAATCATCAACACCTTAATTAATCACCATGACCCATTCTACCTGTAAAGGTGTCAAACAGATCAATAACCGGATATCATTAAATATGACATTCACCTTTACCATTCGTATCTCTCTGCGTTTTTCGTCAGCGCGGGAGTTCCAAATGGGGAATTTCCAGAAATATTGAATGCAAAATGTAGGTCAAGATTTTATTGTACTTAATTTTTTTCACGGGCGGAAGATTTTGAAAGTTGATGGGAGAAAAATGCTCCCGCCGGAAGGTTCACATGTATGATAGAATGAAAAAAGGAAATTAAGAAAAAGGGGAGATAATTCTGATGACAAAATATAAAAGTATTTTCCATTATTTCAATATGTGAACCATCAATACAGATTATTATCAAGGTCAAAATTAATCCCATTTTCTTAATTCAGTACTCTTTTTCTCTTTCTTTTACATATAAAAAGAACAACATAGATAACTAATTTAGTGCACACAGTGTGTTTCTGGAATAACCTTCATCAGGTAGGCTAATAGTAAAAAGATAAGAAAGTAGATATATTCTTTTACCTTGTTTGCATTCATTCCTGACATTGCTTTCAAGATTGTCCAGTTGATATCTCATTTTCTCAAAGTCTCTCTTTGATTTGTTTTTCTGACGTTTATATATACAACAGCAGACGATGATGGTCACGATGACAAACAATCCCACACCCGACACGCCACCTATGATGTAACCGAGGGGGATATCTAATATTTTAGATGACTCATACTCTAGGTAACCCACGAAGTATCTAAGATTTCCAATCTGAACCTATTAAATAAAAATATAAATTTCATATAACATTTTCAATATATGTACCAGAATCTAAATCAGTTGTGTTTTTTTAAGTCAGCCATTAATTTAAATTGAAAGTGAGGCTTAAGTATTTACCATAGTTTCTATTTTTAACCTTTTATCTTTTTTTTTATTGATTTCTTTTCTTGTTATGTTACTCCTTTTCACAGAGTTACTCATGTTAATTTGTAGTAATCTGACATCAAATTGATCCTCATTTTTCTTTGAAGAAATCTGTGTCAGATTTTCCAGTTTAACTTTGTTTCGATTTCTTACTGATATCTGAAAGACAAGTAGAATCTACTGACCACAACAGCAGGTTTATCTGTCCTTTTGCCCTCTATTGTTACTGGACTTGGCTGAGTAGTTGGTGGGTCACATACGATCTGGTCTTCAGATAAGTTGGTCACGTTACATTCAGCATTCCCAATAAATACCTTTATATCTTCTCGTTTAGCAGCCAACATTAAATTATTACCCTAAGAAATAAATAATATTATTATTATACCTTGCATAAAATTTACTATATAAAAATGGTGTTTTGATAATCTTTTTTTTTCAATTTCCCACCAGAGGTTTGTCTCCCGTCAGACAACCCTAGTAAACCAGAAGTAATAAGACAATCTTTGTAAAATTTCCTAGCATGGATACAAAGAAGTCACAAAGAAAATCCAAGTGTCTGGAGAAAAGAAACAGTACTTTTTGTTCTCTATGAGTGGCCATTTTATTTTATGAACATATCTTATCCACCATATTGTTAAAAAAATTGATTTGTTTTCCATGAATCTTTTAGAGTATCCCCCTTTCTCACTTTCATTACAAGTAATTGATAACATTTGTATAACACAGGATTGTGACAACAATTTTACATTGTTAAGAAAGAGAAGGTATACAATATGTATTATGTATTAATAGGCTATTATTGTAATATACAATAATAGCCTATTAATACCATTCATTATCTCTTGAGGGCCATCGTGTCCATGATCGTATGGTAGTTGGATTTACAACTACCTGTGCAATCAGTGTCTATCGCCACTAATGTTGTGAGTTCGAACCCCGTTTGATACAACATTCTGTGATAAAGTTTGTCAGTGACCTGCGACAGGTCACTGGTTTTCTCTGGGTATTCCAGTTTCCTTCACCAATAAAACTGACCGCCACGATATAACTGAAATATTGTCACATTAATAAAGATCAGATAACATTTCTAGTTTCTTGTTCTAAAATATGTAATGAATATTCATCACTCTTACATTAAACTCATGTTACATTTTGATTGGTTTATTAGAGGAATTTTTCCATTATACTTACATTAATGATCAGGATTTCTGATTTAAAAACTTTAACGTTGTCATATTCTGATTTTTTTGGGTCAAACATCTGCACTACTGGGTCAGGAAAATATTGCAAGCCAATTCCTAAATGTGATAAATCCTTGACTGTTGTAACATTGTCCATTATAAATCCTATCTGTGCTGTTAGAAGTTCAGCAGATCGTCGTAACAGGGTATATTTTGCCATTATAGACTTCGGTAAGGATGGCGTTGGACAGTACATGCATGTTGAATTTTTTACTTCACAATTCTGAAATTTTATAATCAAAAATGAAATCAACAAATATAATTAAAAAAAAAATTGTTTCTTTGTATTATTTTAAAATACAAATGTACTTAGAATCATGATTCAACTTATCAATGATGAAAAGTAATTAAAATCATTTTACTATCATAATCAGTTGCTTTTAAATCTGACAAATTGTGAGAAATGTTATATAATTGTTACATATTCAATCAAGACCATTAAATTGGTCTAGTACAAAGTGGACATCATCATCATCATCTCATTGAAAATTAACTTGTTCTTGCCATGATATAGCTGAAGAATTGCTGAGTTGGCGTTAAACAACAATCACTCACTCACCTCCATTAAATTTATGACCAATGAACATCATTTTAAAGACATATACACCTACCGTAGGATTAGACGTGATAGAATTTCTCCTGATGAACATCTTTGGACCATCTATAACATCAATATCTGTCCCCCTTACAGTCAGCCTCCTTCCTCCACTGAAACATACATTAATTAATTCATCTTGTATTCTATCTTAATAGACCAATAGGTAGTCAATGACTGTAACAACATTATCATCATTTTGAGTCAGTTTCAGCATTGACAATTTTAATAGGACCGTACTATTGTAAAACTTTCTTTTCACACATTATGTTTATTTCTAGTTCTTTAGTTTTTTCATGTATTCAATTTTCTTAATATGCAAGAGAAATTATAAAAATAAATTATCACTCAAAACAAATACCTTCATTTTAATAACTACCCATTACTTTACACGACTACCTGTATATATTTTTTAAATACAATATTAATGTACAAACCTTCGGTAACTGTCTAGAGGAGAAATAGATGTTATTGTAGGATCTGCTACATAAAAGAAACTTGTGTTTCCTTCTACTGGTCGTCCATTATAAGTGAAGTTATGATTTGCTTGCTGTTCGATCTCATTGCCGTCAATAACAACAGAAACTTTAGCCTTGCCTGGAGTGCTGTATGGTAGTTTACATGTTATCTTCTTCTCTGATTTACTGAAAAATTATGACAAAGTCACTATATCTACATAAATAACAAACAATAGTTCTAACTTCAGTGTTGCTTGAGGGGGACTGTATGATATTAAGAGACACTCAGAGACCAGTTTACACAAGAAGGCAGTCACTGCTACTAACAAAACCCCCCAATTGCACCAGTTTATGCCAACATAATAGCTTTAGAGTTTTATCCAAATTGGCTAAAGCTTGTTGTGTGATCCCTGTCACCAATGCTGACCCAGAGAGAATTTTTTCAATGATAAAAAAAATACAAACTGATATGAATTCAAATCTGAACAATGACACTATTTGCTGTTTAATATGTGCAAAACAAAACCAAGACAAAGCTTGCTTTGAATTCAATCCAAGTGACAGTGTTCTGAGAGCAGCAAAGAAAGCTGTTCTAACATACCAGAGTAACATAAGTTCATGTAACTAGACTGTCAAGCTATTAATAGAAGGGTCAACAATAAATTTGTATACAATGAATGTGTCTTTATATACCATTTTACATCATTGCTTTATTATCATTCAACTACAAGGTACAATTTTGTGCGCTTAAAGGCAATGCGCAAAATCTCCCCCTTAGAAGAGTTGGTAGGGGGGGGGAGATCTCCCCCTAGCAGTTCCCAGAGGTTAACAGGTATGTAATATGCAAATCAAAAAACAATATGGGACAAAAAAACAAATTTACCACTTTCATACAGAATTTAATCTGCATTGAGAAATGAGATTAAACTTTCAACAATATTCTAGTTTTCTCATGGTGGTCGGTTCTATTGATGGAAGAGACAAAGAATTTGATCACACAATGCTGTATCGAGGACATCACACGAGTAACATACCTAGTAATATTACAGACTTTGTCATTTATTTTAACAGCTATTGTTGTACCAATGTAGATAGGATCACCATACATTGCTATGTCTGCTCCCCCTGAGAACGCCCGTCTAGCTGGCAACACTCTCTCAAGTATTGGTTTCTAAAACACAAAGAAAATCATGATTTATAAGATATATAAAGAAAATATAACATGATTTATAAGATATATATAGTATTGAAATTTTAGTTCAAATATAAAAACTAATGGGAATCTCCCTGTGGTATATATGTCACCTTAGTCGATTTAGACTATCCTGCTTAAGCCCTTTCTTTTGCTTGCTCCTAAATTATTTTGCTTTCCAATCTTTCAAATGTGAGCATACCTGATAACAGTTATTAAATAAATGGGTCATGTACACTTAATAAGATAACTACATTTTTATTGTAAATTGATATTGTCACTTTTTAAAGATTTACATATGTCTGAACTAGCCTCTATTAAAATTGTTCAAACAATGAATTTCTCTCATTAAAATTGGAACCTATGCTATTATTATATAGATCTTTGCTAGGTATACACACTTACCAGATATTGGAACTGAAACTGAGAAAATCGTGAGTTTAAAACAACTACTGGTCCTTTCTTCTGCCCTGCATCACTGGATCCCAGAATACATACAATCCTGAAAAAGTAATCATTTTATTAATTACTAAATATTTGTATCCAGTACTTACAAATGGATTTATTTCTCATTCAAAATATGTTGAATGTTGAAATGCTCAAAATCTCATAATTTGGTATTATGAAAGATAAATAATAGCCTTTTGATGTTGTTCTCTTTTTATTCCATTTTATCTCAGAAACCATAAAATCTAAATCAAATCTGTTTTCAACACAAAGGAAAGATATACCATAAGGAATCCAAAGTAAGAAACCCTATCAAAATTTAGACTTTATATACAAATTTTGGGTATTAGTTCTAATATGTCTCCCTTATATTTTGAAAAGAGCCATTCAAATTCAGCTGAAATACTACGTAATGAGAATATACGAGGAACATATAGAAAAATAAATCATTAAAATTGCTTGAAAAATAAACACTCCACATATTAAAAATAGATAACACCTTTTTTGGCACCCTACAATTATTGTTTCGGTGGTTGCTGCCATCGTAAGATTTCCCATTGAAAACAAAAACTTTGTAACATGAGCACTGCTACCAAGTTTGATTTAAATCAGCAAAGTGGTTTTGAAGAAGATTGAAATGTAAAAGTGAACTGATAAATGACAATGTAAATAAAGTGATGACAATAGATCACATGGTCAGGTGAGTTAAAAAAAATAGGTTATTTAACATAAATCATGTAATATCTCAGATAAATGTTGCTATTGACAACAAGTACAAATTTTTGACACTCACTGTCTAGCTGGTTTATAGAGATCTCTATTTGGGGTACAGGCCACACCAGCGATAGTAACATTATGTAGAATGTCCAACAGTTTGGCACCAAGATTTCTTCCCTTTAACGTTACAATAGTACCTCCTAGAATATGACCCTTCATTGGTGTTACCTAAAATAGACGTAAAATGGTATGTTTTATTACAAACAAGCATAATAACAAGGTTTATGTTGCAGTCAAATTTTAAGTCTCTGTTAAATACCATATACAGTAGAACTTGGCTATCTTGAATATAAAACCAAGAAAATATTGTTAATAGCATGAAAAGGTTGAAAATTATAAATATACAGTCAAACCTGCCTTAGTGACCACCTCTATTAAGCAATAACTTGTATTATGTGACCTCAATTTTTAATTCCCTTCACAGTGCATTTCATATCAATTAAACCTTTATTAAGAGACCATCTGTCTTATGTGACCATATTTCACTGTTCCCTTGGAAGGTCACATAAGACAGGTTTGACTGTATATTGAATTGTCTATAATAATGAATGAAAATCATAATTTAATACCCGATGTCTCAGCTTTATATGCACCAAGACAAAAAGGATTTAAAACAATAGCATTTCCCATTTCATTAAAATAATTTTCCATCAAGTGTTACCTCATCTATTTGTGGAGCAGGACACATTGTAACAGAACTAGCAGTAGAACAATGGGCTCTGTATTCACAACGGAGAGAGTTGTCACACCAGCGACAGTTAAAAAATGGCTGTGATTCCTCAAAGTTCTTACACAGACTGCAGTCACCCCGAGCCATCCCTGAACAGCTGTATATGTTGACTGAAATTAAAATAAATATATAGTAATTAAACATATTTACTGGAAAAATCATCTGCATAATAAATATATATATTTGTATATATATATAAGATATTTACACAACACTATCTGTTCCCCTCAAAGACAATTTAACGCATAGCCAGGGAATTTAGAAAGTTTGTTAAAAAATTACAAAATCTAAAGCCATAATGATAAAAAGCAAAATGATATTGTATTTCAATTGATTTAATTGTTATATAATGTCAAATCAGCAGTATTTTAGTCATATCATGATAAACAATAATATGCATACCTGCCAACCCTCCCGTTTTGTGCGGGAATATCCCGCATCAAACGACGAAATTCCGGAAATCTCCCGCTTGCCGATCCGCTCCCGCGCAGGAGTGTAGAATCTCCCGCATTCGGATATTTTAACCCACAATGACCCGCATTCGTATTTCTCGGGATTTTTCATTACTGTCAATAGAAGTAAACAAACAATGGGCGATCATTTGAAAACTTTGGTGAGTAGTTTTCATGTTCGATTTATAAGTAATCGAAAATCATTTCTGCCATGTCAACTCCAACAAGAAAGAGGTCTTTGTCTGGACTAAGCGGCAGTGTAAAAAAGAAAAAATATAACTGCAAATTTCAAGCAAATTGGATAAGGATTTTCAATTTTTACGACCAAGTTCACTCGGCAATGAATCTTCATTATGCACATTATGTTCAGTCAACTTTTCGGATGTTGGAACTTTTTTGGGGGAAATATGTGATGTAAAGGAGTTATTTTCAAAACAACCTAGATATCCCAATTTGGCTAAGTTAGCCCTGGCGTGTGTTGTTCTGCCAAATAGTAATGCAGATAGTGAACGTATTTTCTCGATGCTAAAAAAAATTCAAACTGAACATAGCTCAGAATTGGCAAATGACACTATATGCTCACTTATTTGTGCCAAACAAATCAAAATATGGAATATTATGAGCATTGTCCTGACTCAGAGGTATTGAAAAAGGCAAAAACAGCTTGTATAGATTATAACAATGAATTGAAGAAATAAAGTATATTTATTAACTCTTATTGGTGTTGTGTAGATGTATATAGTGCACAGGTCATATATTTAGGCTGAAAATGTCGTTCGCGCAAAATCTACCCCTCAGCTGTCATAGCTGAGGGGGAGATCTCCCTCATTGAAGGTTTCAGAGGTTGGCAGGTATGATAATATGTCATCATATTTTGATGGTGATTGCAAATAAACATAACATGAAGTATTTTTCTTCATTGTTAAATCCTACATTTTTACTTCTGTCAAAATCACAAGTGTGTACAGCTTGATTAAAAGATCAAAATTTGGGACAAAATGAAATACATTTAGGGAATAACTGCATTGTATTTGTAGTATTGCCGCCACAAATCGTCAGTTTTACTGTCGCAAATTTGAGTTTACCAGGAGACGTGTAGTTAATTACGATTGAAAATTTGACAATACAAACAAATTGCATTAGAATTATAAATAATCCAACCTTTAGCACCATTGCTTTCTAGTTGCCCTCCTTCACCCCACTTGACATTTAAATCTGCTTCAAGCTTCCCTTCTGTTGGTAGATTATAGGATCTCTGTAATATAAATGTATGTTCAGTATAAAGTTAACCAGAATTTTATTCAATCAGAAAAATAATAATTTGAAAGTAGAGGCTCCCAGGAGTCTGTAAACGCTCACCTGGTTTTCAATTTGACATCAAAAGTTGATAGAAAATGTGGGTGTTACACATAATTTTGAAAGTGGGCCATCCAAAGATCATTTTAACTCAAATTTCTAAGCATAAGATTTTGATGTGATTTTTATCTCATAATATTCCTAAACGGAATAAACTGGCTGAAAAAATCTCACAGAAAAACCCCGAATATATGCTAAACTACTCATTGCCATGTAGCTGCAGATAAAATTTGAGTTCATTTTGATTTGTAATAAAGCAGAAATTGACAACTAAATAAATTTCTATTTTTGGTAACAGCAGCCATTTTGAATGGAGGGTGGTGCTGTCGGACACAATATTGAAAAGGGACCATCCCAGCCAAATTTGCTTTAATTTGGTTCTGCGGTTTCAGAGGAGAAGATTTAAATGTGATCTTTTATCAAAATATGCCTAATTTGCATAATCGGTATAAATCGACTGAAAGAAAAATTTCACAGAAAAACCTGGAATATATGCTAAACTACTCCTTACCATGTAGCTGCAGTTAAAATTTGAGCTCATTTTGACTTATACTAAAGCAGCAATGGACAATTGAAGAAATTTCTATTTTTAGTAACAGCAGCCATCTTGAATGGAGGGCGGGGCTGTCGGAAACTTTTTTGAAAGGGACCCACCCAGGGACCATCCCTGCCAGGTTTGGTTTAATTTGGTTCTGCGGTTTCTGAGGAGAAGATTTAAATGTGATCTTTTATCAAAATATGCCTAATTTGCATAATCGGTATAAATCGGCAGAAAGAAAAATTTCACAGAAAAACCCGGAATATATGTTAAAATACTTCTTGCCATGCAGCTGCAATTAAAATTTGAGCTCAATTTTGACTTATACTAAAGCAGCAATGGACAATTGAAGAAATTTCTATTTTTAGTAACAGCAGCCATCTTGAACGGAGGACGGTCGGAACAAAAAGTAACAACACTTGATAAGAACCTTGCAAGGAACATTTCTGCCAAGAATGGTTCCAATCCATCCAGTGGTTCTTGAGAAGAAGTTTGTTTTACATATTTCCCATAGGGTCGCTATGTTAACTTATGTCCCCCGCTGGTGGCCATCTTGGATTTTCAATCGGTCCAAAAAGTAACAACACTTGGTTAGCAGCTTGCAATGATCAATCATGACAATTTTCAATTCCATCCTCCATGTAGTATCGGAGAAGAAGATCTTTGAAATTTCAGCCAATCAGAGGCTATTATGGCCCCTGGCAGCCATATTGGATAACCGATCGGAACAAAAAGTAACAACAATTGATCAGAACCTTGTCAGGAACATTTCTGCCAAGTATGCTTCCAATCCATCCAGTGGTTCTTGAGAAGAAGTTTGTTTTACATATTTCCCATAGGGTCACTATGTTAAATTATGTCCCCCGCTGGTGGCCATCTTGGATTTTCAATCGGTCCAAACAGTAACAACACTTGGTTAGCAGCTTGCAATGATCATTCATGACAATTTTCAATTCCATCCTCCATGTAGTATCGGAGAAGAAGATCATTAAAAATTTCAGCCAATCAAGAGGATTTTATGGTCCCTGGCAGCCATGTTGGATAACCGATCATAACAAAAGTAACAACCCTTGGTTAGACCATGCAAATGAACATTCCTGCCACGTTTGGTCCCATTTGCTTCATTGGTTCTCTAGAAGAAGATTGAAATGTTTATGGGTGGATGACGGACGGATGCCAAGTGATGGCAATAGCTCACATAACCCTTCGGGTCAGGTGAGCTAAAAAGACACAAAAAGCACAAACATGGCATATTCAAACTGAAGCATTAAATAGAGGGTGGCTTATGGTGGCTAACACCATTTTCAACAATATTTCAGTTATATCGTGGTAGTCAGTTTAATTGGTGGAGGAAACCAGAGTACCCGGAGAAAACCACAGACCTGCCGCAAGTCACTGACAAACTTTACCACATAATATTGTATCGAGTTCACCTCACCTGAGGGAGAATCGAACTCACAACGTAAGTGGTGATAGGCACTGATTGCATAGGTAGTTATAAATCCAACTACCATACAATCACGACAATGACGGCCCCGACATTAAAGAAAATTGGTGTTATAAAATAGGGAGATTTTACAAACTTTTCAATTTCTTCAAATTTTAAAATGTAAACCTCGATATAAATTCACTTTATTCATGAAAAAAAATGCTTTCTACATTGAATTACAAATTTTATATTATAGGATTAAACACATTTTTTCCGGAGTTTATTGATGTATAACCTGGACCAATTCACTCACAAACAGTCTTGTGAGTGACTTGGTCCAGGTTATACATCAATAAACTCCGGAAAAAAATGCGTTTAATCCTTATAATTCTGTAACTAAGTATTTTGTTTTCATCTGTTTTGAAAATTTACCTTTGGGGATCCCCAGTGGCAGTGTAGGCAGTACGCACACATACATTCCATTGATGTGTGTCGGCCATGAATAATAACTAGACGGTGATGTAATTAAGTTACTGATATTTTCCAATTTGATGGCATTTTGCATTTAGCTACTCAAACAAGTAAAATGCTCACAAAATCGTAAAATAAATCAGTAACCAGCTTGTGTCTATCAGCGTCCTTTGTAAACAACGTCACAGGATGACGATATATTACAAAAGTCAAAGTCGAAAGATGGTTGTCTTAAGTATTTTTTCCGGAATTTTTTTTTTATGTCAACAAATACAAGCTTTTTTTTTCATTGGCATTTATTTTTTTATTTCATATCTAACAATAATTGTCGATTATTAACAATAAACATTGTTTCTTTTATCTTTTTTTATTATCGGGAATCCAAGCCGCCATTTTGTCTACATTATGAAAAAAATAGTCCGGTGAACATCGTCTATCGAAAAATAAACTGACAAAAACCCCGCCTCCATAAGTGCTAATACCCAATCAGAGTATAGGATTTCTAATTATGTAAATCATATAAGAATTATTTATATATATTTTCAACAATATTTCAGTTATATTGTGGCCGTCAGTTTTATTGGTGGAGGAAACTGGAGAAAACCACAGACCTGCCACAAGTCTCTTGCAAACTTTATCACATAATGTTATATATAGTACATCCTGCCTGAATGGGATTCGAACTCACAGCTTTAGTGGTGATAGGCACTGATTGCATATATATACATGTAGTTGTAAATCTAACTACCGTATTTTACGGACTATAGGTCGATGGGGACGATAGGTCGAATTGCTGCTTTTCGGCTAAATTTTTGGGTAAATACTAAGATAGGTCGAAGCATTCCATAGGTCGAGGATGCAGATGACAACTTGGGTAAGTATCGTCACATCAAACTTCTTGTGTTTTTTTTTTTTACATCGGTAAACATTTATCCTATAACGATGTTCTTCGGTAAGTATGTAAGTATTAACTCAAGAATACTACTCTAATGTGTCATAAACGAAATAATTATGAAAATTAAATAAAATAAAATTTGTTTTTAAACTTGTTTTTTATGGGGAGTCTGGTTTGTAAAGCCAGACATCGATGACATTCAAATCAGGCCATCTGTGGGTGTCACAATAGATGGTAAACGGATGTTCATACAATAAAATAATCAAGCTGTCAAAACAATGTATCACCTTGTGCAGTTTTATTGACATACCTTTAAACTGTGTTTAATTAGTAGTACACAAATTATGTGATCGTCTCGGTCCAGTAAATTTTCAATCAGCTGATCAGGATAATTAAGTGCCGACTGATGTTCACCTGTGTTGATTATCTCATGGTGATTATTTTATTTGTTCCTAATTGACCAATTCAAGTGTAGAACATTCTAGTTTAACGAAATCGATAATTATTTACCAGTATATTTAGTATAAAAAGCTTGTTCTCCACGTGTATTCAAATTATTGTGAGATGTAATGCAACCGCCATTTTTTACTAAAACCCCGTGCGCATGCTCGTGGTAGATGGAAAACCTATATAGCTATATTTAGATATTTTGTGACAATAATTTTATATTGTAAAACGATCCACCCTGTGATTTTTTTTCAACAACATACATTTTTTATAGTATATATTTTATTATACAATTCAATATTGAACTGATTTTCGCTAACACTTCAATCATTGAATATTATTGATTTTTTTTCGGATGTTGAACATTTTTTCCCCAGAATTGCACCCCTTGTTAGTATACTTTTATTCCCCAAGAACATCGATGATTTCAGTCTTCTTATTCAGAAAAAAAACCTACAGCAAATTCAAGGTATACTGTAAACAAAATCGTCATTTTTATCGAGATTTTTTTTTAGGGATTCCAGATTTTTTTAACTTCATCCTTGTATAGGTCGAAGCCAGCATGTTGAGGAAAAAAAATATCGACCTATCGTCCGTAAATTACGGTACCATATGATCACGACCACGACGGTCACTAAACATTAAATGTGGACCTTTATTAAAATCATTTGTACACATACCATTGGTACGAGACATTTAAGTGTGTTCTCCGACTCCCTAGTTCCTACAGCTGTAATGATACCATTACCATGTCCTGCCTCTATCATACATCTATAACCACTCCCTTGCTGTAAAACAAATATTATAGGTATTGTACTGCTGATTTCTTGTTAGCGTGACAAAAATAGATTGATTGATTGGTGTTTAATGCCAACTTTGGCAGTATTTCAGCTATATTGTGGTGTGACAAAAATAGATAGAAATCATAAGATAAATTTACCTTACCATGAAAATTTATATTTATAATGTGAAACAAGATTTAGATGACTACACTCTAAATCTTATGTAGTCAAAATTCATTTGAGAATCTTTCAATGGTATGCAGGATTTTTATTGCTTGGTTACATCTGTATTGCTGTTGGAGATCCAATTATTAAAAAGGGGTGTTGGTTTGGAGCCCATCAAATGATTTAACCCTGCCACATGTATGCACCAGTTCCTGGATTGCAAACCGAATATCTTATGGTCTTTTATTTGTTCAATGATTTCAGGCAATAGATGGTTGTTCACTTTGTTGATATTTCATTGGATTCTATGTTTAGAAGTTTGAGATTTCATAGAGCAGTGATCTATTTTGTTGAAGTTGGTTTTAGCGTGGATCAACACTGTAGAGGTTAGACATTTATATATATTGATTATATTTACCCTGACTTCAGGGAAGAAGTTGCCTTTGACAACAACTTCTTGACTAGTACCATTATGTATGTAGACATTCCCTGTCAGAGCTGTATCAATCTTAGGACAAAACATTGGACCAATTCTTATACCATCACCATAATTATTCTGAAAAATAATTGAGCAAAATATTGATTATTATAACAAATATTTGAATTAATAAAATTATACACTACTGACTGGCACAGTTATAATACCAAAAGAATATCATTTTTTTAAATTTATTTTTGTTTTTGCTTTGCTAAATATCTAAAAATAGTGAAGAATATGTCTGTTTCTATTATTATTGAATCAAAGCTTTTCCCCATACATGTACACATAGCCTTGATTTAAACACACATGACAAATATTTCCTATAATTTCCTTGTTATTCTGATTATATTTAAGATTATTCTCTTTATTTTTCAATATTAGACTGTTGTAGGAATCCACGAGGGTGATTACTAGAACAAAGTCTCAAACATGTTTATATTAATTTCTCTAAATTCAGAATTGTTACCAAGGAGTTATCCCCTCTATATATATATTGTTTGTACTTTTGTTTCATCAAATATAATTAAGTAGGATAGGATCTACAGCTATTAAAGCACTATCACTAAATCATAGTCATTAATATCAATTTACTTCTATTTCCTATATACATATATTGATGGAAAATTATAAATCTTCATAAGCTTCAGAAACAGGTAGAAAAGCAAGCATGTAACAAGTTTTTTTCTGGCCTGTTTCGCAGCAAGTGCAAATATATTTTATTGTACCAACAATGTACATATACTGTGTTTATCCTGCAATGTTATAAAGTCCAAACCAAACTCAAAAATCAGTTTTCAGGGGTGTCCTCTTTCCTGCTCATTCTATACTGTTACCATTTTCTACATTTAGCTATACATGAATCAGGTGCCAGGAGAGTTTTTTTTACCCAAAGACTTTTAAGTATGTCTAAAGATAAGGTTTATATCTCTTTACACTAAATGTAATGACTGCAGGATAGTGAGCTTATACAAGGATTTTCTACAGGGACTAAATAAGCCATGCTTGTCCTTGGATACCATACTCTTAAACATTGACTGTTAAATAAAAATAAAACATTTCTCTTCTTATCTCCATTCTATTTAATCTAATCTGAGAAACATGAGACTAAACATGAACTATACTAAACATTTCAAGTAAAAATGCATTAATGACAAAAGAACAAGTAACCATGGCAATAAAAAATAAATCATAGTGAAAGGTTTTTTTAATCATTGTGTTGTAACTATGTTAATAGAAACGTATTACAGTTGATAAATATCAGTTTTTTAACACTACATTTTCATCTTGATTATCTCCCCTTCCATTATTACAATATTTGTTCAACTTCATGAAAATGATGTCAACAATTTCACCAATATCAATAAAATGAACAACCACCTTTGACTTTAAACCATTGAACGTTTCATTTGATGACCTTTCATTGAACACTTGTTTCATTTGATGACCTTCTAGATTTGAAAAAAAAATCCTACAGTTTTGAATATTTTCACAGGTTTACACTTTAAGGGCTATGAGCTTGTCTTTATAATTAGAATATATTTTACCTCAATATATATCATAAAAAAAACCTGAGCAATGAGAGAGAAGTGATATAATTAATTTGAGACTAGAACACATTGGTATAATCACTTAAGAACAGAAAAGGGTGGTATAAATAAAGAAAAATAGAAAAAGAAAGCAGTATAATTACCTTTAAGGCACTTCCATCACATTGTAAACTACTCAAAGAACATAATTAAGCAGGAAAATATCTGGCAAATAAATTACTCAGGAAAACAGTACACAGAGATATAACTACTCAAAGAACAGAAAAGAATGAAGTAATTACATGGAGAACACTATACCATGTTAGAATTACCTAAAGTGGCATCAAACACCATAACCCTAACCCCTAAAGAAGGGGTTCAACTACTAGGAGGTCAATTTAAAGGTGAGAAAATGATGTGGAATGATTATATATAGATAGAGTTAATTGTCTAATGAATAGAATGATGCAGTTAGAAGGAGAGTTTGAATTAGCCCCACAAAAACATGTCTTGTTAAAACTAGTGGATCAAGATGGAGAGTACTATATAATAATGTAATCATTTGGCATCTAACAAAACGAGGAAAATAACTTTTCCTTGTGAAACTGATCAGAAGTATAAATTCTGCAGATTTAATTTTGGTGGTGTCTAATTCTTGAGATTCTAATGAGACATTCATTACCAAATGAAAACATTGGCACTATATAGTATTGAAAAAAAAATCATGGCCTACCTTTGGGCGTAGCTTCATCCAGGGGTAGAACTGACCCCGAAACTGTAAAATTTGTATACCAACTTTTTATACATGCAATCCAAAATCTTTTTTTTTATATAAACCAACAAAGGGAACAAAAAAATTATATAAATGTACTGTTTCTTGAGTGATTCACTGAAAAGTGTGTTACCAGGTGAGGTACTCATGGGAAAACTGTTCCCTTGGGAGGCAACCATAAGGAAAACAATTCCTTTGTGATGTATTCACAAGGAAAACTGTTCTCAGGTAAGGCACCAATAAGAACACTGTTCTCAGGTAAGGCACCAATAAGAAAACTGTTCTCAGGTAAGGCATCAATAAGAAAACTGTTCTCAGGTAAAGCACCAATAAGAAAACTGTTCTCAGGTAAGGCATCAATAAGAAAACTGTTCTCAGGTAAGGCACCAATAAGAAAACTGTTCTCAGGTAAAGCACCAATAAGAAAACTGTTCTCAGGTAAGGCATCAATAAGAAAACTGTTCTCAGGTAAGGCACCAATAAGAAAACTGTTCTCAGGTAAGGCATCAATAAGAAAACTGTTCTCAGGTAAGGCACCAATAAGAAAACTGTTCTCAGGTAAAGCACCAATAAGAAAACTGTTCTCAGGTAAGGCACCAATAAGAAAACTGTTCTCAGGTAAAGCACCAATAAGAAAACTGTTCTCAGGTAAAGCACCAATAAGAAAACTGTTCTCAGGTAAAGCACCAATAAGAAAACTGTTCTCAGGTAAGGCACCAATAAGAAAACTGTTCTCAGGTAAAGCACCAATAAGAAAACTGTTCTCAGGTAAGACACCAATAAGAAAACGGTTCTCAGGTAAGGCATCAATAAGAAAACTGTTCTCAGGTAAGGCATCAATAAGAAAACTGTTCTCAGGTAAGGCATCAATAAGAAAACTGTTCTCAGGTAAGGCACCAATAAGAAAACTGTTCTCAGGTAAGGCACCAATAAGAAAACTGTTCTCAGGTAAGGCATCAATAAGAAAACTGTTCTCAGGTAAGGCACCAATAAGAAAACTGTTCTCAGGTAAAGCACCAATAAGAAAACTGTTCTCAGGTAAGGCATCAATAAGAAAACTGTTCTCAGGTAAGGCATCAATAAGAAAACTGTTCTCAGGTAAGGCACCAATAAGAAAACGGTTCTCAGGTAAAGCACCAATAAGAAAACGGTTCTCAGGTAAGGCACCAATAAGAAAACTGTTCTCAGGTAAGGCACCAATAAGAAAACGGTTCTCAGGTAAGGCATCAATAAGAAAACTGTTCTCAGGTAAGGCATCAATAAGAAAACTGTTCTCAGGTAAGGCACCAATAAGAAAACTGTTCTCAGGTAAGGCATCAATAAGAAAACTGTTCTCAGGTAAGGCACCAATAAGAAAACTGTTCTCAGGTAAAGCACCAATAAGAAAACTGTTCTCAGGTAAGGCACCAATAAGAAAACTGTTCTCAGGTAAAGCACCAATAAGAAAACTGTTCTCAGGTAAAGCACCAATAAGAAAACTGTTCTCAGGTAAAGCACCAATAAGAAAACGGTTCTCAGGTAAGGCACCAATAAGAAAACTGTTCTCAGGTAAAGCACCAATAAGAAAACTGTTCTCAGGTAAGGCACCAATAAGAAAACTGTTCTCAGGTAAAGCACCAATAAGAAAACTGTTCTCAGGTAAAGCACCAATAAGAAAACTGTTCTCAGGTAAAGCACCAATAAGAAAACTGTTCTCAGGTAAGGCACCAATAAGAAAACTGTTCTCAGGTAAAGCACCAATAAGAAAACTGTTCTCAGGTAAAGCACCAATAAGAAAACTGTTCTCAGGTAAAGCACCAATAAGAAAACTGTTCTCAGGTAAAGCACCAATAAGAAAACTGTTCTCAGGTAAGGCACCAATAAGAAAACTGTTCTCAGGTAAGGCACCAATAAGAAAACTGTTCTCAGGTAAGGCACCAATAAGAAAACTATTCCAATATAAGGCACCTATAGGAAAACTGTACTAGAAAAGGCACCCATAAATAAAACAGTTTCCAGATGAGGCATCCATTAGAAAACTGTTTTATATGTTTCCTTTCCAATAAAATGTAACAAAACAGAAAAAAATTTAATGAGCACTGTGACCCCAAGATTCACAAATGTAAACCCCCACCTCTTCATTCAGACTAAATTCTTGTATTAAATTTCAAAAAAAAGAAAAGAAAACATGCATAAAGAAATACATGTATGCTTCACTTAAGATAGAATAGATAGCTCTGTTCTGTGTTACAATACATTGAAAGTACAAGTAGATTATAAACAAAATAAAGACTATAGAGTACTGTCTGAAGACTGGTACCAAATGTCAAGATTGTCTTCGCTGATAGAAACAATGAAAATATTTATCCACTGTAATATGTTGAAGGGACAAAAAACAAGTACTGATAGTTCATTATCAAGAAGTCAATTATCAATGAGATTGAAAATGCATCACACAGTATGGCTTATCTAGATAGAGTTTTGTTCTATATATAAAGAATCTATGATTTTTTAATACCGGGATTCCCCCGTCCCTACATCTGTAGTAGCTGGGATTTAATAATAATTAAAATCATGGAGAAAAATAAAATTCTAAATGTAAAAATCCAATAATTCCAAAGCTAACATTCTTTTTGACAATTGTCAAATATTTAAGGAAGAGAATTTTTTTTCATTAATCAACCAAAAAGCTAAATTTTTCAAACAAACGCATATTCCTGGTCATCAATATGTTTTATTATTTCCAGTATTTCATTCCATAGAAGTCATACTTCAATTTGTTTCTTAAAATATGTCCACAAAATACCTGTTGTTTAACCTTTAGTTCAGTTTCAATAGTTTCATGCAATTTCACATTTCTATAAAAATTCAAAGGCAAAAAAGATCTTACATTTTTTTTTAAAATTTGGATAAATGTCTAGAAATAATCAATATGCAAAGAAGAATTATATCATATACTTTACAAGTTGGCATCACTAATGCTATCTCACGGCAACATGAAAGCAAGCTGCAGTAAGAAGCATCAACCCTTTCAAGCGAGAGCATAATACATGTTGTAAGCAATTCACAAGCTTATGTCATTATAAGCTGATAACATTCCTATATATCATTGCAAGACAACTGTACATTAATTTGTTTTATATACAAAAGAAGGCAAACGTAAACATATCATGTCATATATCTAGTTGTAAAAAAAAAAACATGCAAAAAAATCTGAGACAATGTGGTCAGCTTATATCTGATGAAACGTTGGTTTATGACAATGTTATTGTTCTTGTATCCATGTCAAAGTTCACACCAAACCCTGTGTGCAGATTATACATTAAATGCTCATCTAGTAAACAGATAACTTACGACTGTAGTGAAGTTTTCAGGATCGTAATCCTTTACCTGTGGAGGGGTGGAAATAAAATTATAACAAAAACCTACAATGGTTATCTATATAGGAGTGACATGTAAAACTGTGCATAATTAAATAAGAATCATGAATGGTTGTAACATGCATAGATTTATTTTTAAGATATTATCATATTTTTTAAATTTAGATCAATAAATCATACATTGGAAAATTAGAAAAACTTTGTTTGTCAACAGAAAGATTGGTTTGTTCCAACTCCTCAATAAAATATAAAACAATAAATAAAAAAAAAAACATTTAGAAAATGAAAATTAAAACAAATGACTGACTGACTGTTAGTAACGTTTTATACAACATAAACACAGTCAAGACAGGTGATCTAACTATGTTTCATGTGACGACTATACTAACATCAACACAACATATACCAGCACATATCATGTGACAATGTTATACATACATTACGACTGAATATGGTAACTGTATCACAGGGGTCTGTTCTGAAGGTACACTTATTCTCATACACACACCAGTCACAGGCATACAAATTATCAGTACAAGTAGAACAGCTGTAATTAAAAATATTTAGATGCTGACCATAATTCTACAAAGTCAATAAATCTATCAGTAATAAAATTATCCTGGTTTGGTTTGGTTTAAGGTGTTTAACGCCACTTTCAACAATATTTCAGCTATATCGTGGCGGTCAGTTTTATTTGTGGAGGAAACCGGAGTACCCGGAGAAAACCAGTGACCTGATGCAAGTCGCTGACAAACTTTATAATATAATGTTGCATCGAGTACCCCTCGCTATGAACGCAGTTTGAACTCACAACTTTAGTGGTGACAGGCCCTGATTGCACAGGTAGTTGTAAATCCAACTACAATACAGGGTTCGAAATTAACGATTGTCCGTTAGTCCGAGACTAGTAATTTTCCCCACGGACAACACATATCTCCTAGGTACTTGTCCGCTTGGGTTAGTAAAAAAAGAGAGACCGGTATGTATCGCGACGAGTTGGAAAGCCGTTATTGTCCCTGTTCGTTTCTTTCCTTTAAATTACACCATTTACAACTGTGTCAAACATGTGCTTGAAAATTACTCATAAAACTACGTTGTTTAAAGTGCTTGGAGGATAGATCACACAAACGTTTGAAATACAAATGTACTTAAAATTGTTTTCCAAAATTCAAGCACAAATTTGACAATGACAAATACATTTCATTTGTAAACATGTGGAATTTAACTAGAGGCTCCCAGGAGCCTGTATAGCTCACCTGGGTATAATAATAACATCAGTCAATAAAACTTGATAACTTCGGTAAAAAAAATTAACAATTGTAGCCTTCGTCATTTTTATAAATTTGATGAAAAAAGGGCAAGAACTCCAAGATGGGTAATCGGATTTACTTCAAAATTGCAGGTAAATAAAAATTGATCGAAGGGTCGAACCGCCAGACACATTTTTGGAAGAGAACCATTCAATGACTATTTCATCAAAATTTTGTTCTTATTGAGCAAATGGTTTCAGACAAAAAGATTTTTATGGGAATTTCCCATAGGGTCCTATGTTAAATTAAGTTCGGCTGTGGCGGCCATCTTGGTCGGTGTTCTGAAATGCTGGACACAATTTTGGAAGAGGACCACCCAAGAATCATTTCAGCAAAGTTTGGTTGAGATTGGCTCTGTAGTTTCAGAGAAGAAGATTTTTTTAATTTCATCCCCCCTTTTTTCTAATTTGCATAATCGGTCAAACTCGGTAAAAGTTCAAAGTTCATAAAAAATCCCGTAATATATGTTAAAAAGCTCATCATTATGCTTATACAGTTCAAATTTGGGCACTTTCTGGCTTAAAATAGAGCAGTTTTGGCCATTTGAAGAAATTTCTATTTTTAGTAATGGTGGCCATCTTGGATACAGGACGGCGCTGACGGACACAATTTTGAAAGGGGACCACCTAAGGATCATTTCAGCAAAGTTTGGTTGAGATTGACTCAGTAGTTTCAGAGGAGAAGATTTTTTTTTAATTCCATCCCCCCTTTTTCTAATTTGCATAATCGGTCAAAATCAGTAAAAGTTCAAAGTTCATAAAAAATCCGTAATATATGTTAAAAAGATCATCATTATGCTTATACAGTTCAAATTTGAGCACTTTCTGGCTTAAAATAGAGCAGTTTTGGCCATTTGAAGAAATTTCTATTTTTAATAATGGTGGCCATCTTGGATATAGGACGGCGCTGACGGACACAATTTTAAAAGGGGACCACCTAAGGATCATCTCAGCAAAGTTTGGTTGAAATTGGCTCAGTAGTTTCAGAGGAGAAGATTTTTTTTTAATTTCATCCCCCCTTTTTTTAAATTTCATAATCGGTCAAAATCGGTAAAAGTTCAAAGTTCATAAAAAATCCGTAATATATGTTAAAAAGCTCATCATTATGCTTATACAGTTCAAATTTGGGCACTTTCTGGCTTAAAATAGAACAGTTTTGGCCATTTGAAGAAATTTCTATTTTTAGTAATGGTGGCCATCTTGGATACAGGACGGCGCTGACGGACACAATTTTGAAAGGGGACCACCTAAGGATCATCTCAGCAAAGTTTGGTTGAGATTGGCTCAGTAGTTTCAGAGGAGAAGATTTTTTTTTTAATTTCATCCCCCCTTTTTTTAAATTTCATAATCGGTCAAAATCGGTAAAAGTTCAAAGTTCATAAAAAAATCCCGTAATATATGTTAAAAAGTTCATCATTATGCTTATACAGTTCAAATTTGGGCACTTTCTGGCTTAAAATAGAGCAGTTTTGACCATTTGAAGAAATTTCTATTTTTAGTAATGGCGGCCATCTTGGATACAGGACGGGGCTAATGGACACAATTTTGAAAGGGGACCACCTAAGGATCATTTCAGCAAAGTTTGGTTGAGATTGGTTCAGTAGTTTCAGAGGAGAAGATTTTTTTTTAATTTCATCCCCCCTTTTTTCTAATTTGCATAATCGGTCAAAATGGGTAATGGGATTTACTTCAAAATTGCAGGGTAGGTAGATCTTGATATGCTGCACATTTTTGCAATAAACTTAACATCTATCTCTAAATAGTTTTTGAAATATAAGACGAAAAGTATTAAAAGGAAAAAAAAAAATTGATGAAAAAGGGGCAATAACTCCAAGATGGGTAATCAAATTTACTTCAAAATTGCAGGGTAGGTAGATCTTGACATGCTGAGCATGTTTGCAGTTTCAACTTACCATCTGTCTGTTATAGTTTTTGAAATAAAGGACGAAAAGTATTAAAATTTTGAAAATTTGATGAAAAAAGGGAAATAACTCCAAAATGAGTAATGGGATTTACTTCAAAATTGCAGGGTAGGTAGATCTTAATATGCCGCACATTTTTGCAATTTAAAGTTAACCTTTATCTCTTATAGTTTTTGAAATATAAGACGAAAAGCATTAAAATTTTACAAATTTGATGAAAAAAGGGCAATAACTCCAAGATGGGTAATCAGATTTACTTCAAAATTGCAGGGTAGGTAGATCTTGATGTGCTGATCATTTTTACCCCATGTCAGATTTTTGATATTACTAACGGTTTTTGAGATATTACCAAAAACCTGCAATTTTACCATATGTTCTATTTTTAGTAACAGCGGCCATGTTGGTTGGTGCACGGCATCACCGGACACAATTTTGAAACTAGATACCCTAGTAATGATTCAGACCAAGTTTGGTTTCCATTGGTCTAGTACTTTCAGAGGAGAAGATTTTTGAAAAAGTTTACGACGTACGACGGACGACGGACGACGGACGACGGACGGACGACGGACGACGGACGACGACGACGGACGCCAAGTGATGAGAATAGCTCACATGACCCTTTGGGTCAGGTGAGCTAATAAAAGGGGTTAAAAACCCCAATTTAAAACGGGATCGTCCCAAGGAAAAACGCCAACAGGATTCACTTTATGATCAGGAAAAACGGATCAGGACTTTCCAAGAAAGCTGGAAAGCTGGAAGGACATGGTTGCAATACTCGACCGGATCAGAAGCGTCGCCGAGTACATGCAAAACCATGACTTGCAATATTACTGCATAACATTCAGTAAGGTTAAGGGTTCAAGTTCGGCAACAATTTCCTTTATTGCAGGGTGTGATAATTTTAGAATTGAAGCAATCAGGAGTCATGAAAAATCTGAGTATCATAGAAAAAGTGAGGAATTCACTCATGCACGTAGTTTTACAAGCAGGATGTATTGATAAATGTGTTTATTGATCCAAACTGTTTAAATAACAAAGTTTTGACTAAATATAAAAACTACAATTTAAGTGCTTTGGAAGGGTATGACATTTGCAGTAATTTGCTTCATGGTATTATGGGTTTTGCTAATCATTGAAGGGCTAAACTGTGAAATCATTGTCCTGCGTTCTTTGGTAGCTATCTTATTGGCAATCACATCAAATTTCATCATTTTCATATTTGAAGGGAAAAAAAACACTTGAGAACTGTCTTTTTGGGAAAGACATTTTCACTCCAAAAAACCCTCAGATTGCAGGATTTTGCACCTAGATTTTATAAAAACTAGAGGCTCCCAGGAGCCTGTATAGCTCACCTGGGTATAATAATAACATCAGTCAATAAAACTTGATAACTTCGGTAAAAAAAATTAACAATTGTAGCCTTCGTCATTTTTATAAATTTGATGAAAAAAGGGCAAGAACTCCAAGATGGGTAATCGGATTTACTTCAAAATTGCAGGTAAATAAAAATTGATCGAAGGGTCGAACCGCCAGACACATTTTTGGAAGAGAACCATTCAATGACTATTTCATCAAAATTTTGTTCTTATTGAGCAAATGGTTTCAGACAAAAAGATTTTTATGGGAATTTCCCATAGGGTCCTATGTTAAATTAAGTTCGGCTGTGGCGGCCATCTTGGTCGGTGTTCTGAAATGCTGGACACAATTTTGGAAGAGGACCACCCAAGAATCATTTCAGCAAAGTTTGGTTGAGATTGGCTCTGTAGTTTCAGAGAAGAAGATTTTTTTAATTTCATCCCCCCTTTTTTCTAATTTGCATAATCGGTCAAACTCGGTAAAAGTTCAAAGTTCATAAAAAATCCCGTAATATATGTTAAAAAGCTCATCATTATGCTTATACAGTTCAAATTTGGGCACTTTCTGGCTTAAAATAGAGCAGTTTTGGCCATTTGAAGAAATTTCTATTTTTAGTAATGGTGGCCATCTTGGATACAGGACGGCGCTGACGGACACAATTTTGAAAGGGGACCACCTAAGGATCATTTCAGCAAAGTTTGGTTGAGATTGACTCAGTAGTTTCAGAGGAGAAGATTTTTTTTTAATTCCATCCCCCCTTTTTCTAATTTGCATAATCGGTCAAAATCAGTAAAAGTTCAAAGTTCATAAAAAATCCGTAATATATGTTAAAAAGATCATCATTATGCTTATACAGTTCAAATTTGAGCACTTTCTGGCTTAAAATAGAGCAGTTTTGGCCATTTGAAGAAATTTCTATTTCTAATAATGGTGGCCATCTTGGATATAGGACGGCGCTGACGGACACAATTTTAAAAGGGGACCACCTAAGGATCATCTCAGCAAAGTTTGGTTGAAATTGGCTCAGTAGTTTCAGAGGAGAAGATTTTTTTTTAATTTCATCCCCCCTTTTTTTAAATTTCATAATCGGTCAAAATCGGTAAAAGTTCAAAGTTCATAAAAAATCCGTAATATATGTTAAAAAGCTCATCATTATGCTTATACAGTTCAAATTTGGGCACTTTCTGGCTTAAAATAGAACAGTTTTGGCCATTTGAAGAAATTTCTATTTTTAGTAATGGTGGCCATCTTGGATACAGGACGGCGCTGACGGACACAATTTTGAAAGGGGACCACCTAAGGATCATCTCAGCAAAGTTTGGTTGAGATTGGCTCAGTAGTTTCAGAGGAGAAGATTTTTTTTTTAATTTCATCCCCCCTTTTTTTAAATTTCATAATCGGTCAAAATCGGTAAAAGTTCAAAGTTCATAAAAAAATCCCGTAATATATGTTAAAAAGTTCATCATTATGCTTATACAGTTCAAATTTGGGCACTTTCTGGCTTAAAATAGAGCAGTTTTGACCATTTGAAGAAATTTCTATTTTTAGTAATGGCGGCCATCTTGGATACAGGACGGGGCTAATGGACACAATTTTGAAAGGGGACCACCTAAGGATCATTTCAGCAAAGTTTGGTTGAGATTGGTTCAGTAGTTTCAGAGGAGAAGATTTTTTTTTAATTTCATCCCCCCTTTTTTCTAATTTGCATAATCGGTCAAAATGGGTAATGGGATTTACTTCAAAATTGCAGGGTAGGTAGATCTTGATATGCTGCACATTTTTGCAATAAACTTAACATCTATCTCTAAATAGTTTTTGAAATATAAGACGAAAAGTATTAAAAGGAAAAAAAAAAATTGATGAAAAAGGGGCAATAACTCCAAGATGGGTAATCAAATTTACTTCAAAATTGCAGGGTAGGTAGATCTTGACATGCTGAGCATGTTTGCAGTTTCAACTTACCATCTGTCTGTTATAGTTTTTGAAATAAAGGACGAAAAGTATTAAAATTTTGAAAATTTGATGAAAAAAGGGAAATAACTCCAAAATGAGTAATGGGATTTACTTCAAAATTGCAGGGTAGGTAGATCTTAATATGCCGCACATTTTTGCAATTTAAAGTTAACCTTTATCTCTTATAGTTTTTGAAATATAAGACGAAAAGCATTAAAATTTTACAAATTTGATGAAAAAAGGGCAATAACTCCAAGATGGGTAATCAGATTTACTTCAAAATTGCAGGGTAGGTAGATCTTGATGTGCTGATCATTTTTACCCCATGTCAGATTTTTGATATTACTAACGGTTTTTGAGATATTACCAAAAACCTGCAATTTTACCATATGTTCTATTTTTAGTAACAGCGGCCATGTTGGTTGGTGCACGGCATCACCGGACACAATTTTGAAACTAGATACCCTAGTAATGATTCAGACCAAGTTTGGTTTCCATTGGTCTAGTACTTTCAGAGGAGAAGATTTTTGAAAAAGTTTACGACGTACGACGGACGACGGACGACGGACGACGGACGACGGACGCCAAGTGATGAGAATAGCTCACATGACCCTTTGGGTCAGGTGAGCTAAAAATCTGGGGGGGCATGCCACCAGACCCCCCTAGCAAACTCGCACCCTGAAGGGTGCTCGCCACATCTACAGGACTAGTTTGGACTTCTAAGGACTAGTGATTGATATCTTCTACTAGCCCTTTGGGATAGTAACTACAAAAGTTAATTTCTAACCCTGCACGACATCCCCTAAAATGATCCTGTATTTACCGTGAAGTCAATACATATTTAATCTGAGTTCAAAATTGAATTAAGAAATAAAGGCGTGAATGTCATTTTAGTCTAAAATCCGGCATCATTTCAGCAACTAGAGTTAAAGTTCTAATATACCAACCTCCATAGTGTCATTTCTGTTTACTTATATTATATGACAGTCAATCAATGTTAATTGAGGTAAAATGACCCAAATAAGGCATAAAAACATTTGTTATCATTTAAAAAGTCAGACCATACGATATAATAGACACCAGTCCTGTCTAAACCGAACATGTTTGGTTTTTTTTTGCAAGACAGGTATATTGACTAGAAGTATTACAACAACAAAAAAATGCATAGAATTCAGACATTGGGGCACAATTCACAGGATTCAGGGTTCAGTTTAGACAGTATTCACTGTATACAGTCAAACTTGTCTTAGCGACCCCCTCTATATAATGACTTCCTTTGTTAGCCGACCTTATCTATTCCTCCCCAGCATTTTCCCATGCATTCGACCTTTATATAACAACCCACTGTCTAACGAGCGTGTTCTTTGGGTAAAAATCCTTCATATAACGACTATTAGAGGATTATTATCAAACCAGAAGTTACCGTAGATAATAAATAAACATACAGTCCCGACTTTGGAAAAATGTTCGTTTTGCCCAGCTGATGTAGCAATTGTTGCCAATATCCCTCTAGCTCATATTTGCTTGATCTACTGACAACATCTCACTCCCAAACTGGCCAAAGTCCATATCTGTTACTAGTTCATAGTAATAGATTTTTCATATTAAATGAAGTCACGATTAGCATTATTGTGTAAGACCGCCATTTTTTTTACAGGTAAGTATTTATTATTGTTGTTTTGGTTTATTTGGGTTTATTTCTTATTTATAATTAAATATTTAAAATTGCTTATTATAGAAAATACCATTTTAATCTTTCAGTTTTATAAATAAATAATCGTGATTTTGAAAATTATTGTATGAAGTACTGGTTCCCAGCATATATTTCTGTCAACATTCGTTTAAAGTGCGGTAACAGATCAAGGTAAACACATGCTGATTGTGTGATTAGGCTATTTATAGCTTTCGGCGAGTGATTGAAGTTTGAAAAAGTTTCGTCAGGAAATTTCATTCTTCTAATCATAATGATTAATTCTAATTATGATAACAATTAAGATAACAATAGTTGTTGAAAGAAAGTAAAAAACTTGATCATTTAATTATTCTTTTTTTTTAATTTCACCCACAAAGGACGGAAATATTTAGCGATATTTTTTATTTCATTATACCTTTTTCTTGCCAGAATTTAAGCTCTATTCATGCATTTGTTCTCCACACGAACGGGTTACAAGTTGATGCGGATTATATACCCGAACTAGGTTTTTCCTCTCGAGATTTTGGGAGCAAATATCATAACCTCTATTCAACGACTTCCTATCTTATGCGACCTTTTTTCAGAACTCCCTTCAATAGTCGCTATAGACTGTATATATATTCTTTTTTTTTAAACAAATGTATGTAATAAACTGTCATTTTACTTACAGTGATAATTAATCATGTTGGATTTAATTTAGATATTCCTTTTGATTTAATCATTTAAAACTTCTGTGTAATAATACTAAGCTTACTATTTTGATGTACAGTATACATTTTGCATTGATTTGATTTGATCTATTGTGCTTAATGCCACTTTCAGCACTATTTCAACTATATCATGGCAACCAGTTTTAGTGGTGGAAGAAGCAGAAGTACCCGGAGAGAACCACAGACCATGGGCAAGCATCTGGTAAACTTAACACTAGCGACTGCGAGTGCACACTTTTTTGTAATTTACAAAACGGGCACGAACCCACACCATATTGGTGATAGGCTGGTATGAGTTGTTAGGTAATCCAACTACCTAACTCATTGAGCCATCCAGGCCCTCATTTTGCATTGAAAAGGTTTGTACGAAAAATTGGAATTTACTATTTTCCTGCTTTTTAGAATTTTTTATTGTGTTACATGTTTTTAATTTCTATAGGTGGTTTTCAATCTATATTTAACAAACTGCCAAAATTGGAAACTCCACAAAAATAACCTCCAACAATTATTTTACATGATTTCATTTGATTTATACCTTGAAAAACTATCACAATCATAAAACGTAAACTTCTTTGATACAAACGACTTCTGAGTTTCTTCTGATCTTATAGACAATGTGGCATTCCTGCTCCCTGTAAAATAAAAATAAAATAAAATAAACTGTGACAAATAAAACTGTTTCAGGATAATTACTTGTACATAATCAGTTGATTCGTGTTTCAAATTATCACAACTGTCAAAGAGATGATGAAGATGTGCACCTTGTACTAGGCCAACACACTGGAACAACAGTCCACATGTAGACATATTGCTCCCCTCAGACATATTATTCTGATTCCGAGACAAACAGTCTTTGCTCTTTCTCCTTAATGCTGCATGCTTAGTGGAGAAACAGCAAATACCAATAATACTGTCTTTACTTTGACCTGACCAGGGCTCGAACCCACGATCTACCACACTCGAGGCTCGAACCCACGATCTACCACACTCGAGACTCGAACCCACGATCTACCACACTCGAGGCTCGAACCCACGATCTACCACACTCGAGGCTCGAACCCACGATCTACCACACTCGAGGCAAGCATGCTAACCATTACACCATTGTTGTGGTTTCAGCAAATGAATAGTATGTTAATGTTACTAAACATGTTGAATAATTCATACTTTTTAAAATTTAATTAGTTCTTAAAACATAGTTTATCAAAATGATGACACAATTATAATTTTCAATATTTACAGTATCTTCAAAAAATGTTTGCCAGACAATATGCCAGAATTGTACCACAAAGAGTCATGACTAATTCAGAAAATAGTGAATTGCTATGTATTTATTTAATATAAAGTATAAAAAATACCTGCTGGGCCAAAACTTATACCAAGAGACTTTATCTGTGGAGTTTTACAACTAACACCAAAATTCCAGGGAATGACAGTTGTTAACTCTTGTTTTTCTCCAAAGTCAAACACACAACTGTAGTTTGTATTACGTGGAATATCTATGATGGAAAGATAAAGCTGGAAAAAGACAAAACATATTATTCCACTCTATAATATTTATTCTACTTTTATAGAAATTTGATTGGGCGAAACAATCCCACGTGACATTTATCAAAACATCGTATTTCCCTCTCAACAACATCGTATTTCCATCTTAACAATATCGTATTTCCCTTATTCTAAATTCTCAAGATTTAACGCTTTGGTCATATAACGGTATTCCATGTTAGTAAAGATAACTCCAGAGATGTTCCGAAATAATAATTTTGTAAACAAAGAAGGCCAAAAGATTTCATTTGGCAGAATTCACCAAACATAAGGGAGATATGAAAATTTGTTCACCCTCGAAATAGTCATATTTCCCTTGGGCGTTGCCCTCAGGAAATATGACTTTTCTCGGGTAAACAAATCTTCATATCTTCCTTATGCAAGGGAAATAAATGTATATTATCTAATACATTGTGTTTAATATCAACCTGAAGAGATTAGATAAAGAAAACCTTTTATCAATTTGAATCAAAAAGGTGTTTGAACAGAATAAATTACAAAATGGAAATTTTAATATGCTAAAGAGCATCGCTTGACAAGATTACAGATACCTAATAACCACTTTTATCCAATCAAAATACATAATTGCCAACCCATGTGAGTGTCAAAGAGGAACAGGAATGGGTCCCTTCTATTAATAAAAAATAATGTATCACCTTTCTGAGATACAATTTCTAAGACAGTTTCAACCAACAACAAAAAACAGTCATAATTGAAAGTTTTTAGACGAGACTTTAATAGTAACAAAAGGCAACTTCCACTTGAATATAATCAACGATAGATCAAAATGCCGAAAAACACGAAAAATGAAAACTAATTCTCAAGTTGTGCACTTGTTGCAGCATGCTTTTTATGTTGGAGATTGAACATCCTGTGAAATGTGAGTGACATTCCAGTGGTAATGTTACGTTTGCAAATATTACAGAACACATGATCAGCTCCCTTTGACCATTTCCTAATGACTCCCTTGAATTCTGAGACATATTCAGTCTGAAATTGTTGTTTTCTCTTGACATATTTCTTTTGCTTCAGGTAAAATATGATCATTAATTCTATCTTTCTCAGAAGAATTTCCATACTTCACCGCCAGTAACCATTGCTATAATCATCATCACGTCTGTGCTTTACATTACATTACATTATACAACAGCAATCTGCAATTATTTTTAAATAAATTGGAATCCCATTAATCTTTTTAACCCCAGCACATTTTTGTGCCTGTCTCAATCCAGGACTTGGATTTCCAACGTCATATGTTGTGGTATTTTTTTGTGTTCATTAAGTTCATTGTTTTGTTGATATTGATGGAATTGATGACCATCATTGTTTAAACTTTCCTTCCATAAAGAGAAGAACTGAAAGTGCTGGATTCAAACTAAAATCTGGAATGTAGAGTGGCAAAATAAAAATAGCGGCAACTCTACCAAACACAGGACAGTTTGAAAGCATGAATGATTGATTGATTTGTGCTTAACATCAACTTTAGCAGTATTTCAGCTATATTGTGGTGTGAAAAAATTATGTCCAATTTAAATGTGTTAGTTCTTAGCATTTGTTTGATAAATAAAATTTAAATAAAACTTTCATTTACCGTGATGTCTTCTGTAGATGATGCCTGCGGTGGAGAAATGCTGTCTATGGCTGTACATTCTTTACTACCGTCCTTACCGATCTTCCACCGATCGGTACTGTGCTGGGACAATGAACATTTTGACATAAGTGTACACCTGTAATAAGTAAATGTATAAAAGATATGTCAAACATATTTCCTATTATCTTTTTAAAAGACATACTTTTTTTCTCTGTGCATTAATTTTTGCTTTTTTCAAAATTAAGGTTATGTGTGCTTTTGATGCCACTGTCAATAAAATATCATTTATATATACAGTGAAACCTGTCTAAACCAAACCCTGAATAAACCAGAATCCTGTATAAACCTATCTAAACCAAACCCTGAGTAATAATAATAATAATAATAATAAACCAGAATCCTGTATAAACCTGTCTAAACCAAACCCTGAACAAGGGCAACGCAAAGTGTGGCGTATCCCCTCGCCTAAAAATTAGAACCTGTGACCTTGACCTTTGACCTTGAAAATCAATAGGGTTCCAGATTCTCTTAATGTCTAAGTATGTACCAAGTTTAGTCAAAATCCATTGAAGGATGTCGATTCTAGTGTTCACAAGGATGTTACATGGTAAAAATTTGACCCCTTGACCTTTGACCTTGAAAATCGATAGGGTTCCAGATTTTCCTAAGGACTATGTATGTATCAAGTTTGGTCAAAATCCATTGAAGGATGTTGATTCTAGAGTGTTCACAAGGATGTTACGCAGTAAAAATTTGACCCAGTGACATTGACCTTTGACCTATGACCTTGAAAATCAATAGGGTTCCAGACTCTCCTAAGGACTAAGCATGTACCAAGTTTGGTCAAAATCCATTGAAGGATGTTGATTCTAGAGTGTTCACAAAGATGTTACAGGTAAAAAAAATTACCCAGTGACCTTGACCTTTGACCTTGAAAATCAATAGGGTTCCAGACTCTCCGAAGGACTAAGTATGTACCAAGTTTAGTCAAAATCCATTGAAGGATATTGATTCTAGTGTTCACAAGGATGTTATGCAGTAAAAATTTGACCCGGTGACCTTGACCATTGACCTATGACCTTGAAAATCAATAGGGTTCCAGATTCTCTTAAGGACTAAATATGTACCAAGTTTGGTCAAAATCCATTGAAGGATGTTGATCCTAGAGTGTTCACAATGATCACAAGGATGTTATGTCGTAAAAATTTGACCCGGTGACCTTGACCTTTGACCTTGAAAATCAATAGGGTTCCAGATTCTCTTAAGGATTAAATATGTACCAAGCTTGGTCAAAATCCATTGAAGGATGTTGATCCTAGAGTGTTCACAATGATCACAAGGATGTTATGCCGTAAAAATTTGACCCGGTGACCTTGACCTTTGACCTTGAAAATCAATAGGGTTCCAGATTCTCTTAAGGATTAAATATGTACCAAGCTTGGTCAAAATCCATTGAAGGATGTTGATCCTAGAGTGTTCACAAGGATGTTACGGAAGGACGGATGGAAGGACGGAAGGGAAGGACGGACAGTAGCATTACTATATCCCTTCGCAACTTCGTTGGCGAGGGGATAATAAACCATAATCCTGTATAAACCTGTCTAAACCAAACCCTGAATAAACCAGAATCCTGTATAAACCAAAATCTAAATAAAGTCTCAAAGAAGAAAATCTTTGTTAATTTAACTTGCATAAAGTTAACACCTGTGTATTCTAAGCACAAAAGTTGGTCCCTAGGAGGTTCAGTTTATACAAGTTTCACTGTATCTTTCATTAGTGGAGTAAATTGAAGGATTTGGAGAAAACTGCAGACCTGTCATATGTCACAGACAAATCTGGAGAAAACTGCAGATCTGTCATATTTCACAGACAAATCTGGAGAAAACTGCAGACCTGTCATATGTCACAGACAAATCTGGAGAAAACTGCAGACCTGTCATATGTCACAGACAAATCTAGAGAAAACTGCAGACCTGTCATATGTCAGACAAATCTGGAGAAAACTGCAGACCTGTCATACGTCACAGACAAATCTGGAGAAAACTGCAGACCTGTCATATGTCACAGACAAATCTGGAGAAAACTGCAGACCTGTCATATGTCACAGACAAATCTAGAGAAAACTGCAGACCTGTCATATGTCACAGACAAATCTGGAGAAAACTGCAGACCTGTCATATGTCACAGACAAATCTGGAGAAAACTGCAGACCTGTCATATGTCACAGACAAATCTGGAGAAAACTGCAGACCTGTCATATGTCACAGACAAATCTAGAGAAAACTGCAGACCTGTCATATGTCACAGACAAATCTGGAGAAAACTGCAGACCTGTCATATGTCACAGACAAATCTGGAGAAAACTGCAGACCTGTCATATGTCACAAACAAATCTAGAGAAAACTGCAGACCTGTCATATGTCACAGACAAATCTGGAGAAAACTGCAGACCTGTCATATGTCACAGACAAATCTGGAGAAAACTGCAGACCTGTCATATGTCACAGACAAATTTAAACACACAATATTGTGGTCACAAAACAATGAAAATTAAATGATTCAAAACTTAATACCTCTACAGTGTATGGACTTTTTATAGTCTCATAAAAACTAAACAAATAATTTGTTTTTAGTGGGGTTAGTGGTGCACGATCTTTAGTTTTATGTGTATATTTTGTAGATCGTTTTGTCCTTTTGTACTTTTTCTTTTGGCCACTGTGTTGTCTGTTCTTCTTCTATTTACTGATTCTGATAATCTTCAAACTCTTCTTTAAGGTACCATAAAAAACCTAATATGCCATATATATAAAACAAAGCAACAGACATTTTTAATTTGATTCTTAAGTTCAGTATTTTTTTTATGATGACTTTAAACAAAGATGATTCATTTCTTTTGCAGATATGTGCATCTAAATTTGTAATAAGAAAGTTAGCCATTACTAAGCACGTTTCCACCAAATGGAGTCACTTCACTTTTATTTTTTGCAGTGTTCAGATGAAAATGCAAATAATTTATGATTTCTTCAATACCAAAAAAAAACTTGCCTAACATCATACAACAATATTTCTTTGGAATACTGTTGTTTCGAATCATTTCCATTCCGTCAAAAACTTTTTATTTTGATGGAATGTTAGGCACTGGACTTCCCGTGTCAATGTACACAACGAAAACTCCAATCGAGAAGTGCCGTTTTAACGTTACTCAACTTAAAGAATTTTTTTACATTTTCTGTAAAAGACAGATATCAATTAAATTATTTTATTTATATCTAAGACTTCAATGCACAGACAATTACTTCTTTAAAATTAAATTTGTTGTATTTCTTTATTTACTGCTGTCAGCATCATGAAAGGAAAACGACCTGTCTTGATATATTTCTGTTATTAGACAGACAGTGAGGTACCGAACACCAGTATATACTCCGCCGTTTTCTTGGCGTCTCCATATTACAATTACCTATAATCTACCGCATCTACGACTATGCTAATGTTGACGTTGTCACAGTAATTGCGTAAACATCGGAAGTAGTCTACCTAACATTTCAGACGACAAGACACGAAAAAGACGGAACGTGATCGGAATTGACATGATTCGAAACAACCGTATTTCTCATAGAATTCAATTGATATGGTGGATTACTTCAACCAAGCACAACAATTCTTGATGGCCCAGTCCTCTTTAGAAATTATATATTACAGCATGATTTCAGTTTCATGGTGTAGAAACGTTTGGTACAATAAAAACGGTGGCTTCATGTTGTAAGGGGGGAGTTTGAAGATAATAATGGGGTAATCAGAAGTTGTAAATCGAAGGAGAACACCATTGGAGTGTGACCTCAGGCTCTCCTGAAGGACGAGTAGTTGCCAATCATTGTGTTGCTGTGTTAACATCTATTGATAAGTCATGTGTTAAGTGATGAAGAAAGAACATTACTATACCTGTTCTCTAGTGTACACCAGCCACAGAAAGGATCCCTACTAGATAAACATTCAGTACAACTTTTATACTGTGTACAATTTTCTACTGATATCTTAGCAACCTAAAAAATAAAAATATCATACATTAAAGAACTAAAATCAATAACTGAACACTTCAGTACAGTTTTGTAACTTTCATTTCTTCAAACTTAGGTTTATAAAAATTCAGTACCTTGAGTCATATAAAGAACAATCGCATGATCTAATACATTCAATCATTCCACATCATTCATTAGACTGATCACTCACTTCATAAAAGACTTTTACAAGCTTACATTTATATTCAAGTAGTTAATATTCTAAGTTCTTTGTAATATATCTTGGATGTGCAATGTAACAAAATCAATTATTATTTTTAATGTCTACTCATTCCAACCTTATAAAAACTTGTATCCAATTCAAAACAAATTCTAAATTCATGTAGAATCGTCCAATTTAATACTGATCAACTCCCAATTGAGAAAAGGGGCTGTCATGGTCGTATGGTAGTTGGATTACAACTACCTGTGCAATCAGTGCCCATCACTACTAAATTTGTGAGTTTGAATCCCGTTCATGTCGAGGTGTACTTGATACAACATTATGGGATAAAGTTAGTCAGTGACTTGCGACAGGTCGGTGGTTATCTCAGGGTACTCCAGTTTCATCCACCAATAAAACTGACTGATTGATGAAAGTGGTTTTAAACCAGGCTTGCCGAGTTTTTGGTAAAAGAAAATGTGAAAATAAAGGTCTCATCTCACATTCTAGATCACGACTGATTATTTTTTTCAGAACCACATGTATATGACCAACATGAAAACAATTGCCACTGGATAAAATATGTCACTCTAAACTACCTGTATGGGGTTTAAAGAAAAATAATATTGTATAAAATTGTTAATTAGCTACATTAAAGTATTAATATAGTAGTTTGTGTTAGAAGCAATCACAAATTCAATGGGGTTTTTTTAAATTCACAGGACATAGTATTTTGTTTTTACAATGTTTTCACACTGTCACAGTCATAAAAATGGTAATGTGATGTGAGATGCATGAATCTCACATCCAATATGACTGTCACACATGTACAAAAATGTGAGAAAAATGTCCCCAATTAAAACAAATATAAATGTACTACATGTAGCTTTACGATATTCATGTTCTGTGCTGGTACTTGTAGTACAAAGCACAATGATAGGGGTGGACAAGTGTGTGGCATCAAACATTTCAGGTGTGGACAAGTGTGGCATCAGACATTTCAGGAGTGGACAAGTGTGACATCAGACATTTCAGGGGTAGACAAGTGTATGGCATCAAACATTTCTGGGGTGGAGAAGTGTGGCATCAAACATTTCAGGGGTGGGCCAGTGTGGCATCAGACATTTCAGGGTGGACAAGTGTGGCATCAAACATTTCAGGGGTGGACAAATGTGTGGCATCAGACATTTCAGGGGTAGACAAGTGTGGCATCAGACATTTCAATCTATAAGTGTGGCATCAGACATTTCAATCTGATCTATGATCCTATTTATTTACATGTACATACTGCTATACCAATCCATGGACTAATTAATGAACCTTGATTGGTACAGTTAACATATTTGTATAACAGTCATTAACATGTGAATGACAATCATAATGTCTTTTATCTTTGTTGATTATTCTTTACAATGTGTTTAATTACAGATCTGTATGTAAATAGACCAAGATCTCACCTCCTTTATCTTCTAATTAATCTACCAATTCAAACTGTTAGTGGGTTTTAAATGATAGTTTTACCCTAATTAAATTTTCTATGTGTGGGGGGATGAGTTTAAGTATCTATATTGGAATGAGGTTTTAAATCAATCTGGTAAAAGTTTATACAGGTCAGATGACCTTGACTCTAGCGGTTTGTTGCAGTTAACTATGGGGTTGGCAAATTGACTTTTATTCAATGATGTGAGCTGATATATCTATAGCAAACAAGTTTTTTTTAACATTATCAGAGTATTGGTGACTTGAATTCAACAGTAAATATACTTATCAAATTTTAAAATCCACCTGTGATGTAAATCTATTGTCTAAACTCTCCATTATTTTTAAGGAATGGAGAGTTATGAACAATGTGGACAGGGGTGGAGTTATTGTTCTCTTTGTACTTTAGATACTATACACTTTTTTTTGTTACAAGATTAATAATTAATAAAATTAATAAAGTACAATGAGTGGATTTTAAGTTGGAGAATGTCCTCGTATCTCTCCATTCCTTAAAAACAATGGGCCTCGGGCCCTTCAGGGCCTCGGCTCCATTATTTTTAATGAATAGAGAGTTACTCGGACATTCTCCTATACATAATGGAGGTTCAAATATGGAAATTGGTACTTTTGGTCAAGTTTATCTCTGAATCCATCAGAGATAGAGGAAATCCACTGACATATCAAAATTGAATGAAAAATAATAATTCTATTTTCCTTACAAATATACAAATTTTGGAATATGGCCCTAAATACAATGAAACCTTTCAATACAGAATCCTGTATTAACAGGACTTTAAAATAAACTTAACCTGTAAAAGCTGAATACCGGTCTATTCCGAACACAAAAACTGGTCCGAATAAAGTTTGGTTTAGACAGGCTTAACTGTAAGTAATATGCCCATCAATAACTCATAAAGATATTTTTTATTTAAACATAAACATTGATCTTTGACTAGTATATTTTTTTTTATTTAAACTTAAATTTAAACATGTACAGCACGCACAGCGCGATTTAGCAAGAAATTACTCGGGTCCGACGTCGGTGAAATCAAGAAAATGTCGGAGAAATTAAAAAAAAAGTCGGCGTTGACACCGCGAAATGTCAGAGAAAAATCGAACACGGTGATTTACTATAAAACACTGACATTGACGATTAAACGCCGCGAAATAAAGAAATGGGATATTAACCTTTATTTGTACATTTGTATGTTCTTGAGACTGTCATTTTTGATAATATGAATGATTCATAGCAAATTTTCTTTTTCAGGTGTGCAAGCTATGTGATTTTTCGTTCTTTAATTCTGATATTTGCTTTTGTTTTAATCTATTATGCTAAGAAAACAATGCCAGTACAAACGTTTAGTATTATGTGATCATTACCATTTATAAGTTTGTGTTGTATTATTTTGTTAATTAAAATAAACTTGATCTTTTGAATGCAAGCTTGGTATCCCGAGTTAATTTGCTTTCGGGTGTTCAATTAATGTCGACTTGGCACGTGACTTAAGTTCACCTGTTACAAAAGTTTCTAGATCCCCAAAAGCACGCTTTGATCGATAGCATGTGGAAACCTTTCTAGATTCTCGTTCACATGAAAAATATGTGTACAAATCAGAAATGGAACTTTTATTTAAGGTAAAATAACACGTGGCTTGCAAGGGGATTAACGACATACAAATACGAAAAAGCACGTTTGCTTTAGATAAAAAATTACATCGATTTTTTTTTTCAATCATTCTCGGTGTGTTTTTAAATCAATCCCGCAGCCTCAGGTAACTGTGTATTTGACCTTTTAGTGACAGAGTTCAATGTGTGCACTACATAAAAATAGACACATCCGTACATTGATAAAACACAGGTGATTAAAAAAAATAACATCGATATAAACCAATCGAAATGTTGGGATTAGACAAGGATTTATATAGTAGGACTACTATATATATCCCTGGATTAGATAATATACGCAAAACAAGATGCGTGCTCAGCCTCATAAATCCTATAAATAAAATGTATACCATGCTGGCATCCCTGAAAAAAAAAAACCGGTATCAAATTGAAATATAAAGTACGAAATAGTAAAAAAAATAAACTAAGCAACAAAAAACAAAAGAACACATGAAGTACAGTTACATGTACGTGTATACATGTATGATTTTCGCCGCGGTGTTGTCACCGGCAATTAAAATATTTCACCGACATTTAGGTCCTAATTTGTTAATTTTCGCGGTGAAAGTTTCACTGTGATTTTACCAACATTTTACGGTGATTTTATGACATATCACCGCGAAAAAAATCCGACCAAGGTGATTTCTTGCTAAAACGCGCTGTGCGTGCTGTATACTAACCAATCTTTGACTAGTAAGATACAAGTGCCGTGTGTCAGCATCGTAAACTGTATCCTGGTTGATACGACTTCCGTCATCTATAACTAATTCACTGTCATACTCCTTGGCTGTAGAATTATTCTCAATAACAATCTATACAAAAAATATTTAGATAATTTAAATAAATAAATAAATAAATACTTCATTTAGTTTTGTAAATTATATAAACGTTTCTATATTTGATGACAGTGACTTGCTGCAGCTTAGTGTTTTTTTCTGGGTACTATTACTATATAACTGACTGCCACGATTTACTGAACAGCAGGTTCTTTTTGTTGTTTAACACCTACTAGTGAGCAACTTTCAGCTATATTGTATGGATTAACCTTTGGATGAGATGATGATGTCTGTTTTGTACTAGACCAACAAGCTGAGTTGGATTGTTATATTGCTAGCTTACACAAACAACAACATTGTCACTCCACTCAGACATACTATCCTGACAACAAAATTGTCACTCCACTCAGACATACTATCCTGACAACTAAATTGTCACTCCACTCAGACATACTATCCCGATAACAAAATTGTCACTCCACTCAGACACACTATCCTGACAACTAAATTGTCACTCCACTCAGACACACTATCCTGACAACTAAATTGTCACTCCACTCAGACATACTATCCTGATAACAAAATTGTCACTCCACTCAGACACACTATCCTGATAACAAAATTGTCACTCCACTCAGACACACTATCCTGACAACTAAATTGTCACTCCATTCAGACACACTATCCTGACAACTAAATTGTCACTCCACTCAGACACACTATCCTGACAACTAAATTGTCACTCCACTCAGACACACTATCCTGACAACTAAATTGTCACTCCACTCAGACACACTATCCTGACAACTAAATTGTCATTCCACTCAGACATACTATCCTGACAACAAAATTGTCACTCCACTCAGACATACTATCCTGACAACTAAGTTGTCACTCCACTCAGACATACTATCCTGACAACTAAATTGTCAATCCACTCAGACACACTATCCTGACAATTAAATGGTCACTCCACTCAGACATACTATCCTGACAACAACATTGTCACTCCACTCAGACACACTATCCTGACAACTAAATTGTCATTCCACTCAGACATACTATCCTGACAACTAAATTGTCACTCCACTCAGACATACTATCCTGACAACTAAATTGTCAATCCACTCAGACACACTATCCTGACAATTAAATGGTCACTCCACTCAGACATACTATCCTGACAACAACATTGTCACTCCACTCAGACACACTATCCTGACAACTAAATTGTCACTCCACTCAGACACACTATCCTGACAACTAAATTGTCACTCCACTCAGACAAACTATCCTGACAACTAAATTGTCACTCCACTCAGACACACTATCCTGACAAATAAATTGTCACTTCACTCAGACACACTATCCTGACAACTAAATTGTCACTCCACTCAGACACACTATCCTGACAACTAAATTGTCACTTCACTCAGACACACTATCCTGACTCTCAGTAAAACCAGTCTTACTGTTTAATGCTGGGTGCTGAGAGGAAGCAGTGTATACCAATTTTATAGTCCTAGGTTTGACAAAACCATGGATTGAAATCACATTCACAATCTACCACACTCAAGGAGAACATGCTACCCATTACACCATGACAGTTGATACTAGTATTATAACTGGTATATTTTTATTCTTGTTCCAAGCCAAGACATATACATGTACCTCTACCATCAATCCTAGAGGTCTTCTTTATTTTCTACAAAATGTTTATGGTGATCCACTAGAGGAATTTTCTATGATTGATTGATTGTTGTTTAATGTCATGTAAGCAGTATTCTAGTTATATTTATGATAGGAACAAGTTTACAAAAACTACTTATCAGGAAAAAATTCACGTAAATTTCACATTTATATTGAGAGTGCATGAATATGTTTCATATATCTCTGCAGCTTTTGATTAAGTGCAAGTCATTTTTGCAAAATACCAAAGAAAACCTAGTTAGGAGGGATCTTTCTGAGAAAAGCATCAATCTGTATTGATATTGTTATTATTGACAATTGTAAAAATAAACTAGAGGCTCCTGGGAGCCTGTATAGCTCACCTGGGTATAATAACATCAGTCAATAAAACTTGATAACTTCGGTCAAAAATTAACAAATGTAGCCCTGGTCATTGCAGACCCCCCCTCTCTATAAAAATTTGGGCAGGGTTTCCCCCTTTAATGTAAGTTATCAACATTGCTGTAAAAAAACATAAATGTCAATGATTCTCAAAATTTAGCTTTTGCTACTTCACAATTTGTAATAGAGTTGCTTCCCTTTGATTATTTGATTATCAGCAGTGAAAGTCAACAAAACAAAATGCATTTCAAGAGGAAAAACTCTTCACATAGTTGTCGGACATTTTCAACTGTGGAACTTTTTTGTAGATCTTGATATGCTGAACATTTTTGCAGTTTAAACTTAACATCTATCTCTTATAGTTTTTGAAATAAAGGACAAAAAGTATTAAAATTTTGAAAATTTGATGAAAAAAGGGCAATAACTCCAAAATGGGTAATGGGATTTACTTTAAAATTGCTGGGTAGGTAGATCTTGACATGCTGCACATTTTTGCAATTTAAACTTAACATCTATCTCTTATAGTTTTTGAAATATAAGACGAAAAGTATTAACATTTTGAAAATTTGATGAAAAAAAGGGAAATAACTCCAAAATGGGTAATGGGATTTTATACAAATATATCCTGTTAGTGAGGGTTATTTGCGAAAAATACCGGTTTCGAGGACAGTCAAATGTCCCTCACCGCGAGAGGAGAGGCAAATATCCCGAGCCGCTTTAGCGGCGAGGGACATTTGACTGTCCTCGAAACCGGTATTTTTCGCAAATAACCCTCACTAACAGGATATATTTGTTTAATTCCGCCGAATATTTAATAGCAAGTAAAACAGTGGCATGCAAGCAGGTTCAGAACTTCAGACCACCTCGATCATTTGATTTTCAACTGAGACTTAAAATCAATCTACGAAAACAGGAAAAATCTTTTCAAAGAAGTGACCAGTGTATAAATTCTGGAACAAATTCAAAAATAAAATAAATCACGGTTTTGCTTTAACATACAACACGCTAAAAAAAAATAATGCAAATGAATTTGAAATATATACATTTCAACGATTTCAAACATAACGGCTGACACTGTCGTCATTTTCTTTACTTTAGCGTTGGTTGAAAAAAGAAACCTGAGTAATTCGAATAACATCTGTGACATCATAAACTATTTAAAGAAGGGATTTCGTCTCGAGCGGGATATTTTCCTATAGTACTGGGATATTTTTAGGCAAATATCCCGGCAATGGTGGAAAAGCTGAAAAAACGAAGAATTGGTAAAAAAATACCCCTTTCATCAACCAATCAGAAGACAGCATTCTGATATAAGGTGGATTTAACTTCAAAATTGCAGGGTAGGTAGATCTTGACATGCTGCACATTTTTGCAATTTCAACTTAACCTTTATTTCTTATAGTTTTTGAAATATAAGACGAAAAGTGTTAAAATTTTAAAAATTTGATGAAAAAAGGGCGATAACTCCAAGATTTACTTCAAAATTGCAGGGTAGGTAGATCTTGCTGTGCTGATCATTTTAACCCATGTCAGATTTCTGATATTATTAACGGTTTTTGAGTTATTACCCAAAAACCTGCAATTTTACCATATGTTCTATTTTTAGTAACAGTGGCCATGTTGGTTGGTGCACGGCATCACCAGACACAATTTTGAAACTAGATACCCTAGTGATGATTCAGACAAAGTTTGGTTTCCACTGGTCTAGTAGTTTCAGAGGAGAAGATTTTGAAAAAGTTTACGACGTACGACGGACGCCAAGTGATGGCAATAGCTCACCTGGCCCTTTTGGGCCAGGTGAGCTAAAAAAAACAAGTAAATAAGAATAAAATCAGGATGGTTTTTTTCTTTGTTCTTGTTGAAAGATCATGCAATTTTTTTATATATATTTTCTTATTACAATATATAATACATAATCATTATTTTTAGAGGTTCTGGAAACACACAATGATATGATGATACACACTGTTTGTGTTTGAACAGGTTGCTGGAATTTGTATGAACAAGAAATCAAGAATCACAACTTGTACCAGTATTATTGTACAGAAGGATGATACATGATGTAAACATGTATTACGATCGTTCAATACTGTTTTTTTATAATCTGTTGTGCTTCCTGTTAAAATGGAAATTAATAACAAATATCGATTGTGATGTTTGCATTTCTATCTCAAACAGCGGATTCTGTACCATACAGATATTTCACCTTTAGGTAAACTAACATCCACAAAATTACCACACAATATTGTTACCTTTTTCAAACGTCCGTTAGCAGTTCCTAGAAAAGCAACAGTAAAATTTGACGTGGTTGTAAGAGTTACGGACGTAAGTGCTGTGTTTCTAAATATAATGGCTGGTTTGGAATGAGCAGGAATCACGCCAGACACTCTACCCAATTGGCTATTCATAGTATTACACAGACTGACGGAAAACATTCCTTGTGCCTAAAATAGACAAGATAAGATTAAATACCAATCAGGGAAATAAAAACAAAACAAAACTTAAAACATTCCTGGTACATAGAATATAACTACCATATACAACAAGATACAAATAAATATTAAATATCAATCAGGTTGAGGCCTTCATAGCAGAGTGGTTAAGGTGTTTGATTTAGGAGTCTAACAACATTTATATGGTTTGATCCTCACCCTAACAGTGATACCCATCTCAAGTATTAAGGTTTCCAGACATGTACCTAAGGCTGGGTGCTTTACCTGCTGCTTCATTATAATTGTTAATTCATAAAGTCTGGCAGTCATTATATAGCTAAACAATTACTTAAACTTTAATGTGCTACATCTTGACCAGACATTAATACATGTACATTTGTATGTATCATTTATTTGACCTTGTCCTCTGGCTCTTTCTATTTGTATGTTGAAATAACATACGGAACACCGTCCCTGACAACCATAAATATATACTGTACAAAATAAAATTAGAACATATAATATATTGACCACTTTCTGACCAGACCAATATCATTACTTGACCACAAGTTTATTCAATGTTTTCAGAATATATTTTATTAACGGATTATGCTTCATTAGAGAGGTAGAAATCTAGTTTTAATATCTCTATAGTATAGCGATACATATGACAAGCATATTTTCGAGAATAACAACTTGCATTCGTTCATGACCCTTTCTTTTCTGGATAATTTCAGCATTTTATATTGTGGTTTATAGAAAGATGCTGTATTTTCATTGGAAGCCAAGAGCAGTACATCAAGCTATGTATATTGCGTGATATATATCACATGATGAAAAATGTTGTTCTCCTGTCTGCTTTACCATTGTTTTTTTGGCTTATAACGGTCATTTCATTATGCTGCCGGTCAGTAAAATAAACATGTTTTTCCATGAACATTTTATAATAGAGCTGAAATGTCATCGCTATGATGTAACAGATATTAATGCTTCAAATATATTCTACAACACAAAAATGACGTCTACTACAGAAGCAGGCTTTTTTATATTGTTAAAAATGACATGAAAATGCCTGAATTTTAAAATAATGAAAGCTTTGCACCATAATATAAGGTATTCAGTCTGGCTTTGGATTACATATACTGGATGCCAGGAATGTGACATTATAAACCATGTCTAGCACCTGAAGAACATGTAATTGTAAGATCTTAACGTATCCCAGGGGTAAAGAGCCTCAGATTCTGATAGATTTTTTTATACAAGTGTACATGAGTTGTTGATGAGTCAGTTATAATGTACCTCTTAATCTTGATTGCTCCTTCTTGAGTTTTATAACACTCCTTCTTGAGTTTTATAATGCTCCTTCTTGAGTTTTATAACACTCCTTCTTGAGTTTTATAACACTCCTTCTTGAGTTTTATAACACTCCTTCTTGAGGTTTATAACACTCCTTCTTGAGTTTTATAACACTCCTTCTTGAGTTTTATAATGCTCCTTCTTGAGTTTTATAACACTCCTTCTTGAGTTTTATAATGCTCCTTCTTGAGTTTTATAACACTCCTTCTTGAGTTTTATAACATTCCTTCTTGAGTTTTATAACGCTCCTTCTTGAGTTTTATAACACTCCTTCTTGAGTTTTATAACACTCCTTCTTGAGTTTTATAACACTCCTTGAGTTTTATAACACTCCTTCTTGAGTTTTATAACACTCCTTCTTGAGTTTTATAATGCTCCTTCTTGAGTTTTATAACACTCCTTCTTGAGTTTTATAACACTCCTTCTTGAGTTTTATAACGCTCCTTCTTGAGTTTTATAACACTCCTTCTTGAGTTTTATAATGCTCCTTCTTGAGTTTTATAACACTCCTTCTTGAGTTTTATAATGCTCCTTCTTGAGTTTTATAACACTCCTTCTTGAGTTTTATAACATTCCTTCTTGAGTTTTATAACGCTCCTTCTTAGAGTTTTATAACACTCCTTCTTGAGTTTTATAACACTCCTTCTTGAGTTTTATAACACTCCTTCTTGAGTTTTATAACGCTCCTTCTTGAGTTTTATAATGCTCCTGCTTGAGTTTTATAACACTCCTTGAGTTTTATAACACTCCTTCTTGAGTTTTATAACACTCCTTCTTGAGTTTTATAATGCTCCTTCTTGAGTTTTATAACACTCCTTCTTGAGTTTTATAACACTCCTTCTTGAGTTTTATAACGCTCCTTCTTGAGTTTTATAACACTCCTTCTTGAGTTTTATAACACTCCTTCTTGAGTTTTATAACACTCCTTCTTGAGGTTTATAACACTCCTTCTTGAGTTTTATAATGCTCCTTCTTGAGTTTTATAACGCTCCTTCTTGAGTTTTATAACACTCCTTCTTGAGTTTTATAACACTCCTTCTTGAGGTTTATAACACTCCTTCTTGAGTTTTATAATGCTCCTTCTTGAGTTTTATAATGCTCCTTCTTGAGTTTTATAACACTCCTTCTTGAGTTTTATAATGCTCCTTCTTGAGTTTTATAACGCCCCTCCTTGAGTTTTATTACACTTTAATACTTGATATTATTGTTTACTAACATATATCATGTCAATTTATAGAAACGTATAATAGTTGTTGATCATATTTTTTTTTCTTTCATCATCATTTTCTGACTTATTTTTAACTACAATCTTTTATTCAAAACATTATTGGAGCCATCATGGTATTTAACACAACTTTCAACAATATTTCAGTTATCTCGTGGTGGTCAGTTTTATTGGTGGAGTACCCAGAGAAAACCAACGACCTGTCGCAAGTCACTGACAAACTTTATCACATAATGTTGTATCGGGTACACCTAGCCTCATCTTCGCTAGCCAAGGGTTACGATTCGGGTCCCCCTTCCCTCCACCCTTGGCGGATCTAGAATACATTTTGAGGATTCACGCTTTAATATTTCATTGGTTACGTCTACCAGTACACGTATCCAATCAGAAAATGTTTTACACGGAGCACATGTTATCGACGGAATGTAAGCAAAGATGCCACTTCCCGTTTTGGTTCCAATGAAAACATCTTTCCCGTCTGCCAAAGCTTTGAAACTTTTCACTTGGTTGACAGTAAGTGCTTCCAAATTAAATTTATCACAAATAAGTTTTTCTTCACTGGGCGCTGCCATTTTCAACTCTCCAACATACGTATAACAAAACGATTCTGATTGGCTGGCGATGACGACTATCTAAGGGGCGCAACTTCAATAAACCACCAGGTGGCATTGCGTGCGAATTTCAAAATATATTCTAGATCCGCCAAGGGTGGAGAGAAGGGGGACCCGAATCGTAACCCTTGGCTAGCGAAGATGACCTAGCTGGGTGGGATTAGAACTCACAATTAATTTCATCCGTAGATGAATTATTTTGTTTAATAACATGTGTTATGAGAATATAAACTAGAGGCTCAGTGGGCTGAGCCTGTGTCGCTCACCTTTCATTCTGCTTGGAGGAAACTTAATACAGAACCTTCCATAGGTGCTTCCCACCAAGTTTCGGTTCATTTGGCTGAGCAGTTACAGAGAAGAAGATTTTTAGAAATCAACCAATCAGAAACAAGAACGGCCTGTGGCGGCCAGGTTTATTAATGGATCAGAACTAAATGAGCAATATTTATAGATGACCTTCCAAGGATGTTTCCTACCAAGTTTCGATTCATTTGGCAAACTGGTTTCAGAGAAGAAGATTTTTTAGAAATCAATCAATGAGAAACAAGAATTGCCTGTGGTGGCCATGTTTGTTAACGCATCGGAACTAAATTACCAATCTTTATAAAGGACCTTCCAAGGATGCTTCCTACTAAGTGTCGGTTCATTTGGCTGAGCAGTTTCAGGGGAGAAGGAAGATTTTTTAGAAATCAACCAATCAGAAACAAGAATTGCCTGTGGCGGCCATGTTTGTAAATGGATCGGGACGAAATGAGCAATCTTTATAGAGAACCTGCCACAGACGTTCCTTATCAAGTTTCGGTTCATTTGGCCAAGCGGTGGTTTCAGAGGAGATGATTTTTAAAAATCGGCCAATCAGAAACAAGAATTGCCTATGGTGGCCATGTTTGTTAACGGATCGGAACTACATGAGCTATCTTTATAGAGGACCTTCCAAGGATGCTTCCTACCAAGTTTCGATTCATTTGGCCTAGCAGCTTCAGAGGAGAATATTTTTTAGAAATCAGCCAATCAGAAACAAGAATTGTCTGTGGCGGCCATGTTTGCAAACGGATCGGAACTAAATGAGCAATCTTTATAGATGACCTTCGAATGATGCTTCCTACCAAGTTTCGATTCATTTGGCCAAGCGGTTTTAGAGAAGAAGATTTTTTAGAAATCAACCAATCAGAAACAAGAATTGCCTGTGGTAGCCATGTTTGTTAACGGATCGGGACGAAATGAGCATTCTTTAGAGAGGACCTTCCATAGATGCTTCCTACCAAGTTTCACTTCATTTGGCTGAGGGGTTTCAGAGGAGAAGATTAACGGACGACAGACGACGGACGCCAAGTGATGGCAAAAGCTCACATTGCCTTTGGCAAGGTGAGCTAAAAAATAATAGAACAAATTGTGCATCAATAAAGATTAATTGTGTATAACTGTAGGTCTTCAGATTTTCACCACTTTTATGGATTCACCATGTATGTTATCAGCTAACATCAATCTGTAACGCCACGATATAACTGAAATATTGTTGAAAGTGGTGTTAAACATCATCCAACAAACAAACAAACAACATCAATCTGTAACAGTAAATTTACCAATTAATTGCAGCAGAAACTATCTTGATCAATATTAAATGTTTGTTATTTGCTTTAAATTTTAGAAGGCTCTTTTAATTTGAAGTATAGATCTACAAACCCGAGTACAAGTGGCTCCACCTACAAATCTTTTGCCTTGTAAACTTGAACCACCTTCAGAGCATATTTTCAAATTTTCTTTCATTATTTTCCGAATATTTGATAATGAATAAACACAAACTGCTGAATCAATCCTACCATCATTATGTCGTTTTTGAAAGAGAGCAACTAGTATTTCATCCGAGATTCCCATTGCATTCCGTAAAGTTTGGCCAGGTATTATACTTTTTCCCGCACTCACAAAATTAAAATTGGTATCATTTTCAATACAATTTAGAGGAATATCCACATAAGAATAAAAATTTGTATCACTATGGCACGTTAAAGATATTTTAGACTGGGAAGGCAGTAATTTTTGCGTTTGATAGTCAACTAAACAGTTTGGTGTGAGATAATACGGTTGCACTGTCAGAAAATATGTGAAATTTCCAACTGAAAAAGCTGAAACAAAATCTATTACATATTTTGTAATGTGATCTGTTTTTAGTCTGAGAGCAGATGCAGACGTTTGTGAGAAATCTTTGTCCTTTTGATACAGTGTAAATGTATCTAAATCAGTCAGTCTTCTCATACTAAGTGCTGGAACGTCCCGACGAAGCAATTTTAACACATTTGCATTAGCTTCATCAACACAAGCAGTAGTAATGGGATATGATGCCCCAATATACATGACATTTTCACTAAGGCCACGTGTCACTATAAGTCCCACAGTAGAGGCATTTCCTTCATTAGCTACAAGTTTTGAATTTGATTCTGTTGATATTCTCCTACTGATGTTGTTTAAATCAAGTCGTTCACAATATCCTTGAAATAAACTTCCACATACTATTAAACGGTTATTCCCATTGATATTTTTTTCAATCAGCAGAATTTTGTTGTAATTATTGGTGAGAACTTTATCTCTGGTACATGTATCTAAACACAGGACATTGTCCTGCTCTGGTCCTGTAACTAATTGTTGTTGTACCTCTAATGAAGAACTTAATTTGTAAATACGATTTATAGCACCAACATAAAAAACATTACTCAGACTATCGTGAACAAAATGTGTAATAGTTCCATTAACACCACCAGTATCCTTCAGAACTTGTGTTTCAATTCTATATGTCGATGTGCCATCACTTAACATTAAAACCATCATCCATAGAAGCAACACTATTTCAATCTTCCCTTGCACCATGGCTGAATCTTATGTCCAACTTGTTAAAAGACAAACGTCTACATAGATCATTGTCCAGTTAGAATCAACTGTCTACCTCTGTAAAACGCCTGAAGACAACCAAAACCAATGAATCTGTTCATACACACAGCCATCATAAAGATATCTGCAATATAAAAACAAGAATAATTTCAACAAATGCTTTGCAATAGTGGATATATTTATATTGAATTTTTGACAACAGGTTTCTTTACAGTTGAAACATGAGAACATTCTCCAGTTGTTTTGTCTTGGAGTATCACAATATAGTAAAAATATTTCAGAAGATAAAATTAGTTCAATGTGAATATGACAATAAAATAAATCAGTACAATTTATGAGGTTATTTCACCTTCAAGATGTGCAAGTGATGTAGTGAATCAAACATGTGTTCACTGATTCTAACTTCTATACTAAATGTAAAATGATAGACAAAAATGTTTGCTTTTTATCATTCTTTCATTATCTGCATTCCCTCTATATGTGCACTTAAAAACAGAGTTACTTCCTTTAATGGAAACATATATTGATAAAGTGTTTAATATTACAACTCAGATTATATAAAAAATACATTTGTTTATTTCAGTGAATGCCCTAGACCGTGAGACTCATCCCATTCAAACCAATTCATGTGGAAATTAATATTTCCTTTTCTTTCTTTCGAACAGACAAATTTTTTTTTAAATCAAGACAGCTAGTGAATGAGCTATAAAAAAAGGTTTTTATTTCAAAAATAGTATATTACTTCTTTAAATAATCTTAAGTACAAAACATAAATCAATGGCTTTCAGACAGTTCTATTCAAAAGATGACTACACATATTTAAAAGCTATGAAAAATTAGTGTAATATTAAAAGCTGTATGTATCTTTAGAATTTTAAAATTTTATAGATTGTTACAGATGTCCATAATAGTTGAAAATTAACAAAAGCTTGTACCTGATCGAAGTCCTTTTATTATGTAGATTAAGATGTGTATTTGCATTCCTCTACAAGTTTACTGGTAAACATATCATTGTTGTGATAATTAATTATACTAGTCTACCTCCCCCCTCCCCATCCTGAACAAAAATACTGGATCAAATTCTAGTTTTTATTATTGTTTTTTTTTAAGGCAATATAACTATAGAAAAAGTATCTTACCTCATTGAAAACAAACTGTTATTGACATGTGTCAGAAATAATTTAAATTTCACAGCTAGTAAAAATCTGATCATAAATATAATTAAGGTTACCATATTGAGATTTTCATGGTCAATTGAATTAGAGATGGATTTTACACTGGTTATATCAGTTTCTATCAGCAGTGCCAAATAAACCATGAAGTTTTACCATCAGCTGTTTATACCTCCACACAAAAGAGTCTTTGTCACTTTTTCCACAAGTCAATAAAACAGTGTTTTAATGAAAAACTGTGATCAATAGGAGTATTGTCAAAAGAATAAATTTAAGACATAAAATTAATGCTTCTTTATATTCTATAAATTTATCACTAATGATTTTTTAAATTGGTCATAATTAAACAAATATTATTTTGCTGTTTTTCAACTACAGAGTTCCATTAAAGCAACATAAAAATGAATTGATGCAACAGTGACATTGTATGTATTTATTGCTGATTCAGGTACAAACTGTGAAATAATCATAAAATAGAGAAAAAAAACCTATCGCTAGGCAATTCATCTATTTGTAGAAACAATCCAGTTTTTTTTATATATATATATGACAAGGCCATCCTTGTATAATAGTGGGTTTGCTGTATCTTGACTTTTTAATTTGAAAAGTGGGAAGGGAGGTAGGCAATTTATTTACCTTTTTCCTAAAAAAAATTAAGAAAACACACATTTTTGTAGTATAACATGCTAAATACTGCAAAAACAATTTTTTTCTTAATAATCTTGATAAAAAAAATTTTGGTGGGTCTATCAAGGTAATTTTGGTGGGTCGGACTGGTGATTTCAGTAGGTCAGTCTGATTATTTTAGTGGGTGGGTCTGTATGGTGATTTTGGTGGGTTGTTCTGGTGATTATGGTAGGTTGGTCTGGTAACCACAAATCAACATTGTTTTTATGGGTGGTCCAATAACAAAAGAATTCTCACAGATATACTTATAACACAGTCTTTTTCCCTTTTCCTCCCCCTTTTTTGTGTGTACCGGTACATTATAGCAATATTATACTTGTATATGTTATAATATCTAGTTGTCACTTGATCAGAGACCCTCTACATTATAATTAACGTAGTAAAATCTTATGCAACAACTCCCCTTGATATAATCAACTCTCATTCCTCCTTATAACACTTAATATTTCCTGTCTCAGTCTTACGGATACTTTAAACGAAATACATGTACATGTAACCCAGAAACATGTCTGTACAAAATAATACATGTTTAGTTTTCTCTTCTCATTTTACCGGTACTTTTTATATTGTCAACATTGTAAAATTTAAATTGTGACAATACATCGTATTTTCAAACATGTCAACATATTATAAATACAGTGACCAGGGAGAGGAGCATGCTGTACACATTCTAATAAAATGCAGTGTGTAAACCAAAACCTCCTTGGGAGGAAACCGGAGTATGTACAGACAACCTCTGACCTGCCGCAAGTCACTGACAAACTTTATACACCTTGCCTAAGCGGGATTCGAACTCACAACATTAGTGGCGATAGGCACTGATTGTATAGGTAGTTATAAATCCAACTACCATACGATCACGATGGCCTGATCAGCTTCTGTGTTAGGTTTATATAGGTAATAGTAACAAAGATTTCCTACTTTGGGACTTAATTTAAAGTTCGATTTATACAGGATTTCAGTTTATTCAGGTTTTGTTTTTTTGACGATTTATTTCCTTCTTACTAAAGTACAACTGTATCATGTCTCAAAATTACCAAGCTTTAATTAGATGTTATTTCATCAGTGAAAAATTAAATTAGGATTTGGTAATTGACTTTATCAGACTTTAGGTATGTAGTTCTATGATAGCACTATAAAACACTATGAGAGCATGACTTTAACATTCCTACATATTAACTACTGTTGTTTTAATTACAATACAGCCAGTATAAGACATAGAACACAACAGTAATCAGTTTCACCATTTAACTTTGTAATGTTATGCCATTTTTTCACCTCAATAATTAAACAGCTGGTTTAAACGCCTGCAATCTTCCATCAAAAAATCTTTCTGTTTTATACATAAGGACAGAAACAGTGAATTTTTTACATCCTCTTATTTATTCCTTCAAAGACATCCATCCTTCATTCTGTTCACTGACAAACATCTTTTGAATTAATTTGCATCTGTTCAAAGCAACTGATTATTTTTCAGGACTATATTTTGAAATAAGAGTAATTTGTGTGATGAAATAAAATTTCCTCCACAACATTTGATCTGACAGGACCAAATATTACATTATATCTATTCCAAAGGGGAAAATATTACAATAAAACATTTTATTCCCCATTAAATAAACAGTATAGAATATTTGTTCCTAAAAGAAGAAATATTATGGAGTTTATCCAAAGAAACAAATATCATGCAGAACAAAAATACCTTCACAACGAGAGGAAAGTTTTTTAATTCTTTAGTTTTTTATTCTTTTCGTCTCTTTTTGGTGATCACAAGTGAAAAACATTTTTATTTTATTTTTTTACAAATAAGTGGGTTAATATATCCTAGTACAACATGCAATCTTGGCACAACAAACAAAAACTTGTAATTTGTTTTTTATAAACAAACTAATTAATGGCATTATTGAGTACATAATGAAGTGTGGTCTTATCAGATAAAAACTTACAATTACTTGGTACTTATAACTCCACAACAATACTATCCTGATATAACAACCACAAAAATCTCTAACCCCAAACCCCAATGTTGATAAAAACTTATACAAAAAAATGTATGTATATCTCAAATTTAAATATTTAATCCTGATGTTGTTAAACAATCTCACCATAACACTTATAAATTAGCCTAAGGTCAGTTATAATTAATTCTCCTTGTTAATGAGGCAGATCCTTGAAGAATTATTACTAGAATATCTGTCAGATCCAGTTTAAAATCAGCTATGATCTTGTTGAAGATTATCACATGTGAAAGTAGTCTGTTTATACACTGTAATCAAAAGCACATTTCTTCATTTGTTCCACCACATAAAGTATAATGTTTACATGACATACTTAATATCATCAAATTTCAAACATATTTAGTTACCCATCCTTGATAAAAGGAGGGAGAAAATCTTAGTAAGAACTCACAACTGACACAAAAATCAAACTGTTTCATGAGTACTCCTGGTACAAGTACTGTCAAACAATAAAATATCATAGATCTATTGATCTCATTGATTAATACCAAAGATGCATCTAAATTCACTGCCTATGTGTAGTTTTAATTCAATGGATGACTTAATTTAAAACAAATGGAGTGGAAAATATTGCTTTTCATAGACAAGGTATTGCATGTATTTATATTTTGCTCCACAACACATAAAGAAATTCACCTTTATGTTTAAACACTTTACACACGAGTTATTTTTAATTTTAGTCACCAATAAAATGATTCTATTTGATTCTATTGTAAGTTTATTTAGAGAGTTACTCACTACTAGTTCAATAAAATAATAAATGTATCATATTCTATTGATTTACGAACATTTTTAATAACTTACAAATTTATTGAAAAATTGTCCGTTATTGTGGATCAACAAATATTTAAATAGTATTCATAATATCCACCTGTTTTTTAAAGTCTTTGTAACAACAGAAGACAAACTGAAACAAAGAAACCTTCACATTCTCCTACTAATTCTTAACACAAACAGATGACCAAACAAACACATGACAAAGAGGTTTAAGATTTCAGCGCGGCCTTGTAGTAAATTCCTCGGTGTTATATCCTTGTATTTTAAGTATCTTATTTTTACAATATTTTCTCTGTTTTAATCTACAGTTTATCAACCTTTTGAAGAATTATTTCTTTGAGCCATGCTACACAGGAGTAAAAGCTTTTTTTTCTCAGTTTAGTAGCTCAGCAAGACATAGATATAACAGTAATTTTCACATTGCTGTGTGTCATCTGTAGAGACTTTAACTTAAATGTATTGAAATCTTGTAAACATCACAAATCTTTTTGCTTCCTGTCACCCCCTTTAAATAAGGATCTAACCAGACACCTACAACTATCATGATAGACCAGCTGTCTTAAACACAAAATTCCCTACCTAGATTAGGACCTCAGGAACTTTCCCCCATTTGGACGTCAATATCAACTGACTCTGTACCCTGTGACTTAAGTATACTTAGATAAACATGTCCTTATTCAGATTCAGTTGTCAGCGGAGTCCGTATCCTGTGACATAAGTACACTTAGGTAAACTTGTCCTCATTCAGACGCTGATGTCAGCCAAGTACATACCCTGTGACTTCAGAATAGTTAGGTAAACTTGCCCTCATTCAGATGCTGATGTCAGCCAAGTACATACCTTGTGACTTAAGTACACTTAGGTAAACTTGTCCTCATTCAAATGCTGATGTCAGTCAAGTATATACCCTGTGACTTCAGAATAGTTAGGTAAACTTGATTGATCCTGCTTTTGTAATATTTGTATGCAAAACATCATAAACAGTTTCAAGGACAAAACAAAAACAAATACACTGCTGGCTGTCGTAACGTAAATTGTTAAACGGTAGAAACCATAAGACATCATTTATTTTATCTAAAGATATGTGACATGAATAAAAAGTCAAATGTCATTGTTTATACATCTTCGTTGTAACTTGACGTCTTCGTTGTAACTTGACAAGAAAAAGTTGTAAAAAAAAAATACAAACAAAAACCACAAGTTATTCATCTTATAATATATACACCTATCCTACTGTATAAGATGTCATGTATGTTTACTAAATGAGCCAAAAAGGTACAATGTCTTCTTCCTATTATTACAAATTCAATACAGCACAATATATATATGTATATACATGTATATATATATATGTCTGAAAATTAAACCAAACAGTGTTAGAATTAGATTTTAGAGCTGTCAAATTTGTGTTCTTCCCTCGACAGGATTTGAACCCACACCATTGATACACTGCAGCACCATTCGCTTAGCCTTACGTCCAGCGCCCTAGACCACTCGACCACATCCACTCCCTATATATATATATTATTTTTTTTCACTCATAAATAACTAACATATACTCTATTAATTTGGAATAAAATATCCCTAGTCCCTTTGACTTTGTCAAAATAAGGTTCGAAGTAAAATTTCATGTCTCTTTGACTTTGACAAAACATGAAGCACAGTGCAATTACTTGTCCCTCTGACAAAACAAGTTAATTTTCAATTTTAATGACAATCATTTCTGTCTACTTTCTTAAGTCGAAAAATTACATTTTCACCCGTTTCCCATTTTAAAAGTTCTGAACTGTCACAAAACACTTTGCTCTTTATTTTTTAAAATCTCTGCCCATTTGAGAAAATACGAATAAGAGGTGGTTTTTTTCTGTGCATAAAATAGGAAGTCCTTACCTTCTCATTGTGTATCAGATTTAGGAAGAAATCTTCAGTGACATATATGTAAATATGTAATCCTTGTTAAAACAGGATATCAGTATCAGAAGATTTGTATTTAACAAGCTGATGATTAATGATTTGGGTCACTTAGTATATATAATTAAGTAAGATAATATTCAATAACACTCTCCATATCTCTAAAAGATGGTCGGTATATATTGGTCATTATTAAAAGACATGATCTTCAAAATCCTCAAGTACATGTATAAACAAATTGACCATATCTTCTTTCAATGTTTTTTTATCCTAACATTTTGATATATATTTTTTAATTCAATTACTGACTGTTAATCAGATATGGTTCATATCAAGATCTGACAATATGGAAAAATATTGGACAACAGAAAAAGAATTACAAGCAAGCACTATCTAAAATTCTTAGGCAAATCTGGATACCTCACTTTAGTTTTTTGTGTTGTCCTATTATGTGTCTCTATGTTCTGAGTTCCGTGTGGCGTGTGATTTGTGTTTGTTTGCATATAGTGGTGTCCAAGACATAATGTGTTGTGTTTTTGTTTTGTTTTTCTTCGTCTTGTGTACTTTATGTTGCCAGTTTCTCTGGATTGTCTTTTTTGTATAGCCCTTCGGTATTCTCAAACATTTATTTTCAGCCATTTATTTGTTATTGTGACAAGATTTATTGGTTGAGTAAGCTAGAGAAAATTCACATAGGTAGCTACTGAATATAAAGTTTCTAACTTTACTCTTAATCGAGCACAGCTTACAGTTAGCTTTACAGCCATACAACTTTCAAGTAAGAATTTCATACTCATACTGTAAAAATGTCCAATCAGAACACTCTATATATTGGATACAGCATTCTGATTGTTTATTTTTTTAGCATAACAAAAACACATACTCAAAATTTTCTGACTGCAATGCCTGGGTGTGAACCTAGACAAGTTTCTATAGACAAATGATCGGTAGGTCACATCAACTCCTGACAGTTTCACAATAGCAATATTAAATTTAACATAAAATGAGGTTGGTGTAAGTGAACATGAAAAAGATATCCATCCAAAAAATAAAAAGTTAATGAACTGTGATTTTATTGCTGTTCTTCATCTTTGTGTTACTATCCTATTTATAGAGTTCAGTTGTAGTGGAATTGTTTAGTTTCAACTTTGAACTGGCATACCGGTATTAGATCAATAGTGGTCAGCCATCTTACTACACTACTGGATAACTCAGAACAATAACACAAACTTTTTTCCAATTTATATCTAATACAAAATATATTTTCATATGAAAAATATCAATTTCAAAAATTGCATGTAAATTCAAAATTGACTCATAAACACATGCTGTGTCAGACTGTTTTCTTAAGTCATCCATCAGTTTCCTCCCAACTGAGGTAAATTATCTAGTGGTAAATGTTTTGAAGTTATAAAATATTTCATATTAAAACATCCAGTTAATCTATGCCATAATTTAATACATATAACCAGATGCAGAAACATGCTGTTTAATATCCACCCCTGTTTACAAACCTTTTAAATATGACATCCACAAACTCAATATAAATCCTCTGTATATTTACATATAAACTTTCTAACACTGGTCCTCTGCCAATCTGACACTGAAACTTAATGGTGACACTTGAAATATTGTATGGAGTTAGTAATCAAACACCGCCTGACAGAGAAGTAATATGACCATCTCAAGTACCAGGGGTTAAGGGTCATTTAAAAAGTCTGAATGTAGGTGGAGACGCTCCAATGTTAATTAACTTTCTAAGACCAAAATAACCTTTAAATCAAAGACAGGCACACCCCACACAATGCCAGTGGATTAAATTCAAAATAAGAATGAAAACAAACAAGTGTAAATCTTGGTCAGTCCTTTCATGACAAATACATCCTGTAATTCACTTCCATATCATAAAAGGAAAACATTGTCATTTGGAATAAACATAATTTTATGATAATATTCACTATAGAAGGGGTTCATCATGGCTGTGTATTGCATGGGCATTATATTTACATCTACCTATTAATATGCGATGAGTACCTATCACCACTCAAATTGTGAGCCTGATTTCCACCCACTCATGGTGTACTGGATATAACTTCATGTTTGTCAGACTTAAAACAGGTCGGTGGTTTTCTCCAGATATTCTGGTTTCCTCCACCAATTAAACTGACTGTTATATTACTGAAATATCGTTGAAAGTGGCATTAAACACCAATACCCCTAACTAATACTGAAAAGTGATATTCCACCATGCTAAAGTTAAATGTTCTACTAGAAATGATATTAATCTAAATTTTACATGTATCATATCCCTCAAAAAACAAACAAAAGGCAGAAGAGAGAGAGAGAAAATATATCCCTCAAAAAACAAACAAAAGGCAGGGGAGAGAGTGAAAATAGATGTCTGCACGGCACATTATACAGCTTCTGATTAAATATCATAATCAATCTTCACTCACTATAACAATTCATAATTAAATTCTTCAATCTATAGACTCTGTTAAAACTGACATTACTCCAAATATTTAACTAGCATATTAACTGATTAAATAAAACAAAAGTAAGGTGTGTTTTTCATGCACCTGGCTGACAAAAACAATCAAATTATAAAAAATTTGGTCCACAGACAACAGCGATATATCAAAATATTGTATTTTCTGGTAACCACACAAATGACAGCCACAATCAATTACTTAATCAACAGGTAGATCTATTTATCTTTAAATGTTACCATAGGTCAATACAGCTGTGCAAGATTCCTCTACATCCCACCTGCAGGATTCTTTTTTTTTAATTTTGACATTATCAATCAGAATTGCCACGATTTCTAACTTTAATGAAAGAATTTCATGTATTTGAATCTTTGATACATAAAAAGACATGCTATGGGGAAAAATGTTAAAAAGTCATCCAGATAACAGGCTCTAATTTATAAATGACATTCATAAAAATTGGGCTATTCCAACATTGACAGGTTGTACACAATCTCCATGCCAAAGCAATATTTTTCAGATATATTGGCACAATTCAAAATCCATCTGAGTGACATGTTACAAGGTTAATCAACTCCCATTTTATAAAACAGACTTAAATTATGTTTTCTATCACGAATAATTCACTGGAGACAAATTAAATTCAATATTTAAAAAAAAAAAATAATGAAAATTTGCAGTTTCTTTCACCCACATATTTTCTGAATGACACTCGACACAACGGAAACAAGTTCCAATCCAAAGAAAAATAATTTGAAATCAATTAGAAACTGATTTCTGTCTTACAGAGAGAAATGAAATTTGATTTACTCTAGGTCTAGTTTAAGCTATCCTGACATGCAATGTAATTGTAGGGACATTGTATAGGACTTAATGATCTTTTCTTTGTACTTAATAAACTAATCAGAGAATCATGGTAAAACAGTTGACATGTTGTAAGGTTGATCCATACATATTAATTATTGACAGAACAGATTAATAGTAAATTAAGTTTACCTTGAAGTGAACTTAATAATAAAACATATATTACAACTTGGGCTTTTCATCATCAACAAAACGTTTTACAGCTGATACAAGATGTTGGAAAAAAACTGTCTTTCCTACATAGGGGAGGATGGTTGTCTTCATATTGGTCTATCACATGTGAGGGGGGTCTCAATTGTTGGGAAGGGGTGTCTTCATATTGGGCTATCACATGTGAGGGGGGTCTCAATTGTTGGGAAGGGGTGTCTTCATATTGGGCTATCACATGTGAGGGGGGTCTCAATTGTTGGGAAGGGGTGTCTTCATATTGGTCTATCACATGTGAGGGGGGTCTCAATTGTTGGGAAGGGGTGTCTTCATATTGGGCTATCACATGTGAGGGGGGTCTCAATTGTTGGGAAGGGGTGTCTTCATATTGGGCTATCACATGTGAGGGGGGTCTCAATTGTTGGGAAGGGGTGTCTTCATATTGGGCTATCACATGTGAGGGGGGTCTCAATTGTTGGGAAGGGGTGTCTGCATATTGGGCTATCACATGTGAGGGGGGTCTCAATTGTTGGGAAGGGGTGTCTTCATATTGGGCTATCACATGTGAGGGGGGTCTCAATTGTTGGGAAGGGGTGTCTTCATATTATGCTATCACATGTAGGGAGATCTTGATCTAGGAGGGTGTCTTCACACTATGCTATCACATGTAGGGGGATCTTGATCTAAGAGGATGTCTTCACACTATGCTATCATAGGTAGGGGGATCTTGATCTAGGATGGTGTCTTCACACTAAGCTATCACATGTAGGGGGATCTTGATCTAGGAGGGTGTCTTCACACTATGCTATCACATGTAGGGAGATCTTGATCTAGGAGGGTGTCTTCACACTATGCTATCATAGGTAGGGGGATCTCAATCGAGGAGGGGTGTCTTCACACTATGCTATCACATGTAGGGGGATCTCAATCGAGGAGGGGTGTCTTCACACTATGCTATCACATGTAGGGGGATCTGATCAAGGAGGAGGGTGTGTCTTCAAACTCAGGGCTATCAGATAAAGCAGAAATAGATTAGGTACATATAAATGGGGTTTTCTGAATAAAGATATTATCAAATATAAATCACAAGACAGAATATATAAGTTTGTAAAAGTTAGGGATGTTACACAAACTACTATCATTTACATAAGTATTTATCATTGGTTCCTCAACCAACTAACAATAATTTAAATGGAAAAATGGATCTTTAATAACAGTAACATGTAGTTCCCAGTTATCACAACACAAAAAATAATCCATCAATTAAAAACCAAATCCCCTAGAATAAGTTTTTTCCTAACATGTTGTTTTTTATAATTACAAGAAAAAATAACAGTTTAACGCCATACTGTTCTAGGGCTGGTCTCAGACCAAGAAATAATCTGTCGGCAAAATAAATCAACAAAAGTGTAATCTCTAACGACCAGATGACAAACTCTACAATATTAGTAAAACTTCAGTTGTAACAGCCAAACATTCAATTAATATTAAATTGCAAAATAATCCCTACATGGTGTCTACAAGAAGGGGATAAAAAATAATAATCTAGCTGAATCTGTCTGACCATACTTGTCCAAATATCATACAACAATTCAATTAGTAGCCAACTAAGCCTGAATTTTTTCATTGGCATTACCATATCCAATTAATAGATAGCAATCTACAAGAGTAAATATTATTGTGTGTAGAGCTCTAACAAATCTCCCCTCCCCGAAAAAAAAATTAATCTATTAAGCTAATATATAAGAAAAGGTCAGAGAATTATTGATCAGCTGACAGAAGACCTGGTCGTAAAGAACTTGACTCAGCTCTATAAATATTTTATAGTATGACCGTTATAGACATGTGTTTTTCTCCATTCTTACTATACAAACATAAGAGTTGTACAGCACTATAACATATGGCTTAGAACACACTTCTAACATTGTGATAAACTTCCTGGTATTTTATTGTCTTCTTTGTAATCAAAAATTAATATATTACCAGTTTAAACAGAGAGCATGATTAAGATGGAGCTAAATGATTAGATTGAAACCAAAGATAATGGACTGTATTTATTCTATTAAATGCCCCTGAGTAATGAACTTAAAAAGTGGGTGGGGCGCATAACATGATTCTAATATTAAAACATCCATTTACTTTTATATTAATTCGCTGGTTTAACAAAAACGAGAAGACCATAAATGACATCAATATTTTTGGGTGCGGGGGGAGGGGGGGAAGGTGGCAATGGGGGAGGGGAATGAAGGTGTTAGACAGTGCCATTTAACAGAATTTGAACTATTCATGGATCAGTTCATTATGCTTTTCTCCCCGGTGAGTTTGTTAGTCACGAAGACTCACAATATAGCTGAAAAATAGCTGAATGTGAAGATAAATACAATCACCAATAAATAATTCAATTTAAAATAAAAAAATGTTTGAGAAAAAAAAAAGATGTAAATGAACAGGGAAGAAAATCCATTCTAAACTCAAAAGTTAAGGAAGCGAGCTGTTATTGTTGATCTTCATCTAACAGTACACTATGATGTCTTCACTGATGAGTAGAACTTGAACAACTTCAATATGATGTCATCAATTGTTTTATTTTTTATTATACATCAGTTAAGACAATCAGTTGTTAAAACTGAACAGATTACGTTAGAAGGATTACTTCATTGAAGGCAGAATATTACTTGATTTCTAATATTTTGCTCTTCTACAATTTAATCAGGGAGACAGATTTACATAAGGACATCTTGTTTCTGAATCCCATGTAGTAGTGTATGTTATTATTTATGCCTGTTTTTCTTAATAAAATATTGTTTAAACTAATCACTGGATGAAAATAGCTGTGACCTCTGTGCACTTAATATTCTTCATTTTTCCAATGAATTGTTTTTGCATATTGAAGCAAGGCATTGTTTATCTTTGTATTCTACCACTTCCAGTTTGAAGCCTTTATAGTGTTTAATCAGGAGTTTTTATTGCCATCAGCATTCAAAGCAGTAGTTATTTTTCATGTTATTTGAAATATGTACCAAGTGTAAATTTCATTAGCTTCAGGAAATTAGACTCAGTAACTGAATTCATTCCTTTTATTTGATTTCTGAAAATCTGCAAATTTGTAGAGTAATTAAAGGTCTCAAAAGGCATGTTCATGTTGTCTTCTTTTCAATTTCAACATGTAGCATGAATTCTAGTGTGATAAAAGTCTTCGTGCCAATAGCAAATTGACATTTCACTTTCTTGTGTAAATCTTTGTTAAAATGGAAAGAAAAGAAAACGACATTGATTTTTCTTTGACTTTTTCCAACTGGATCAGTCGTTTATATCTGAGATTAATGAAACATATATAAAGCATCTTTGGGAGAAACTTAAAACACTTTAATATTACCCATGGTCTAAAAGAAGTCTAGACAACCTGACATGTGTCAAATAGAGGCATGGATGAAAATTAATGTGTATCCCCTCTAGGGTTTCTTGGAGATTTGAAATTTTTTTAAATGCGTAGTTGAATGTCTGATATATGCCTTTACTGTCGTATGATTAGCCATAAATGCATTAGGCTTGAAATAGAAATCTGAATTAATTTTGTTTTCTATCTTAGATTGAATGCAATGGTATATATATATACATGTATACAGTGTAACTGTCTATAACAAACCATGAATAAACCAAGCATTAAATAAAGTCCCAGTGTAGGAAATCCTTATCAAAATAATCAGTATAAACCAAACATTAAATAAAGTCCCAGTGTAGGAAATCCTGTATAAACCAAACACTCTCATTCACTAACAAGCATTCATGCATTGATATATTGTTCACTCATTTGCCACCAGGCATTCCTGAATTACTGCATTGTTCATTCATTCACTAACAGTCATTCATGAAATATTACATTGTTCACTCATTCACTGACAGGACATTCATGAATTACTGCATTGTTCACTCATTCACTGACAAGACATTCATGAATTACTGCATTGTTCACTCATTCACTGACAAGATATTCATGAATTACTACATTGTTCATTCATTCATCAACAGGTATTCATGAATTACAGCATTTTTCACTCATTCACTAGCAGGCATTCATGAATTACTGCATTGTTCGTGAATTGCTGCTTTTTCACTCATTCACTAGCAGGCATTCATGAATTACTGCATTGTTCGTGAATTGCTGCCTTTTCACTCATTCACTAGCAGTCATTCATGAATTACTGCATTGTTCACTCATTCACTAGCAGTCATTCATGAATTACTGCATTGTTCACTCATTCATTAACAGACATTCATGAATTACTGCATTGTTCACTCATTCACTAACAGACATTCATGAATTACTGCATTGTTCACTCATTCACTAACAGACATTCATGAATTACTGCATTGTTCACTCATTCACTAACATACATTCATGAATTACTGCATTGTTCACTCATTCACTAACAGACATTCATGAATTACTGCATTGTCCACTCATTCACTAACAGACATTCATGAATTACTGCATTGTTCACTCATTCACTAACAGACATTCATGAATTACTGCATTGTTCACTCATTCACTAACATACATTCATGAATTACTGCATTGTTCACTCATTCACTAACAGACATTCATGAATTACTGCATTGTCCACTCATTCACTAACAGACATTCATGAATTACTGCATTGTTCACTCATTCACTAACAGGCATTCGTGAATTACTGCATTGTTCACTCATTCACTAACAGACATTCATGAATTACTGCATTGTTCACTCATTCACTAACAGGCATTCGTGAATTACTGCACTGTTCGGTCACTCTTGATTATTTTTTGATATTTGAGATACAAGAGTAGTTATACTATAACTATTATTATTTTTCGAAATAACTTTAAATCAATTTGTCTCTAATAACAAACTTTCTTTTTATAATACCACTGTAGTATATTAAACAGTAAAAATGTTTCAATGGAGGCCTTTAAACAGTTTCATCTTCCCATTCAACTTGTAAAAGTGACCATTACCCCATAAAACATCAATAATTCACACCGATATTAATAATAACAATGGCCACCTTTACAGATTATAAAACCACATGGATTAAAATGCCTGGGAGCTTTTATAGAGCTGATTAAAGAACATGATGGTTAATTTAGTTAAGGATACAGAAAACGCTTTCCATAATTGAATTTACATGTAATCATCGATAATTCATGGAGATTTTTCTAAGAATGGCCAGTCAATTACCTCATGAAGAATTGATTATTTAAATGAAACCAGAAAAAAAAGAAAAAAAAACTCTAATACAAATTTAATGATTGCATCGCCTTGATTAAGATGTAACAGAAAATGTCTGGCTTCCTTGAATTGTCATTTAGTATTACACTATCAGGCTATTTTAGAGCTTTTACCATGTTAAGAAACCTTAAGTCTTAAGCCATCTGAAGTGCCTGGATTAAATGAATGAAAAACAATTTTGTCTGAAGAGAGATAGTGTTAGTTTTAATCAATTTTAGTTCAATAGAAAAAGAGATGTAAAATTCTACAAGTTAATCCCTAAAACAACTACATGTAGTGTACTTAAAATTCCTCTTCAAATTATAATATTTAAATAAAACCAACCTAAAGGTCATATGTTTTGTGTGTTTAAAGCCAGTTTTAACAATATTTCTGTAATATCCTCAATTTTGTTTCGAGAGAACACCTGGAGAAGACCTTCAACTGCATTTACGTTTTTTTAATTGTGTTTCATGACTGCTTTCATCAAACCTTACCAAAAAAAAACCAGGAAGCCTAAAAATAAAACCATGAAGCCACAAAAAAAATCCCAAATTTTATTTTATGCTATAGTCGTCCACAAGTCCAATGTTCCTAATACATATGAATTCCTTGATGAGAGAGTATAAAATGGTCATTATCAGTAGGAAAATGATTAAATCAAGTCAGATAATTTATTCCTTGACATCTAACATTTAAACATCATAGACCATCTGATGTAAATATCTACCAAATGTTTGATCCATAGGAATATTAAATATATGTTATATATATCTACAGTTATAATCAACTGTCCATAACTGTCACACAGATAAAGCCCGGTATACACGATACAAGTTTTGCATCCAAGTCTCCATTCAAGTTTCTTGAATTCAAGTTTTTTGATCGTGTATACCATACAAGAAACTTGAATCAAAAAACTTGAACGGACTTGAATGGAATAGAAATGCATCCTATTTTTCTTTCAACTTGGATGGAACTTGGATGGAGATTGACCAATCAGAAGAAAGAATCCTTATCAGCATCAATTTGTGAATGTAAATAATAACAACTACACGTGTTAACTTGTGCAAAGATGGCGGGAAAAGAAGAAACTCCAAAATGCAGGAAAAAGACAGTCACATGGACTAATGAAATGATTGAAGAGCTAATAGACTTCATAGAAATATATCCCATCGTCACCTTCGAAGTCATTTACGAGCCCATGTTGACCTCTTTTTGGAGCTTAATCTCCTTCGCAGTACAATTGTACATAATAATGCAATACAAAGGGCAGCACCCTCCTCTCCTCCCAAAAATGCCATTTTGTTTGTTGTATCTCCCGCCAAAACTTGTGTGTATTCATCAAAATTTCTTGCATCGTGTATACACAAACTTGAATTCAAGTTTTCTTGATCCAAGTTTTCTTGAATGGAGACTTGGATGCAAAACTTGTATCATGTATACCGGGCTTAACCATTGTTTAAATAATATACATTAAACAAGGTGGCTAAAGTGATAAGGACCTCCATATTTATTTGTTTTCAATAAGTGAATAAAGATGGCATTTAAAGAAATTAAATGCTCTTTTTCCTATGTCAGAGTTAAAAGGTAAAAACTTGGTATAATTGAACCTTAAAAACATTTGAGACAATATTTTTCCAGAATAGACAGGTTGTTCAGATTAGACAATGCTAAATTTGCAAAAATTCTAAATTTAATGTTCAGTTTTATGGATTATTCTTTGTTCAGTTTAGACCATCGTTTAAAACCTAGTCATCTAGGCTGGTTCCTCCTCCATCACACATCTATTAATATGAAAATCATTGTTTCTGGTTTGTTCTACTTCTGACCTACATTTAGTAGTTTCCATAACAACACTCATATTTTCCTCTTAGCCAGATGTAACAGATTATGAAAGATACAATCTGATTAGTCAATACAGCATTAGGAATTTGTAATGGGACCAATGAAATAGGCTCATGATTTATTCATGGTGATAGAGGATTGATGGTAATCAAATGAGGGCCATCAACCGACGATAGAGAAGGAAATACAGTTACTGGTGAATATTGTCCCAGCAGAAAGTAATATTGCACCAGCTTGCGAGTACAATTCATATTCTGTGCAATATTTGTGTAATAACCCTTTTATTGTTTAGCAAACCTTTGAAAATGAAGTACCATTTTTACCTGTTGATGAAGTCATGATTTGAAGCCATTGCACTTGTGCAAATATCAAGTAATACTGCATGCTAACTTAAAAAATTTATTCAGCATGTTCAGTAAAGTTTTCCACAATTTAAAACAGGATATGACTGCAAAAACTTTTAAAATCACTTACCTTTAAAAAAAACTAACCAGATACGATGTGTACACTGTTACACTGTAACAGTAGTAGGAAAACTTTGCTGCTATCCAGAATAGTAAAATTTGACATCCGCTTACACTGAGTGTTCTAATGTAACAATCACATCTTTACTTTTTGTCGAGAACTACATCCTGTTGAAATAATGACAAACAGGAAACTTAAATTAGAGGCAGATCAATTAAGGGCTTATAGCCCTCTTAGAAGGAATCAATTTATAGACAAATGAAATTATTTATTCCAATCTACAGAAACAGTGGTACTGAAATCACATTGTGTATTCATATCATAAATCCATGTGCGTAATGCAACACCATAAGAAAATATGAAAATCAATGCTTATACAAGCGAGAGAAAAAAACAACATATAAAAATTGCCTCAATCAATTCTGGTCACCAATTGAAAACAATGCATTATCCCTCCAGTTAAATCATTTTACGATGATTGCAGCTATTTTGTCCCAATTTTCCATACAAAGGAGGTTGCGATCATTTTTCTATATCCCGAGTTTGAGCAAGGAAATCGCATGCCATCCAGCAGTTAAGAGCCGAACCTACCAATTAGATATCCCATACAACAATTCTCTACGACAATAATTCGCCGATATTTTGAGAAACTTAGTCCTATAAACGGTAAGATAATGACATCGTGTTGCATCACAATATGGGTAAATTTCATGAACTCTTGACAATTAATCGATAAACAATTATCTGTAAGTTTATTAACATTTTATTATTTGATTACCTGTCCGTTCATACCTGAGTACCAGGTAAACATCAAAAGATTCACAATTTACTGAGGGTGACACATGTATAGAATTACATGTACAAGTAACAGAATGGTAGCTAAAAATCAATTAAGATCTACTCAAAAGATCTTTAACACTTCTGGACAAATAGAAATGTGAACAAGTTACAATAAATGTTAGTATTATTTTCAAATTATCATGAAGATTCAAATTTAAATAAAAATTCATTTTGCTGTTTTTTTTCTCCATAGGTGCTTAGGAACTCTTTATTCAGGTTATTAGGGACATTAAGCTACAAATCAACTTTTATATCAACACCTTATTGAACAGATGTACAGATGACAAGAGATGGTATTGGCAATTATATTTTGGTTCAAAGTTGACCATTGTTACCCTATTACGTCTTTGATTTCCTTGTATACTATCTATCTATGGTTAAGGCTATCAGATCACTTTTATAGAATTAATATCATACATATGACAACTTCAGTGTCACTAAAAACAACAACAATGCTACTGACCCAGTTATTTGTGAGGGTTGCCATTTTACTTAAAGGTGGAAAACACTTGAATGACCATGTCATTTCAAACCCGAGGCTCTCAAGAGCCTGTATCGTTCACCTGGTTATAAAAAGAACCAAAACTATGTCCTGCAGTGGTAGTCATCTTGGAATTCCGATCAACATAAAAAACACAAAGTTTGTAAAGGACCTTCCAATGATTGATGCACAGTTTAGGTTCAATCAGTGCAATAGCTTCAGAGAAGAACATATTTCTGTATTTTCCCCATATGGTCCTGTGTTAATACTATGACCTGTGGTGGCAGCCATCTTGGATTTCCGATCGGCATAAAAAACAGAAACTTTGTAGAGGACCTTCCAATGATCATTCCTGGGCAGTTTGATTTCAATTGTCCTAGTGGTTTCAGAGAATGTTAAACTAAGTCCTGCCGTAGCCGCCATTTTGAATTTCATATCGGAACAAAAAACCTAAAGTTTGTAGAGGACCATCCAATAAACAATCATGTACAGTTTGGCTTTAATCATATTTGTAGTTTCTGAGAAGAAGGCATTTGAACATTTTCCCATAGGGTCCAATGTTAATCTATGTATTGCGGTGGTGGCCATCTTGGATTTCCGATCGGCATAAAAAACAGAAACTTTGTAGAGGACCTTCCAATGATCATTCCTGGGCAGTTTGATTTCAATTGTCCTAGTGGTTTCAGAGAAGAAGCGTTTTGAAACATTTTTCCCATAGGGTCCAATGTTAAACTAAGTCCTGCCGTAGCCACCATTTTGAATTTCATATCGGAACAAAAGACCTACAGTTTGTAGAGGACCACCCTATGAACATTCATGTACAGTTTGGCTTTAATCATATTTGTAGTTTCTGAGAAGAAGGCATTTGAACATTTTCCCATAGGGTCCAATGTTAATCTATGTCCTGCGGTGGTGGCCATCTTGGATTTCCGATCGGCAAAAAAAACAAAACTTTGTAGAGGACCTTCCAATGATCATTCCTGGGCAGTTTGGTTTCAATTGTCCAAGTGGTTTCAGAGAAGAAGCATTTTGAAACATTTTTCCCATAGGGTCCAATGTTAAACTAAGTCCTGTCGTAGCCGCCATTTTGAATTTCGTATCGGAATAAAAAAACCTTAAGATTGTAGAGGACCATCCAATGAACATTCATGTACAGTTTGGCTTTAATCATATTTGTAGTTTCTGAGAAGAAGGCATTTGAACATTTTCCCATAGGGTCCAATGTTAATCTATGTCCTGCGATGATGGTGGCCATCTTGGATTTCCGATCGGCATAAAAAACAGAAACTTGGTAAAGGACATTCCAATGATCATTCATTTACAGATTGGGTTCAGTCAGTTCATTAGTTTCAGAGAAGATCTTTGAAATTTCAGCCAATCAGAGCATATTATTGGCCATGGCAGCCATGTTGAATATCCGACTGGAACGAAAAACAGGAAGTTTGTAGAGGACCATCCAAGGAACATTCCTGATAAGTTTGGTTCCAATTGGCCCAGTGGTTTCGGAGAAGAAGCTTGAAATGTGAAAAGTTTACAGACGACGGACGCCAAGTGATGGCAGTTGAACTAAAAAAGGAGTTTTAGGTTCATTTGTCTCTCTTTCTACCATTGTCCAATTAGATTTAGAACTATTCTGACTTAGAACTGTTCTGACCGTGTGGTATATTTTTTTGTTTATCATTTTATTACAACACTTAAAACATAGCAATCAAAGCCAGGACTTGGCAGGTCAAAGGGGTCGTCATGGTCGTGATTGCATGGTAGTTGGATTTACAACTACATGTACCTATGCAATCAGTACCGATCACTACTAAAGTTGTGAGTTTGAATCCTGTTCATGGTGAAGTGTACTCAATACAACATTATCTGAAGTTTGTCAGTGACTTGGGCAGGTCTGTGGTTTTCTCTGGGTATCAGGTATTCCTGTTTCCCCCACCAATAAAACTGATCGCACGATATAACTGAAATATTGTTGAAAGTGGCGTTAAACCCCATAACCATAACCCTTGACAGTTAAATATAATATCTTACTGACCAATTGTCTTCATTGCTTCAGATATTTTGCTTAGATCCTGTTTCATTCATGTACAATTGCTGCACTCAGATTTATACATACAATTAATAAGTTCATCATATCTGACTTCATCAGAAATATGTGTATTAGAAAATGAAAGCACCTGTTGACTAGGTCTACTGGAAGTCAAAGAATGGGGCAACAGAAAACACCTGGTTTTAAATGTAAACAAACAATCATTAGACCATGACAATGTCTGTGAAATAGACAAGATAAGGAGCCAATTACCTAAAGATTACACACTTATACAGGTAGTCAGTCACAGGTGTAAAATATTATTTAAATGTTTACCCTTATAATTAAGTTAAACCATCTGGAACGAGGTCACACTCCAAAAGATGATAATCTTGTTATAATATGTGGTTCATATACCACATTAAAAAACTTTCTGTGTACCGGTAGTGTCAAAAGACAAAAAATACTGAATAATTACCTGTGTATGAAATACTAACCTTTTTTTTATTTATCCCACTAAAGCACAATATTTTTTTTATATATTATGCACTTGAAGTCATATTTTCAAATTTCAAAATTTCCTCTGTTCAAGATGGCTGAAGAAATGAAATTACTATGAAGTAAACAAAACTAATTATTTTTTGTATTTGTTTTAACTGGTTTGTAGTCAACTTTATCAGTGTTTCTATTATAGCAGCGTGTGCTTGAATATTAATTCTTGTTAAACTTGGCTGGAGGCTGACAACGATAGCTTTTTTTCCTTAACAGATTCTTTAAAATGTTAACATTCTTAATGTAATGCATTATACACAATTTTTCTTTGCTCAGAAAAATCAATACTAACCTGGTGGAGTATTATTATATTCCATAAAAAAAATCTTACATTTCTATAGCAATCTACAGGCAGATCTAATCCCCCTCCCTCCCCATCTAAAAAATATTTTAAATTTACTGGTATTTTTTGTAAAAATTACATAGTAAGCTTTATTTAAAATCGGCATATATATACAGAATAACATGAGCTCTTTCAACCGACTACACATATATACATATATGCAAGGCCCCCCCCCTTTTCGAGCCAAATATGTAACACCTCTCCAATATTCAATGAGTATGGATAAGCCTCTACAATCACCAATTTAAAACAAAGATGGATATGTATTGTGGGTGTTTAACACCACTTTCAACAATATTTCAGTCATCTTATTGTGGCAATAAATTTTAATAGCTGGAGAAGCTAAAGTGTCACCCAGAGAAAACCACAGACAATCAGGATTATGGTGTTTAATGCCACAGACAAGTAAATTACATAGATTTTATCACTTTGTATTGAGTAATTTTTTTACCCCAGTAGGTGTTAAACTTTCATAGTGAGGTGTAAATCTAACTATTACATGATCCTGACAACTGAGCCCCCCTCCCCCCAAAGACAAAAGAAAAGATGAATATAATACACACTAAATTCATACTGTACACCAAAGTTTATGGTACATGTACAATGTATATACATGTATCTACTTAGAGAATTTGTCTGTCATTTTTAGTTCACCAGTCTTCCTTTCTTTCGCAATCTGTTCTAATCAATATTTACATCCTTACTTTATCAAAAATTTACTTTTGTATTAGTTAAATTATGTCAATAAAATAATATGTTAACAAAACATTTAACATCAGAATTTCACAGATATTGTTCAAGGAAAGCTGAGTTGAGTGAAGATATTTATGAATATTCATTTTTTTCCATGGCACACTTAAAAAAACCAAATTGATATTAAGTTGGTAAGCATTTATAAAATATTTTGTTCTATTTGTAAAAAAAAATTCATGTCAAATTTGTTTACACATAAGAAATATTTTTAACATGTATCGGTAGACTTTTTTCTACATGTACAAACAAAGATAACAGGGACATGTCCAGTATGGTGGTTGATAAATAGTTTTTCACTTGTATTTCCTTATAATATGTTGATCATTGATGTATACTACTGGAGACTATGATGATTATGTTGTTGTCATGTTATATAGGGCTATGATTGATGAGATTATTTGACTTGTTGTACAATAACCTTCCTAATGACCCTTACATCTAACAGCTCTCTTATCATTTATCTTCCATCCTACCTACAACAACCACAACTGTAAGATGAGGTGTTATACTCTCATTTAATTTTAATAAGTAACTGAATTATGAAAAAAAAATTAAACAGTGATGGTCAACAATTCCACAAATATCAACAAAATGAAAAATCACCTCTCACCTCAACTCATTGCACATAAATAAGACCATGACATATGTAGTTATAAATCCAGGCCCTGGCTTGGCACAGGCACAAAACTGTGGCAGTGTTAAACTGGTTAATGAGATCTACAAGTAACTAATAAATATTCCATTTTTTTTTACCTGACTTCTATAAAAGAAACACCATTCACAATTAAAACCAGTTGATGTGACTATTTATAGCATCATCAAAGCATCTGACATTTTGAAACAAAAGAAAGAAGTCTTTACTACAGAGTTATGATCATTTGTTATTTTTAATATGCCTTCACCTAATACCATCCAATTTGTTCATTTTACAGACCTCTAAATTTGATCATCCTCAATATGTCACTCAAAACTGTCCATTTTCATTTCTCATTCACTTAGAGACAAAGATAATTAGGAAACAAAATACATTATTTAAGAGAGAGAATAGACTGACAGAGCTACTACAGACCGATGGTTAAGAATGTCATAAGGATGGAAGACTGATGTACCCCTTTATTATAAATCAATACCAGATATACCAGGAACCAGACAAATGTTTTAAATAAATCCTTATGATACCTCATAATATCTCCCTGTAATTTACTGATTAATTTATTTATACCACAGATTACATTTCTAGAATTACAGCCCAGACCACATGTGTACTGGAAACCATTCAAAAATATGTCTATGTTTAGAACATAATAGTGAAATAAATATGATCATTTTTCATCTTTAAGTTTGTAACTCAACTTCATAGATTAATAGTTATACTTCATGTAAAAATATAATATTCTCAATATGAGGGAGTAAAAAAATGAGGTAACACAGACCCAACAAACAGAAACAAAATGTCTGATTTCTTCATGTAAAAATATAATATTCTCAATATGAGAGAGTAAAAAAACAAGGTAACACAGACCCAACAAACAGAAACAAAATGTCTGATTTCTTCATGTAAAAATATAATTTTCTCAATATGAGGGAGTAAAAAAACGAGGTAACACAGACCCAACAAACAGAAACAAAATGTCTGATTTCTTCATGTAAAAATATAATATTCTCAATATTAGGGAGTAAAAAAACAAGGTAACACAGACCCAACAAACGGAAACAAAATGTCTGATTTCTTCATGTAAAAATATAATATTCTCAATATGAGAGAGTAAAAAAACGAGGTAACACAGACCCAACAGAAACAAAATGTCTGATTTCTTTATGTAAAAATATAATATTCTCAATATGAGGGAGCAAAAAAAACGAGGTAACACAGACCCAACAAACAGAAACAAAATGTCTGATTTCTTAATGTAAAAATATAATTTTCTCAATATGAGGGAGTAAAAAAACAAGGTAACACAGACCCAACAAACAGAAACAAAATGTCTGATTTCTTCATGTAAAAATATAATATTCTCAATATGAGGGAGTAAAAAAACAAGGTAACACAGACCCAACAAACAGAAACAAAATGTCTGATTTCTTTATGTAAAAATATAATATTCTCAATATGAGAGTAAAAAAACAAGGTAACACAGCCCAACAAACAGAAACAAAATGTCTGATTTCTTCATGTAAAAATATAATATTCTTAATATGAGGGAGTAAAAAAATGAGGTAACACAGACCCAACAAACAGAAACAAAATGTCTGATTTCTTCATGTAAAAATATAATATTCTCAATATGAGAGTAAAAAAACAAGGTAACACAGCCCAACAAACAAAAACAAAATGTCTGATTTCTTCATGTAAAAATATAATATTCTCAATATGAGAGAGTAAAAAAACGAGGTAGCACAGACCCAACAAACAGAAACAAAATGTCTGATTTCTTCATGTAAAAATATAATATTCTCAATATGAGGGAGTAAAACCAGAGGCTCCCAGGAGCCTGTAATCGCTCACCTGGATCAAAGCTGCTTTCAATAACAACGCAACTGTACTGTGGCGGCCATCTTGGTGGGAGAGCGTGACTGCAGGACACAATTCTAGAAGAGGACCATCCAATGACTATTCCATCAAAGTTTGGTTCTAATTGAGCTACTGGTTCCAGACAAGATGGTTTTTATGTGAATTTCCCATAGGGTCCTATGTTAAACTAAGTACAGCCATCTTGGTCAGAGGGCGGGACCACCAGACACAATTTTGGAAAAGGACCATTCAATGACTATTTTATCAAAGTTTGGTTCCAATTGAGCAACTGGTTCCAGACAAGAAGATTTTTATGGGAATTTCCCATAGGGTCCTATGTTAAATTAAGTTCGGCTGTGGGGGCCATCTTGGTCGGAGGTCTGAAATGCCAGACATAATTTTGGAAGGGGACCACCCAAGGATCATTTCAACAAAGTTTGGTTGAGATTGGCTCAGTAGTTTCAGAGGAGAAGATTCTTTTAAAATTTCATCCCCCCTTTTTTCTATTTTTAGCTTGGTGGCCATCTTGGTTGGAAGTCAGGATCACCGGACACAATTTTGGAAAGGGGCCATCCAAGGATCATTCCACCAAAGTTTTGTTGCAATTGGTCCAGTGGTTTCTGAGGAGAAGATTTTTATGTGAATTTCCCATAGGGTCCTATGTTAAGCTAAGTTCGGCTGTGGGGGCCATCTTGGTCGAAGGGCCGAACCGCCGGACACATTTTTGGAAGAGAACCATCCAATGAATATTTCATCAAAATTTTGTTCTTATTAAGCAAATGGTTTCAGACAAGAAGATTTTTATTGCAATTTCCCATAGGGTCCTATGTTAAATTAAGTTCGGCTGTGGTGGCCATCTTGGTCGGAGTTCTGAAATGCCGGACACAATTTTGGAAGAGGACCACCCAAGAATCATTTCAGCAAAGTTTGGTTGAGATTGGCTCAGTAGTTTCAGAGGAGAAGATTTTTTTTAAATTTCATCCCCCTTTTTTTCTAATTTGCATAATCGGTCAAAATCAGCAAAAGTTCAAAGTTCATAAAAAATCATGTAATATATGTTAAAAAGCTCATCATTATGCTTATACAGTTCAAATTTGGGCACATTCTGGCTTAAAATAGAGCAGTTTTGGCCATTTGAAGAAATTTCTATTTTTAGTAATGGTGGCCATCTTGGATACAGGACGGCGCTGACGGACACAATTTTTAAAGGGACCCACCCAGGGATCATCCCTGCCAGGTTTGGTTTAATTTGGTTTGGCGGTTTCAGAGGAGAAGATTTAAATGTGATCTTTTATCAAAATATGCCTAATTTGCATAATCGGTATAAATCGGCTGAAAGAAAAATTTCACAGAAAAACACGGAATATATGTTAAACTACTCCTTGCCATGTAGCTGCAGCTAAAATTTGAGCTCATTTTGACTTATACTAAAGCAGCAATGGACAATTGAAGAAATTTCTATTTTCAGTAACAGCAGCCATCTTGAATGGAAGGCGGGGCTGTCAGACACAATTTTTAAAGGGACCCACCCAGGGACCATCCCTGCCATGTTTGGTTTAATTTGGTTCAGCGGTTTCAGAGGAGAAGATTTAAATGTGATCTTTTATCAAAATATGCCTAATTTGCATAATCGGTATATATCGGCTGAAAGAAAATTTTCACAGAAAAACCAGGAATATATGTTAAACTACTCCTTGCCATGTAACTGCAGTTAAAATTTGAGCTCATTTTGACTTACACTAAAGCAGCAATGGACAATTAAAATTTCATCCCCCCTTTTTCTATTTTTAGCTTGGCGACCAGCTTGGTTGGAAGTCGGAATCACCGGACACAATTTTGGAAGGGGGCCATCCAAGGGCCATTCCACCAAAGTTTGGTTGCAATTGGCCCAGTGGTTTCTGAGGAGAAGATTAAAATGTGAAATGTTGACGGACGGACGACGGACGAAAAGCGATGACAATAGCTCACATGGCCTAGGCCAGGTGAGCTAAAAAACGAGGTAACACAGACCCAACAAACAGAAACAAAATGTCTGATTTTTTCATGTATAAATATAATATTCTCAATATGAGAGTAAAAATAGGAGGTAACACAGACCCAACAAACGGAAACAAAATGTCTGATTTCTTCAGTAAAAATTTAACATGACACTGTAAGTGAGGAAGTGATGAGTTTTCTGATAGAAAACAGTACTATTCTACAATTGTTGTAAAAATAAATCACTGGTATAGGGATTGTCTAAAAAGTTGATTTGCTTAACTTCATAGATACTTGGTTGAAGATCCTACTTCATTATTTTTTTAATGTAGTTTTATATTTTGAAAGGGAACTGATCCATTGTGAAAACTATTAAAGCACAGATTTAACAAACAAAAATTAATACATGTACATATATCATGCACAGATGACCTCGTTTCTTCAACATTAAATCAAGGGCCATGAAATATGTACATACCATTTCAAACCTGACTTTTATCTTTGTTATGATATATGTAAACCCCACATATAAAAATGAAGTCAAGAAACAGAAAAATTTAAATGTCACAGAACAATGTACCCAGGAACTCAGAACAATGAAGAAATGTATAAAATATGACACAGTACATCTGGTCTAAACCTTAGTACATCTGGTCAAAATCTTAGAAGTGACCAAATATTTTTTGGATCAACATAAAAGTGACAGAAAACATTAGTATGTCTGGTAGATGACATTTTTTTGCACCTTGACCACTCCATTAGATGGCCAATATAAGTAATGAAGTATATATAAGATATCAGTCAATCTGACATCCTACATTAAAAACAACACATCTATACTCTGACACAAACTATAATTAGGTGATACATGTATGTTTAATACCAAAATAACATTCAATTGTTGGTAACAAACTCCATATTTCCTGCCTTTACTCAACTTCCTTACATCTGTATATATTGCACATCCATATGCTTTTCTAATTTTTTATGAGGCTCACTCAGTACCAGAAACTGATAGTCATGTGGACATGCATTTTTTTTCAAGTCATTAGATATTATTTTTATATACAAAATGTAGGTTAATAAAAGGTTTAGCTAATTTGATCACTCTTGTACTAATTATATATGTGAATATTTATGACCTCATGGGTCCATAATTGGTAAATAAAAGTATCTTCTTCTTCTTCTTCTGTACTAGATTATCTTGTTGTTTATCTGAGCATGAAGTGAAAGTAGGTAAATACAAAATGTAGGTTAATAAAAGGTTTTGCTAATTTGATCACTCTTATACTAAATTATCTTGTTGTTTATCTGAGCATGAAGTGAAAGTAGGCAACATTACTGAGCTTATAAATATAAAGCTTGTGATAAAAAGATGTTGACATTGTTTTTCATGCTGTCATTTTACATTGAGAATATGTTGTGAGAGTATAAATTAATCCAGGATTAACCACAGGAAGTCACAGTACAATGCACAACAACACAATAGTGTCTCCCTTGATTAATAACCAGTCTATCTCAAATTTGTATAAAATTATTGTAAAGTCGAACACTTGCCATATACAAATAACACAGATTTCTTGTGGCATTGAAAGGGCATGCTTTATTTATAAATAAAGTTGTTCAAACCTTCAACTATTTTTGTCACGAAATTATATGCATAAACATTGATTTAGGTGTTGATGTCCAGAGGTACCAGGGATTCAGAGAAAACCAGAGGCTATTTATAGGTAGAGATTCAATAGAGAAAAACCGTGGCTATTTATAGGTAGAAACTCTAGAGAAAACCCGAGGCTATTAATAGGTAGAAACTCTAGAGAAAAACAGAGACGATTTATAGGAGGGTTATGGTGTTTAATGCCACTTTCAACAATATTTCAGTTATATCATGGCGGAGGAAACCGGAGTACCCAGAAAAAACCACCGACCTGCCGCTGGTCACTGACGTAAAGACTTCAAATTTAAATATTTTAATTATTAAATGAAAACAAAGAATGCAAAATCATTTCTTTGACATTTGAATTCCACAAGAAATACTAGCATCCACAAATCCTGTCTTGAATTCTGAATAAAATTGGCTCAAGTATAATATTATTTTGGTTTCCTAGTCTGGTTCACACATTAAATATTATTTAATGTGTACAGTGTGAGTCACTTTTTAGATATTACATACACAATTTATTTTGATAAGTAGTAGTAGAGCATATGTTTTTTTTTTGAAAAAAGCAATGTTCATGATGGGATTCAATGCCAAGACCTCTCACATTGTAAGCTGACACTCTACCAACTGAGCTAAAGGAGATCTCTACTAACACAGTTAGCAGGGGGTGGTTATGAACCTACTACTGTTACTATAACCTTAGATCTCTACTAACACAGTTAGCAGGGGGTCGTTATGAACCTACTACTGTTACTATAACCTTAGATCTCTACTAACACAGTTAGCAGGGGGTGGTTATGAACCTACTACTGTTACTATAACCTTAGATCTCTACTAACACAGTTAGCAGGGGGTGGTTATGAACCTACTACTGTTACTATAACCTTAGATCTCTACTAACACAGTTAGCAGGGGGTGGTTATGAACCTACTACTGTTACTATAATCTTAGATCTCTACTAACACAGTTAGCAGGGGATGGTTATGAACCTACTACTGTTACTATAACCTTAGATCTCTACTAACACAGTTAGCAGGGGGTGGTTATGAACCTACTACTGTTACTATAATCTTAGATCTCTACTAACACAGTTAGCAGGGGGTGGTTATGAACCTACTACTGTTACTATAACCTTAGATCTCTACTAACACAGTTAGCAGGGGGTGGTTATGAACCTACTACTGTTACTATAATCTTAGATCTCTACTAACACAGTTAGCAGGGGGTGGTTATGAACCTACTACTGTTACTATAATCTTAGATCTCTACTAACACAGTTAGCAGGGGGTGGTTATGAACCTACTACTGTTACTATAACCTTAGATAGACGAGTGTACTCGTTACATACAGGAGATCTCTACTAACACAGTTAGCAGGGGGTGGTTATGAACCTACTACTGTTACTATAATCTTAGATCTCTACTAACACAGTTAGCAGGGGGTGGTTATGAACCTACTACTGTTAGTATAATCTTAGATCTCTACTAACACAGTTAGCAGGGGGTGGTTATGAACCTACTACTGTTACTATAACCTTAGATCTCTACTAACACAGTTAGCAGGGGGTGGTTATGAACCTACTACTGTTACTATAACCTTAGATCTCTACTAACACAGTTAGGGGGGTGGTTATGAACCTACTACTGTTACTATAACCTTAGATCTCTACTAACACAGTTAGCAGGGGGTCGTTATGAACTTACTACTGTTACTATAACCTTAGATCTCTACTAACACAGTTAGCAGGGGGTGGTTATGAACCTACTACTGTTACTATAACCTTAGATCTCTACTAACACAGTTAGCAGGGGGGTGGTTATGAACCTACTACTGTTACTATAACATTAGATCTCTACTAACACAGTTAGCAGGGGGTGGTTATGAACCTACTACTGTTACTATAACCTTAGATCCCTACTAACACAGTTAGCAGGGGGTGGTTATGAACCTACTACTGTTACTATAACATTAGATCTCTACTAACACAGTTAGCAGGGGGTGGTTATGAACCTACTACTGTTACTATAACCTTAGATCTCTACTAACACAGTTAGCAGGGGGTGGTTATGAACCTACTACTGTTACTATAACCTTAGATCTCTACTAACACAGTTAGCAGGGGGTGGTTATGAACCTACTACTGTTACTATAACCTTAGATCTCTACTAACACAGTTAGCAGGGGGTGGTTATGAACCTACTACTGTTACTATAATCTTAGATCTCTACTAACACAGTTAGCAGGGGGTGGTTATGAACCTACTACTGTTACTATAACCTTAGATCTCTACTAACACAGTTAGCAGGGGGTGGTTATGAACCTACTACTGTTACTATAATCTTAGATCTCTACTAACACAGTTAGCAGGGGGTGGTTATGAACCTACTACTGTTACTATAACCTTAGATCTCTACTAACACAGTTAGCAGGGGGTGGTTATGAACCTACTACTGTTACTATAATCTTAGATCTCTACTAACAGTTAGCAGGGGGTGGTTATGAACCTACTACTGTTACTATAACCTTAGATAGAGGAGTGTACTCGTTACATACAGGAGATCTCTACTAACACAGTTAGCAGGGGGGTGGTTATGAACCTACTACTGTTACTATAATCTTAGATCTCTACTAACACAGTTAGCAGGGGGTGGTTATGAACCTACTACTGTTACTATAACCTTAGATAGAGGAGTGTACTCGTTACATACAGGAGATCTCTACTAACACAGTTAGCAGGGGGGTGGTTATGAACCTACTACTGTTACTATAATCTTAGATCTCTACTAACACAGTTAGCAGGGGGTGGTTATGAACCTACTACTGTTACTATAACCTTAGATAGAGGAGTGTACTCGTTACATACAGGAGATCTCTACTAACACAGTTAGCAGGGGGGTGGTTATGAACCTACTACTGTTACTATAATCTTAGATCTCTACTAACACAGTTAGCAGGGGGTGGTTATGAACCTACTACTGTTACTATAACCTTAGATAGAGGAGTGTACTCGTTACATACAGGAGATCTCTACTAACACAGTTAGCAGGGGGGTGGTTATGAACCTACTACTGTTACTATAATCTTAGATCTCTACTAACAGTTAGCAGGGGGTGGTTATGAACCTACTACTGTTACTATAACCTTAGATAGAGGAGTGTACTCATTACATACAGGAGATCTCTACTAACACAGTTAGCAGGGGGGTGGTTATGAACCTACTACTGTTACTATAATCTTAGATCTCTACTAACACAGTTAGCAGGGGGTGGTTATGAACCTACTACTGTTACTATAATCTTAGATCTCTACTAACACAGTTAGCAGGGGGTGGTTATGAACCTACTACTGTTACTATAACCTTAGATAGAGGAGTGTACTCGTTACATACAGGAGATCTCTACTAACACAGTTAGCAGGGGGGTGGTTATGAACCTACTACTGTTACTATAATCTTAGATCTCTACTAACACAGTTAGCAGGGGGTGGTTATGAACCTACTACTGTTACTATAACCTTAGATAGAGGAGTGTACTCGTTACATACAGGAGATCTCTACTAACACAGTTAGCAGGGGGGTGGTTATGAACCTACTACTGTTACTATAATCTTAGATCTCTACTAACACAGTTAGCAGGGGGTGGTTATGAACCTACTACTGTTACTATAACCTTAGATAGAGGAGTGTACTCGTTACATACAGGAGATCTCTACTAACACAGTTAGCAGGGGGGTGGTTATGAACCTACTACTGTTACTATAATCTTAGATCTCTACTAACACAGTTAGCAGGGGGTGGTTATGAACCTACTACTGTTACTATAACCTTAGATAGAGGAGTGTACTCGTTACAGATACCACAATTTGGATATTCATCTAGAAATATCTCTGAAAATGTACATGTATCAAACATACATTGGTATTGGTATTATTTTTTTTTTTATGAAACTGATAACTAAATAAGTCTACCCTGAGTGAATAATTATACAATTACTGTCAATCATTACTTTAAATCAATTCACAAACTATGGAAATAACAACAAAAAAACCCATAAATATCGACTAGAACTTACTTAAAAGTACATATGTAATGATAAGTAACAAATATAAGTTCAATCGTCTACAGACTTATCTAATTATTTCCCCATGTTAACATACAGTACATAAATTCCTAATGAACATACAACCTGTACATTATGAAAACCTTATGTAAGTTGAATCCTTATTAAATAAAACCAATTCTCTTTTTAGTTATAATCTGTAAAATATGAATAGCACAACTGTGATCTCTATTATAATATGCTTCATATGAGTTATCTCCCTTTTCAAATGTTTCATATAAGTTATCTCCCTTTTCTAGAAAAACTTCACACAAAACTGTTATAAAACATGTGAAAAGCTTCTGGATCTGTATTTTTTTTTACAATTTAATTATGATTTGCTGAAAAATGCATGCTACCAATGTTAACCAAATCGAGGGGGGAACATTACTTGCTTTATATTGCATTTGTTTAAGCACATTCATGATTTATATTTGACCAAAATTTGAAAAATTTGTATCTGAAAATATTTTCTGATCTACCTAAGAAGAAGCTTGAGTTGATATTTTGGAACGAGTTATGGAACCTGAATTTTTTACTGATATGTCTAAGGTCTTGAATATGAAAAAACAATGACACACTAATAGATCACAAGTAAATACAGTCATCTGTTAACTAAATCATCTGTAATAAGTTATCAATTAATGTTTTTAAGACTGTTTTGAAGGGCCATGTTGACTGGTAAAAACAGTTGCTCACATAAAACTTCAAACAAGCTGTGGAAGCAAAAAAACACAAAATAGTTAATTGGAAATATATGACATTGGCTGCCTCTATGATCCAATTGCTTTGCTCTCCCAGGAATTTAACAGAATGTCACATGTAAAGTGGATTTTGATGAATATAACATGCTACATTGTTATAGTATTGATTCTATATACGGATGACAACACTTCTATATCAAACATATATTTTAATGAAAGTTACAAGCATCCTCAATTAATTAAGATAAGTCCTCCATTGAGTCTGATCCCGAGTTACATTCCCCCTCAAATAAAAAGTATGTCTTGTATATACACTGTACATATAATTCATATCATCTCCACAAAATAAAAAAAAATAAAAAAACAATATTAGCCTATTACCATATATTTACGTCCTTATATCAACTTGATGCATATGGAGGCAGATTTAGTCTGTCCATAAAAAGGGGGAGGCCCTACCTTTTTGTACTTTAAAAGGGAGTGGCAAAGGCTGAACAAAAAAATTGACAGAAATTCTGGTTATTTAAAAAAAAATTGACATAAGGGGCAGAATTGGACCCCCCTAGATCAACAATGCCGATGTGCATTTCTTTTTTCTTGATCTTGGACAGTATAAACACCAAAGGTACTATCTATTCTATCTGAGATAAAACACTATTAAAATTCATGGTATCCTTCCTGTTTTTTAATACAGTGATGTTAGCATAAAAGTTACAAATCACTGTGATGCTATATCTATTGAAAAGATTTTTTTTTTATTGTATTATAAAATTTACAAATCTTGTGTAAGCCATTCTTGATGAACAAGATAAATATATATGTGTTGAATGATCTAAATTAACTTTTTTGCACCAAAGAATTCTAACAAATTTTCGGCTAAAAATACCATGATTTCTGAATAAAACAAAAACTTCTTACCTGGCAAATCAATGATGTCATTGTATGTAAACAAACTCTGTAGGTGGTAAGAATTATTATATAACATTTACTTATATATACCTGTATGTTTATTACAGAAATGGTTATCTGTACACATATAATCCTACTTAATCCAATACATTTAAGATCTATTTGTATATTATTTATAGTCAAGGATTGTAGTGTCTATAAGGCAAAGTGAAAGTCCAAAATAGGGGTTAGGGTTTTTGTGTTTAACACCACATTCAACAATATTTAAGCTACCTGTATATTGTGGCGGTCAGTTATATTGGTGGAGGAAACCGAGGTACCAGGAGAAAACCACTGACCTGCAGCAAGTCATTGACAAACTTTATCACTTAATGTTATATCCAGTAAAGTAGAAAATAAAATATCTAATGCCATAAATAAAGATAAGGCAAAGTGAAAGTACAAAACAAAATCTAATATAATCAACCTCTTGTACCTCATAAGACATCTACATTTCATGCTACTGACAAATATTACCCTCTCCCCCCTGACCCCCCACACACACCATCCAGGAACTTACTAACTGTTATATGTTATATAAAACCTTGAGAACTATTTTTAACATTGTGCTTCTAATTTTTTTAAGGTGATTTGGAGTTATTTCCTGTAAATTAAGTATGTTTTTTAAAGGGTCTGTAATATTTTACTTACTTGATTCAATACAACGTTAAAGATTTCCTCTAATTCAATTCTACTCTTTATCTGCCTATGAAGCAAGCTACACGTATGAGAATTTACTTGTATTATAAAGCTACATTTTTTTGTATGTGTCTTAAGTAAACAGTGTCATTGACCTTTCTGACATTAGTGTGAGCTTAAAAGTAAAAATAATATGCAAATATTTTTTCTTTCAAATCTATATATCAGGTACAATTATTAGCAAATTATAGGAACAACCATTTAACATTAATGGGGGAGGAGGGAAGGGGCTAGGTTTTTCCTGAAAACAATTTGTCACCAAATTTTATGGAAAAAAAATTAATTGACCTGAAAGATGCAAACAATTAATCTGATCCTGCAGTTTTCGACAAGAAATTAATCTGATCCTGCAGTTTTCAACAAGAAATTTTGGTGAAATTACTACATAAGAATAATCTTTTTTTTTGTTTCGTGTCAAAAAATATTTCTGACTCCGGGAGAATAAAACAGCAACCCCAACCCTCCCTCCCCACTAAAACTTAAATGGACATTCCTGATAATTACAGTATAAAAGAAATGTGGATTTTATTTTTCACACACTTTCAAGTCTAGTCAATATCCAATAAGTATTTTCCACCAAATATTACTAATAAAGTGATATTAAAATGACTTCCTATATATATTGTATGATCAACTACATTATAATCCAATCAGTGAGTGACAAAACAGTCATATTTTGACTATATTAAACACCATCTGACCAGCTGTTATATGACCACAAAGAAGGATATCATATTTATAAAACTATAAAAACCTTGACCAATGATAAAGAAATCTCTTCCTTTTTTATGACAGTTAACTTTCTTTAAATTATATTTTATTACAAATCGTTAACATTTTGTACTGTGTGTCTGTATTCTAAGTCAGTAAAAATGTTATCCCCAGTCACCCAGATGTATAGCTACCATGATTTGCTTGCATTTTTTCTGAGATAACTTGAAAGAGAGAGCACTTAAACTAGATCTATTTACACTTGAGTTTATTACAGTATCTTAGATGTAATAAATATATTCTTAGTACTTTATAGATCATGTATCTAAAACATAATAAATATACTCTTAACTACATTACAGATCATGTACACATCTAGAATAACAAATACTCCCTTATGTCTGACATTAATATACCAGTCTTCATTGAAATAATAATAATCGTTGTAATAATATATTCATCTGTTATTACATACTATTAAAAGTAAACTAAAATGTGGTAAAAAATCAGATTTTGAATATCTAACAGATAAGGTACACATATCACACATACAATATTTAACATCTTGAGAAAAAAGTGTGTTTAGAGTATTCTTTATACAAGGATTTAGAACATGAATAAAATATTTCATTTTAACTCATAAAAATGTCATTTTAGAATATTTCAGAGACAACATACACACAGTTTGTTCTCTCATTTGTCTACATATCAGCTGACTATTGTATATTATACTTGTATTTTATTGTCAACTAAATATAAATTATGTAACTATCACTCAAGTGGACCCATTTGTATGGAAATGAAGTATTAAGGTCTTGAAAAAAATTAATTTTTGAGTCTGTTCTTAATACAAGGATTTAGATGCGAGGAGTTAGGCATATTTAATGAATAAAATATTTTATTTTAAACTCATAAAAAAAGTCATTTACCTGAATGAAAGTGATTCAAAATCCATCTTGTTAAATTGTCCTATAGAAATGTTTAGAAATTATCACCCAGTAGATAACACCATATCAACATTCAATAGTTTCATATTAAAATATTTTCCAGCTGTGAAGAGATCAAGGAACTTAGCTGGTGTCCATTAAATCTAACTGATGATGATGTAACTTGGTATAAACATAGCTCACAACAAAACAATCTACTTAGATTGACCACTCAACCTCTGTCATTGAAAATCTCTCTTCAAAATAAACTCTGGAATTCCACTCATTGAGTGCCTCCCACATGGGACCAATCAATGAGTTGATATGGAACTTTGTCTGTAAACTGCTAGGCTATTACTATTACTTAATTAGGTTTGTTTAAATTAATTCAACTTTTAATTCTCTCTATTTGATGTAATGGCTAATTTTTGTTCTTATTTTCTCTTTGTAAATGATTTAATTGATATAACAATATTATATGTAGCTGACTAAAGTGAAGATAAAGCTTTCAAACCAAACATTGAAGTAAATACATTGGCCTCAGAGAAATCACTCAGTGGAAAATAAAATTATACACAGAAATTAAAGATAGTAACCAAAGAGCATCTGGGGAATACTTGAAATAGGAAACTGAAATAAGATCAATGCTAATATAGCTCTTCAAACTTTAGATTACACAAGAATATCTCTCAGCAAATTGTAAAACAATATTTAAACAAGTCAATTTTTAACTCTTACGTTTTTCAACCTTGGGAAATAATGTGATAGTTTATAAGTAGACAAATCTTTGAAAACAATCACAGAATTGATACCAGATTTTTGTATTTAAATTCATCTGTTTTTCTGTTTGCATAAAAGATAACTAAGAATTACATTGTGTTGGCCTTAAGATGATAATTACATGGATTATTATTATACTGATAATGATAGGACACTATAGATAACATATACACCCTGCCTGTCAAACAATAGATCCTCACAGATACAATATACTCACACTCTATGTGTCTAGATCTAAGATCACAGCTGATAGGTGTCTTAATGCTGTAATCCCTCTCACAGCAGATAGGTGTTTAATGCCTGTAATCCCTCCCTTTTATTATGATAATCTTCCTTTCCTCATCACAACAAACCACAAGCATGGAGTATCTATATATACCCATGCCATAAGCAAGGAAAATATCAAACAAACAAAATTCTCTCCAAACATGTGAACCAAGTGAAACAACCTAAATCTGTTCTATGATATACAAAATTTTCAAAACTTCACTTTGATGTATAATCTACATTGTACTTGGCTGTCAGATAGAATGCACCCAATTGTTTTTTGGTTTGTTTATTTGGTTGTTTGTTTTTTTCTTCCAAATCTGAGTCCCCCTTCTCACTTTCTAAATATAACTTCAAAATCAACATCAAATCAAGTTCTATGAGTTCAAATTTTCAAAATTTAAATAAAAAACATGTGTTCACATTTCCTAATGAGGAGTTTGTCTGTCTCCAAGTGGTAGTCACCAAAGTCAAACAAAAAATGTTGTCACCTGGTTTTCAGTTTGGTTTCATAAGATAAGATAAGATTTTATTGTCCAATCAAGGTCCCAGCAAGGGACAGAGTCATTACAGTGATTTATATTACAAAAAAACATTCTAATACATAAATGTAATAAACAGTATACAAACATTTCATGTTGCTCAATCTCAAATTTTCTCAAATTGTCTCATTTCATGTTGCTCAATCTCAAATTTTCTCAAATTGTCTCATTTCATGTTGCTCAATCTCAAATTTTCTCATTTCATGTTGCTCAATCTCAAATTTTCTCAAATTTTCTGTGTAGTGTTTTCTGGACCATTGCTTGTCATTTTGTTGTACTTTTTCTTTTGGCCATTGTATTGTCTGTTCTACTCTTCTATTACTCCTTTGGTATTATTTAACTTTTCTTACAGGATGTTTTGTCAAAATCTAGTAGCCATCTACTTGTTTATAATATTTCAGATTTATTTCATACTTGTAACAATAAAATGAAAAACAAAAACAGTTTCAATAGAAAAATCATAGAAATAAGAGGCAAAATTAATACTCCTAAAATACATGATGACTGGAGGAACAACTCATTGACAGAATAAGAATACACTCAAAAATAGATCTTTAACAAAATTATGACTAAAAAGAACATCAATAAAATATTTTAAAAAGTGTTCTACATTATTTAATAATAAACATTCTTTTTATTGCCAAAGATAATTGTTACCATAATATCTCCATTATGCAATAATATCTCCTAGCATATGTTCAGAATTTAACTACAAGTAAATTCTAGTGTCTCTTCAAATTTTTCTCTTTTATTTTTCATGTTTTGCTGGTGATAAAATTCACAGAAGTTTTGATGGCATATTGGTTTAATTTGATACCATCAACATTTAAAAGGTTTTTACCAATCAATTAATTAATGACCAAATTAATTCTAGCATTTCTAATGCTTCTTAAAGGGTCTACTAAAAGGCTAATGGAAAACTTGGAAAACTGCTAACAAAACGTTGCAGATTCATTTCTGATTAATTTGAAGTGTGCCTTTTTGTTAAATTTCAAGAAAAACAAGTTAAAGTCTTAACTTAGACAGTAATTACTTCTATAGTCCCCCAATCATCAAGAATCGTGTTTCTATTATTACGACTAATTTGTCATAAATTGATCGATTAATAAGTAACGAGGAATAATCTTTGTATGGCTATATTTTTTTCTTTCATTAACAACTTGTACAAATTGGCAGAATTATGTGGAGTCTTGATAGCTTTTATATGATAGCTAGACGACAAAATGACCAATATCTCTAACAATATGTACAAATTGTCCAGAACAATAAACGATAAAAGTAGCATCTCTCACGATAATTGTATAAAAGGCTAGGTTCTTCCTTAAGATATTACGTTAATCACCATAAAAGGCAGTTTACTGGAGAGCAATAGAAATTCATTTGATTTTCAATACTGCAATCAAAGAGCACGTCTTTATTATTGATTCTTTAAACGACAATGCAACTTCATCTCTGAATGCATTATACAAATTGAAACAGTTAAAGACGCTTCTAAATCACGACATTCAATACTGTATTCAGTCTATACTTTACTTTATATGGTGAAGATGTCTTTAATATAGAAATTAAAAGGTAAAAATGGGGAAAACTTAAATGTTCAACATTTTTAATCGTACCAATATTTACTTCAATGAATTCTGATGACACTTTATTAATCCAAAGAAACATTTGTGTTTTTACAAAAGAAGTCTTTCTTTGCTATTTTAAGAAGAGCTAACACCCTATTTTTAAAGACAAATCAGCCTGTCCTTTCATTTGTATCTGATTGATTGACTGATTGTTGTTTAATGTCAAGTAAGTAGTGTTTCAGTTATGTTTATGTCACAAGAACAAGTGTACAAACAATAACTCATGTAGGTAAAAAGGTAGCACTAGGACAGTCCTATCAACAGACATTTAGATTAACAATAACTCATGTAGGTAAAAAGGTAGCACTGGGACAGGCCTATCAACAGACATTTAGATTAACAATAACTCATGTAGGTAAAAAGGTAGCACTGGGACAGGCCTATCAACAGACATTTAGATTAACAATAACTCATGTAGGTAAAAAGGTAGCACTGGGACAGGCCAATCAACAGACATTTAGATTAACAATAACTCATGTAGGTAAAAAGGTAGCACTAGGACAGGCCTATCAACAGACATTTAGATTAACAATAACTCATGTAGGTAAAAAGGTAGCATTGGGACAGGCCTATCAACAGACATTTAGATTAACAATAACTCATGTAGGTAAAAAGGTAGCACTGGGACAGGCCTATCAACAGACATTTAGATTAACAATAACTCATGTAGGTAAAAAGGTAGCACTAGGACAGGCCTATCAACGGACATTTAGATTAACAATAACTCATGTAGGTAAAAAGGTAGCACTGGGACAGGCCTATCAACAGACATTTAGATTAACAATAACTCATGTAGGTAAAAAGGTAGCACTAGGACAGTCCTATCAACAGACATTTAGATTAACAATAACTCATGTAGGTAAAAAGGTAGCACTGGGACAGTCCTATCAACAGACATTTAGATTAACAATAACTCATGTAGGTAAAAAGGTAGCACTGGGACAGGCCTATCAACAGACATTTAGATTAACAATAACTCATGTAGGTAAAAAGGTAGCACTAGGACAGCCCTATCAACAGACATTTAGATTAACAATAACTCATGTAGGTAAAAAGGTAGCACTGGGACAGTCCTATCAACAGACATTTAGATTAACAATAACTCATGTAGGTAAAAAGGTAGCACTGGGACAGGCCTATCAACAGACATTTAGATTAACAATAACTCATGTAGGTAAAAAGGTAGCACTGGGACAGGCCTATCAACAGACATTTAGATTAACAATAACTCATGTAGGTAAAAAGGTAGCACTGGGACAGGCCAATCAACAGACATTTAGATTAACAATAACTCATGTAGGTAAAAAGGTAGCACTGGGACAGGCCTATCAACAGACATTTAGATTAACAATAACTCATGTAGGTAAAAAGGTAGCACTGGGACAGGCCTATCAACAGACATTTAGATTAACAATAACTCATGTAGGTAAAAAGGTAGCACTGGGACAGGTCTATCAACAGACATTTAGATTAACAATAACTCATGTAGGTAAAATGGTAGCACTGGGACAGGTCTATCAACAGACATTTAGATTAACAATAACTCATGTAGGTAAAAAGGTAGCACTGGGACAGGCCTATCAACAGACATTTAGATTAACAATAACTCATGTAGGTAAAAAGGTAGCACTAGGACAGGCCTATCAACAGACATTTAGATTAACAATAACTCATGTAGGTAAAAAGGTAGCACTGGGACAGGCCTATCAACAGACATTTAGATTAACAATAACTCATGTAGGTAAAAAGGTAGCATTGGGACAGGTCTATCAACAGACATTTAGATTAACAATAACCCATGTAGGTAAAAAGGTAGCACTGGGACAGGCCTATCAACAGACATTTAGATTAACAATAACTCATGTAGGTAAAAAGGTAGCACTGGGACAGGCCTATCAACAGACATTTAGATTAACAATAACTCGTGTAGGTAAAAAGGTAGCACTAGGACAGTCCTATCAACAGACATTTAGATTAACAATAACTCATGTAGGTAAAAAGGTAGCACTGGGACAGGCCAATCAACAGACATTTAGATTAACAATAACTCATGTAGGTAAAAAGGTAGCACTGGGACAGGCCTATCAACAGACATTTAGATTAACAATAACTCATGTAGGTAAAAAGGTAGCACTGGGACAGGCCAATCAACAGACATTTAGATTAACAATAACTCATGTAGGTAAAAAGGTAGCACTGGGATAGGCCAATCAACAGACATTTAGATTAACAATAACTCATGTAGGTAAAAAGGTAGCACTGGGACAGGCCTATCAACAGACATTTAGATTAACAATAACTCATGTAGGTAAAAAGGTAGCACTGGGACAGGTCTATCAACAGACATTTAGATTAACAATAACTCATGTAGGTAAAAAGGTAGCACTGGGACAGGCCTATCAACAGACATTTAGATTAACAATAACTCATGTAGGTAAAAAGATAGCACTGGGACAGGCCTATCAACAGACATTTAGATTAACAATAACTCATGTAGGTAAAAAGGTAGCACTGGGACAGGCCAATCAACAGACATTTAGATTAACAATAACTCATGTAGGTAAAAAGGTAGCACTGGGACAGGCCTATCAACAGACATTTAGATTAACAATAACTCATGTAGGTAAAAAGGTAGCATTGGGACAGTCCTATGAACAGACATTTAGATTAACAATAACTCATGTAGGTAAAAAGGTAGCACTAGGACAGGCCTATCAACAGACATTTAGATTAACAATAACTCATGTAGGTAAAAAGGTAGCACTGGGACAGGCCAATCAACAGACATTTAGATTAACAATAACTCATGTAGGTAAAAAGGTAGCACTGGGACAGGCCTATCAACAGACATTTAGATTAACAATAACTCATGTAGGTAAAAAGGTAGCACTAGGACAGGCCTATCAACAGACATTTAGATTAACAATAACTCATGTAGGTAAAAAGGTAGCACTGGGACAGGCCTATCAACAGACATTTAGATTAACAATAACTCATGTAGGTAAAAAGGTAGCACTGGGACAGGCCTATCAACAGACATTTAGATTAACAATAACTCATGTAGGTAAAAAGGTAGCACTGGGACAGGCCTATCAACAGACATTTAGATTAACAATAACTCATGTAGGTAAAAAGGTAGCACTGGGACAGGCCAATCAACAGACATTTAGATTAACAATAACTCATGTAGGTAAACATGTAGCATTGGGACAGGCCTATCAACAGACATTTAGATTAACAATAACTCATGTAGGTAAAAAGGATAGCACTGGGACAGGCCTATCAACAGACATTTAGATTAACAATAACTCATGTAGGTAAACAGGTAGCATTGGGACAGGCCTATCAACAGACATTTAGATTAACAATAACTCATGTAGGTAAAAAGGTAGAACTGGGACAGGCCAATCAACAGACATTTAGATTAACAATAACTCATGTAGGTAAAAAGGTAGCACTGGGACAGGCCTATCAACAGACATTTAGATTAACAATAACTCATGTAGGTAAAAAGGTAGCACTGGGACAGGCCAATCAACAGACATTTAGATTAACAATAACTCATGTAGGTAAACATGTAGCATTGGGACAGGCCTATCAACAGACATTTAGATTAACAATAACTCATGTAGGTAAAAAGGTAGCACTGGGACAGTCCTATCAACAGACATTTAGATTAACAATAACTCATGTAGGTAAAAAGGTAGCACTGGGACAGGCCTATCAACAGACATTTAGATTAACAATAACTCATGTAGGTAAAAAGGTAGCACTGGGACAGGCCAATCAACAGACATTTAGATTAACAATAACTCATGTAGGTAAAAAGGTAGCACTGGGACAGGCCAATCAACAGACATTTAGATTAACAATAACTCATGTGGGTAAAAAGGTAGAACTGGGACAGGCCAATCAACAGACATTTAGATTAACAATAACTCATGTAGGTAAAAAGGTAGCACTGGGACAGGCCTATCAACAGACATTTAGATTTGACACAGGAATACAAGGATACAATGGAAATAAGGTTGGAAAATGTTGCCTTCCAACATGCAAACTTATATCCAAAGTACCTTTTCCTATGCAAAACATTCCAAAATACATGTACATGTCTACTGTATTCAAAAGTAACCTGTATTAATTAGTTTCAATGTTGTGCAAGGTTATATGCAGGTTAAAAATTACAGTCTATGATATTGGGAAGATAGATCACAAAGGTTTTTTAACCAGCAGATGGAGATGTTATGGAATGTATCGATTCACTCATATACAAAATAATATACTGTATCTGGCCAATTTAAAAATAGATCTGCCATGATTACATAAAAGATCGAATTCCCTTTACTGTAAAGTGTCAAACATCCTTTTTCACTTGTGTCATGTGGACATGAATTTTGATTCGTTAAGAGGCACTAAGAACTAGAGATGTTGGAAAAAGATAGCTAAGTTATCCTAGGATAGAAATTTGCATTCATCAATATCGGATATTGATAAATGCAAATTATGCCAACATATACATCTGTTTTCTTGTAAAAGCCCCCACAGCAATGAATATTGGAAATGAAAAGGGATCTGGAAATGGTGATATTTGATGATACAAACAGCACAGCATTTTTTTATGTGCTTGCAATTCAAACATGATACTCATAACTCTATATTCTGCTAGTTTAACCCATAAAGATGACTTTGACCTGAGGTCAATTTAACTTTGTCTTGTAGGAGAAATAAATGGTAGTAAAACAGCCAACCTGTTAACAATCAGAGATCACATGATACATTGAATCTGATAGAAGTTCATAGCTCTTGTCCTTAGGGTCAATATCAAGGCTATCAAATAATAGTATAATTGCATTATACATCTTTTTTTGCTATTTGAAAAAACACTTGGGAGAAATTCATAAAAATATCATGAAATATGATACACATAGACATATTATTATTTGACGGTTGTCAGCCAAACTATTCAATAAAATTCTCACATCATAATATAATAAATTTGACTAAAAAAAAAAAGGTTAATATATAAAAAAAAAAATATATTTCTAGAGAAACTTGGCATTTTCAAATCCAGAATACATGTACAGCTAGTGGACCTTTAGTTTAAAATTGTTCTTCCATAACAAGATAAAACCGACAACAGGGTAATAAAGGGGATTACTTCCCTTTATTTTCAAAATGTACAATATATTAACAATGTTTAGATCAGGGAAAGATTTTGACGAAAAATAGCACAAAATATATTTTTTCTTTTATATTCCTCCATAAAATCTCTACTACAAAGGAAGTATTCTATTTATCAAATGTTAAAATATTGAAGTGAACAGTTTTCAAATCCTTATTATCCGATACCCATGCATCCCAACCAGGTTGATCTGATGTTGCTGGTTTAACAACATGACATGGTAGAAGTATGTGTAAGGTTATTAACAGTAGTAATTATAATGTATTTACTATACCTGGCTGATAATCAACATAAACAATCCTTGTGTTATGACAGAGATATTGATGCTTTACCTTCTGTTTGTTGTTTACATGTCATAACACACACTACAAGGAAGACTGCATGTACATTAGCTAGGGGGCACAACAAATTTGTAACAGATTATCTTTTGAGATGATCATGACCTTCTGTAAGGTCAAGTGTGAATTTATTTTGTTCATCTCAATTTACTCATAAATGGGTCAATTAGAACTAATCAGAACATTTAATGTACCACTGTATACATAATCAATATATAGTACTTTAGGACAGGCAATTTGGAACATATTTTTTTACCATAGTGGTTATAATATGTTTCAATTCGGCAAGATACCGGGTATTCTAAAGTGTAAAATACTAGTAGTGTAATAGAACAGGGGAAGTAATTCTATATTATAGTCAGTTATCAGGTGTTCTATTATTGTTTAACATCAAGTAAGCAGTATTTTAACTTTATTCATGACCAAAAACAGTCTACAAACAATGAATCATGTATGATGTAGGTAAAAAGTTGACACTGAGATGGGCCTGTGGATGGAAGGTTTGAGACACAAGGAAAGAGGGAGATAACTGATAGAGACAGGAAGACTTTGCCTTGCTGTGGGCCACCAATGAATGCTCCTAACTATCATGCAAGGTGCATGGCATTCTCTAAATGCAAGGCATTAATTTAAATCCTGTTCTACGAGTGAGTAGTGTGTCTAATTTGCCCTATACAAACATCAACTACCATTTTCAGAGGAATTGTATCCAAGAGCTCATCAGAAGTTGTACCCCACAATTCCATCAGAGGAGGTACCCATTACATAATCAACAATTAAGTACATATTAAATTACCATGGCAATAAGCATGGACTTGTGTTTTGAATTTGATCCACAAAGTTAACAACTAGACCTCCCTCTATCAATTATATATATTTTTCATTGTTGAATTGTACACTCATAACTACAAATGACACCATTACACTATAATTTATCTAAAAATATATCAAAATACTGTATTTACCATAACACTGTAACCCTAAGCTTGATGTCAATAAATGATTGTTTAATATCAGTCTATTGTCTTGATTTAAAGCCTTCCATATACCATAATGATGTAATCTGATGCTGATCATTAATAAAACATTAACTCTATTTAAATATAATTTAGCATATTCCTGAATTCAAATAAATATTACAGCTATACATAAATATGGCATGCATTGAAATATAGTATTATTAATTCAGGTATTATGTATAGATGGTGCCAAAATTCTCAAATTTCTCTGTGAAATAACAACTCAGTGATGTGACATCACAATGCATTTTTTTCAATGCCATCACAATTGCAACACTTTTGAAGATATGATATTAATTTTGTTTGTTATTAACAATTCTGGAGTCAAAAACAGCGTGAAATTCTCTATAATAACTAGTATCACTAATTTTCTTTATCATATGCTTAACTCATGACTGAAAACACATTATAACTTACTCATGCGGTAATGGCATTCATGAATAGCTGCGTTGTTCCTTAATTTGTGAATTAATTTTTTTGATAACTGACAATCTGGATTAGTAATACTAAATTAATTGAAGTCAGGGAAATAATTAAAACTTTCAAATTCACTGAATCATGACTACAAAAAACCAATGGAACCAACTGTTTTTGCTTAAAATAGACAGATGTTGCAATCAGGTTTGTTAAATTTGACTGGTGTAAAGTTAGCTAGATTTTATACATAGGAACTAAGCTTGACGTCTGGTTCATATAAGATTTTGATTTGTCTGGATTTATTTTATTTTATCCCTCCTGAATATGCATGCAGAGACAAAACTTTGCATTTTTGCTGCAGTTGCCAACTGGGCTCCCTAAAAAAAAATCAGTAGATAATCTAAAGTTCTTGGGGTCTAGCAATATGAAATATTCTAATTTGAATAGCCAGCTGGGCTATTGTCTGAAATTTTTTCTGGGGCCCAGGCCAAATTTTACTGGTTTAGGACTACTGTCTGTATATTTTCAGGGGTACCCAAACTAAAGTGGTCCTGGTAAGTTTTATCTTCGTGCCTGAAATATTTGCTGCTGGACCATTAAGCATTCAACAAGCAATCACTGACAGTTTTATTAAGCCACCATTATATTGACTTTAAAACCATAAGATCAATAATATGCAATGATGTGTACTTTATTCAATTTTTAGAAAGCACCTGTCCATGAAAATTTGAAACAATTCCAATTTCATCTACAGCACAGTTGTCTATGATGAGCGATACATTTCATTGCAAGCACTTTCATTTTTTTACTCTTAACATTTTGCAATCAGCACATTTTTCTGATAGTGTGTCAATTTCCATGTAGATTCAGTGATGTGTTCAGAACTAAACATGTTATTTTCATAACAACTTTCAAATCAAAGCCATTCTGAAGAAGGCTCATTAAACTATCAGAAGAGGACTTGAGGCAATTTACATCAAATCTTCATAATTACCTCATGTATATGACAAAAAATACAACATACTATGGATTAATTCCCTCATGATCACACATCTCAGTATCACAACTTAGAGATATCAGAATTTAGTATAGACATACTGGATGATACGTCAATCACAGTATCACAACTTAGAGATATCAGAATTTAGTATAGACATACTGGATGATACGTCATCTCAGTATCACAACTTAGAGATATCAGAATTTAGTATAGACATACTGGATGATACGTCATCTCAGTATCACAACTTAGAGATATCAGAATTTAGTATAGACATACTGGATGATATGTCAATCACAGTATCACAACTTAGAGATATCAGAATTTAGTATAGACATACTGGATGATATGTCATCTCAGTATCACAACTTAGAGATATCAGAATTTAGTATAGACATACTGGATGATACGTCATCTCAGTATCACAACTTAGAGATATCAGAATTTAGTATAGACACACTTGATGATACGTCATCTCAGTATCAGCAACAGCTAAGAACTATAAAATAATACACGTAGATACGAGATATTGCACACTTTAAATCTTACCTGTATTTTATTACTCTCAGAGAGCCGTGCAATAATCGACAGACTAGTGATATTGCATGACTTCATGTTACAAATCATTTATACCATGGTTTTCAGAGTTAAACGGTTAAACAATCTCATGCTTCGATTGGTTAACCATATAACACGGACAACCATGGTATAATATAACTTATTCCATTTCAATTTCAGGAAAATGAGGTTTTATTGTTTTTGCAAATAAATATCTATCCTCCTCCCAAATATATGTTCAGAGAAATATAAAAAATGTTGTGTATTGTTTGAATGGACCTGATTCACAGTAAACTATATATTACTGTTACTATAAATAGCCTCATATAAGAAATATAGTTATGAATAACTTTGAAGCTAATTAAAAAAAGGAACAATACAATGTTAAACTGGAAGAAAAACCAACAAATTCTAGTTGCTTTTTATAAAATGCATTCACATTTATTATGGAAAATGTTGGAGTATGCTAAACTTGATATGTGACCATATGTACATTATGAAAATACACACAACCCTAAATTTATATGACAAAAGTATTTGAGCTTAATGTGATGTATTTACCATTTCCTGAAAAGATCATTTATTGAATTAAATGTCACCACAGGCTGAAAATCTACTTCAACAAATATATCGCCATTAGTCAGCCAGTCCTAAGGCTTAAGCCGATGGTAAAAGACAAAACATTAAGAAATCTAGCAATCATTGAAATCTGGATGATGACAAAATGGTGTCAAACCAGGGTCAAAAAGATCTTTAACAATCAATATCCCACCAGATTACTTATTAAATAATGATTTCAAAGGCCAAAGAAAATTTTACTTCAAGCTTAAGAACGTGAAGAAAGTCACATCTTTCTGCCCTGAAGAAACTAATTCGACAAGTCAATATGAAAATTTCATTCATTCATGCCGAGCAGTGGACGATAATTATTTAATTACTGCAGATTTCCACCTTTTTCATCTCTCCTCTTTCAGACTATGTTCCCTTTGCACTATTGATTCATTACAATAAATATTATGATTGATACTCCAAAGTAATTTGTGAAATTGTCGACATTTTACGAGATTATGTCCATTGCCATCGGTCAATACTAAATAATGAACTGAGACAAATATAGAACTAAAGAAAATGAACGGTAATTCTTTAACTGATATTGTGCCATTCCGTGGACAAAGGTTGTAATTAAAGGTCCTATAGTGTTCACAAATCAATCATTAAAGCATTTGATATTCAACAATTTTTTTGTTATTAAATTGATACAATTATTTCTATTTCTGATGGGAAGCATGTTGAATATTCATTAAGTTCATTACATTGTGTATTGATCAACATCAATACATATTACAATATAGCAATTCTATGATTATAGTATGGTGAAAACAAAGTTTGTTGTTATATCTTATATTTTATTTCAATAATTAATGATAAAAGAGTATAAAACCATCATATATTGACAATTTATGGATCCACTGTGTCCAATTATAATGGTATATGATGAAAGTCATTACATTTTTTATCAATCCCCTTGTTAAACTTTAGGAATAAAAAGCTTTGTTTTGGTTAAAACCCCTTATTGATAAATGATATGTTATCCCCTAAGGCTAATCATAACATATGTTACTATATTACAGCTTTTTAAGGTGTTAAAATTATTAAATCATTATCAGATTTTATTCTATAAACAATTTAAACAATGAAAGACATGATCTAATAGTCATATTACCTTTAATTCGTCTGAGATATTGATATCATTTTAAGCATTTCAAAGGTCATAAGGGTTAATTCAACCATAAAGTACACACAGCCAAGAGACAACCTACTTTTCCATATTCATCAGTGGTTAACATTAGAAGACAAAAACAGTGTTATAAGACTATACCAACTAAGAGAGGGGTCAATTAATCATAAAGTACATAGCCAAGAAGAGACAGACTACTTTTCCATTTTCATCAGCAGTCAACATTATAAGCCACAAAACATTTTTTGTTGGATTCATCCTAAAACTATACCAGTGCTTTACTCAAATAGGGCTCATTTAAGTGAGAAATTTTTCAGCGAGAACAAGTTACATTTTGATGAGATGATAATGATGTCTGCTCTGTACTAGACCAACAGGCTAAGCTGAATTTTTGTAGTTCTATAGTACTAGCTCACTGAAACAACAGTTCAACAATTAGACAAGTTACTCAAATCAGACACATTATCCTGATTCTGGGCCAACCTTAGTCTTTGATCTTACTCCTAAATGTTACATGCTTAGCAAAGAACTATTAAATACCAATTTTATAGTCTTTGGTTTGACCTGACTGGGGCTGGATGCCATCATCTACTGCACTCAGAGAGCAGGCTAACTATTAAAAACACCACTGATGTGGATTTCATTGGTTAGAATAAATGATCATCATACATATTTATCCCAACTGAGAAATACAAGATATCTTGTGACATGTTAATGAATCTTTGGGGAGGTTTTTTAATGAACAGCAATACAAACATGACTCTGTTTTCAATTCTACCATTAGAAGCATTATACTGTCAATATACTATACACCTGTCATTAAGTTATACAGAAACATAACATATTTGTCAAAGATACTAGATAGTAACATTAATAAGAGATTTCACCAATTAGTAGATTTCAAATAGAGTTTGAGTTCTGCTCAGTGTTTGACGTCTGCCACAGATTTCAAAGATTGTTTAGACACCAGAAAATCGACCAAAGTAATGATTAAAAAAAAGGAGACATCAATCAAAAGACACATATTTTAACAATAAATATTAATTAATTAAATGGTTACCAAGCCTACTGAGAAGGTTGTTTCTTTTGTTCAAATGCTAAGGAGCTTTTATATTTCCAATTGTTCTTACAAGCTAAAGACATATATACCACCTTTATAATATACCACATGTAAATACAAGGTATAGAAGAATTTTTTATTGTCCAATAGAGGGCCCACCAGGGGCAAAGTCATTACAGTGTTTCATAAACAATAACATATAAAATAGGCACCCACAATTATTAACAATACCTGGAGTTCAGTTCCTGTAATTTTGGCTCTATTTTCTCATGCTTTTGCATTATGTAAATTAATTATCACCTCACATTTAAATCTCAACTAGATTTTCTTCTTGTAAATTTTCTAAAATATCTACTAATAGCACGGCTGGTTTTTCCGTTATTTGGACTAATAAAGTAAGATAGTCTCTATATAGATGACCTTGCATGTGTTTCATGATGGCTAAAACTGATCAGTCTATCATATTAATTTCCACAAGGTGAAATAAAACAGAAATAATTCATCAAATTATTATACAGTAACACGAAAGGAAGTTAAAATTTCATGATCATTGATTTTCAGAAATATCATGCCAAAAATTTGAAATTCTATTACATAAATCCATTAGTATGTTATCAGCATTAAATGTTTTGTTGTATCAAGTAAAATTGAATTTGTAAATATTGAGAATACATTAGTTCTCATTCATTGCATGCTAAACAGTTCATCAACAAGAACTTTGATCTCTGAGGAGAGGGGATACAAGTATAAACTAACTACTTTACTTATATATCTTATAATTAAAAATGTCATACACATGTATATCTTTTGTATTGTGTATTGTATGTATGTTTGTCCACAATTTGAGATTGTTATCAATATTATACTTTTGCTGTGTAGATCTCAAGATATAAAATACTGACAAAACAGTTTGAACTGAAAAAAATGACACACTCAAAAATTCTCAGAGTAGAGTGCAACAAGACCAAACTTATCCCAACAAGACTTATATAATCTAACACAGGTAAAAGTACAGGTATCAATATGCAAATGTTTGATGAGATATTTTAATAAGATATGTGCAAAGAGTTTCTAGACGGGCATTACATTAAACTAAAGAATATTAATTAACATTGTCTTAATGGGGATAAGCATAAAACAACTGGACTGACTCATTAATATTAAGAAAATAATTTGTTTGTTATTAATTGAAAATGTCATAAGGCTTAAACAACTTTAACAACTGTCAAACATTTAGACAACTCATCTAATACATTAAAAACAAAAGTGCCTATCTTATACATCAAAAACACAGGAAAAACAAAAGTGCCTATCTTATACATCAAAAACACAGGAAAAACAAAAGTGCCTATCTTATACATCAAAAACACAGGAAAAACAAAAGTGCCTATCTTATACATCAAAAACACAGGAAAAACAAAAGTGCTAGATCAAACTTACAGGAAAAAAAAACCTTAAAACCTTATATTACCACAAGATCCATACTAACATTAACCATAAAATCAAACACTATGAAAAGTCAATTTCCTGCTAAAAATAAAAGGAGATATAAATCCCTACTTACTGCCAAATCTGTCCATCTTTTCTGATACGTTTGGTACAGGATCTTAAATAAGTATTATAGTCCTTGTATTATGTCCTAAACCTGACCTCTGACTATAATATAATCATTTTTGTAGTATATTATATTACTTATGCTCTTACAGACCTTGTTCTCTGTGTAATTGAATCAGGGTGCATATTAATGAAATTATTTTCAGCTCCAGGCTATTGGCTATTGTGGTCACACAGAATGACATTCATTATAGTTTTTACTCTACTGAATCAAAATGGCTAAAATGACGTTTGTCCCACGATCAATTGTCACCAGACCAATTCAATCCTATTTGTTTTTATTGACATTACTAAAGCACAGGGAGTGAATTAAAAAGATGTTTATAATGGCAAAATAATTCCCCCCCTTGGGAATGGATTTGTGTAAATGTTGTTTTAAGGTGTATTGAATTGAAGATTATATGAGTATAATTCTTAACACAAATAAAAGACCTGTTTAAATTTATGTGGCACCTGCCTTATCTTAACCTTAGAGTCACCTATAGCCACTCTTAATGTTACATTAATATCATTTATATTTATATCAAAAAAATAATGCATTTACACATTAAACATTTACAGCTGAAAATATAATTGTTTAGTTTGGAGTAATAATAGCTCTTAAGAGCCTGTCACATGGTTAACAGCCATATTTCCATCAATTAACAGCCAATCAGAAACTATTACACATAGTGATGGCCATATTGAAGGAGCAGAGCAGAATGAAATGAGGAACATTTCTAGAGGCCCTTCTAAACAATCATACCTGAAATGTTTTACTGCAATTCAAATGGATGAGGGGTTTCATAGAAGATTTTCTCATATTAGCCAATCAGAAATGAACAGCCATTGTTGCATTTTGGATCTGAAGAATTACAGGAAACATTTTCAGAACAATCCATAGTTAATTCATGCAATTACCCCCATATAATAACAGTTCAATGGAGAACTTTTTTTGAGGAACGACAATCCATGGAGCCTTTCTGTTAACTTTTGATTCAAATAGCCCAGCATGATAAGATTGAAATTTAAAAAAAATTAAAACTACAATGCCAAATGTTGGCCATGTGAGCTAAAATGTTTCTTCATTGGAAAAAAGTCTTTTTTCTTCTACTTTAACTTCTACCAAATACTGATCACTTTCAAGTTTTAGATTATGTCAGAGGTTGCACCTAACAATTAATTGCAAAAGGTTAAAACTATAATACATGTTTCATAAATTAGTATTTGTTAGAAGAGAAACATGCCTTGAATATTTCAAATGAGCAATTTGAAATAATATGCTGTGGCAGCCAGATCTAGTCAATTAATGTAGAGGAAAACATGATTCTTGTCCTTGTTGAGTCTTACAGTGTTTCTTGTCCTTGTTGAGTCTTACAGTGGGTTAATAAGACAACAAATGCAGGTTTCATGAGTTTCTTGGAAGAAGTTAAAGAAACAAATAACAGTTCACATGATGAAAAAGTCACATTAATATAAAACAATGCTATGTGATACAAGAATATGTAACATTTGTATGCAAACCAGAAAGATTATAGACCAAATAGGAACAACACTAGGCATGAACATCTATTGATATAAAACATTTTCCTTACCATAGATTGCTAGTCAATTGACAACCATTTACTGTGAAATGTTGTCATTAAGATCCTAATATAGGACTTAAATAGCTTCAAATCAATGTTTTATATGTCAACACATAAAAAGTACAACAGATGTTTAAAACTTGATACCCGATATCATTCTCCTGATGTGACAAATTTACCATATTAATCATGTCTGCAACAGATGACAGCAATCTGATCAGATACAATCAACATGGGTAGCCAATCACAACATTGTATCCTAAATGGTTTTAGGAATTTGAATTTTGAAAGATAAAAATACCTCATCCTGTTATGGTTGGTTATACACATGTGTACTGATCAACTTTTTAAAATTAAATTTTATGGATAAATTGTAATCTGTCCAACAACAAAAAATCAGTGATATATTTTTAATAGATTTTTAATTATCACAAGATCAGCTGGGAGTAAGACTAATTGAATCTAACACTAGTTGAATACAGGATCAGGAAATCTCAGCCACCCAAGGGTAAAAATTAAATCGTGGAGGAGGCTTGCCGAGGATACTGAGATTTCCTAACCTTGTGCATGTCAATGGTGTTTGATTATATTTCTCATTTGCATTGAAGTTTTTAATCAAATTAAACCATAACAATATTGTATTTGAAGAGTTACAGGGATTTGATGACGGTAAATACAGATTCACTGGTTACGTTGCAACTCTTCAAATACAATACTGTTATTCCTATTCCAATGCATTACTAAAAAAACAATTCTTTTGAGTTTTAAAAAGGTTCTAAAAAGAGACTAAATAAAATGACATGAAATATTGTTGATGTATTTGGCACATTAACATCATATCAACTATTCCAGAAGGAAATGTAAACATTGGACTTTTTCTTTCTATTTGTATGCCTCAGATTTTAATAAATATCTCATAAAAGCTGGTTTTTGAGGTAGGTGGTATTTTTCACTGGATCATTTTACAATAATTAGAGATGATGGATTCAATATGTCGTCTCATTTAAAGTAGAACCATTAGTTATGACATGTCAACTGTGGATTTGACAGTAAATAGTAACCAATAAAAACACATATTACATAAAAGTTACATCAGAATAAGTGTTCATATATCATCTTAAATTCTCTAAAGTAGTTGCAATAATGTAGAGACGTTTGAAAGTGCGAGGAAACTGTGTGTGTGGCTTGTCTTGAACAGGGGGTAAAAGAAAAAGATATCTTGCACAGATAAAAATAGGAACCATACAATCTCATAAGTGAGAATACATGAAGTATGTCATAACTAGATTGATGTTTAGTAACATAAAAAGAGCATGTCTCAGAACTGTAGGATGAGATAGGACAGGTGCTTTAGAAAATGTCTTCTTTTCTACGCTTTCCACGACCACACGCTAATTTTTTGACCGAGGAGAGTACTTTCAGAAGTCAACATATCAAATCTAAACAGAGTGCCATCAAATGTTACAAAACAACCTCCAAATATAATAATCTGAAAAGTACTGATTCTTCAACAGTACATAGTGGTAGCCATTACAGTAAAAAGCTAAAGCATTAATAAGTTATATGTAGCTACTTCTAATATAGTATTATTGTATAATAATTAATAATGGAAAGAGACTACTTTACTCATGTGTATTATTGCTAAATAGCAAGATCATGTCAATTTTATATGCCCCTATCCTAATTTTATTCATGGACATTGCCAGAAACATGTGTAATATTCTTCATGCCAATATTCAACTTACAACAGACACCATAAAGAAAGTAGATAAACTATCAGAAGATAGGGTTGTTATTCTTTATAAATAAATTCTTTACAATCAGGATAATAAAATTAGAATCTATTTAGCATACTTCTCTTCAATAATAGCTAGACAATCTTTATGACCCTATTATCTGGTCTACAGTTGAGCCTGTGGAGTAAGGTCGCAGACATTTGATTCTGAATTTGGTGTCCAGCTACCAGCAGGTAGGGGTCAAAAACGGGTGTGTTATTGGTGTTTAAATTCATTCATTCATATACAGTGTGACTACGAAACTTATTGTGGCCAGTATATAATGTACCAAGAGGTGAAATCCTCAGCCTCAAGTTGATGTCTGGAAACTACAGGTGGGCAACAGGACTCACATCAGTCGCCAAAAGTCAACAACTTTAATCACTAGGCCACTCGGGCCATTTTTTCACACATTATGATTACAGTAAGGTTTTGGAATATCAACTGATGTACGAGAAAGGGTCTATATGACTTTTATTTGGCTTCAAAAATGCATGAAAACAAGAAAAATGGATCTGTGACTATAATGAATGTATGTAAATATGCAATTTTGGAATAAAAAAAATATACTTGCTACACAAACCACTGTTTTGTATTTGAGATCTTACACGTAGCGCACTGGAGGCAAATGCCTCAATTTTGAAACAGCAAGCATAACCTTTCATCCCACATAAAGTACTGATTGTCTTTGTTTCAATATGCTTTTGATTGACTTCACTCATAAATCATTGCACATTGTATCACGATAATAAATTCATCAGATTAAGCTAAGATTAACACATGTTAGACACAGCCACAGTATCTTTCAGCAGCTGTCTTCTTAAATAGGGGTGAAAAACAACCCCAGACCTTCTGCTTGCCTCACCTTTAAAATACCAGCAATATGGCTATGTCTTATGTTTATTTATAAATGTTCAATGATTGTTGAGTTCATGGATAATAACAACACTTAGTTTTTATTAGCATAAGCTATTAAGATAAACAATACACAAACTATCTAGATAATTATTGAATAAAGATTAGGATTGAAAACATATATTCAGATCCACAGATCTGTTTTGTACTCAGGTGCTTCATACAATAGATAAGATCTAGACATTTACAATACATATTGAAGAGTTGTATTTTTTTTTAAAGTTTAATTTAACTACAGTAATCTGACCATCCAACAAATCAATTTATTTAATCACCTCCAGTTTTCTCCTTAAAGTATGGTACACACACAAAACATTCACATAATATTCTTTCTTCATCACTCAATGTTATCAAACTGAGAGAGAAAAAAACTACTCTATCATAACAGGAGATAAAAAAGGGAGAAAAATTCAACAAATCCATCACATTTTAATCTTGAACCAACTCAACTAATCAAGTATGTTTGTATCTATCAATAAATCTAGAGAGGTCTGAAGTGCAATATATCAAGTTTGATGAGGATCTGTTGAGTTGTGAATTTGATTTCAAAGATTAATCACTGTAGCCTGTGATCCACTGACTGATATGTTCTAAATGGCTAACAAATGTAAAGTCTTCCCTGATTGTCACTGAGAGAAGAAAGAAGACAGGAGACAGGAATACAGACCAATAGTAGTTTATGAAAAGAAAGTTTAAAGTGATGGTCAACCCATACGAACAATTACCTCTTCACTTCAAATAGACTGAACACAAAGAAAAGACCATGACATTGGAAATCCAGTGTTTAGTAGACTCCATGGCCCCTAAAACTCCTCTAGTCTAAATTGTATCATTGAGGTAGTTCTGCTCCAAGTTTTTAAAAAGCCGGCAACTCTAATTTTTGATTGATTGAATGTTGCTTAACATCAAATGAGAAGTGTTTCAGCTATATTTAAAACAAATCTTGTTTAATTGATTGATGGATTGTTGTTTAATGTCATATGAACAGTATTTCAGCTATATTGACTAAGATAACAAATTTACAGCAATTCTCAAGTCTGAATTTGTTGCTTATTGTCAAGTGAGCAGTATTTCATCAATATTGATGATGAGAACATGCTTACTAACAAATTCTCATGTTTGACCATTCTTATCAGGTTTACTAACAAATGTTTGACCAATCTCATCAGGTTTACTTAAAAAATTCTCATGTTAGACCAATCTCACCAGGTTTACTAACAAATTCTCATGTTTGACCAATCTCACCAGGTTTACTAACAAATTCTCATGTTTGACCAATCTCACCAGGATTACTAACAAATTCTCATGTTTGACCAATCTCACCAGGTTTACTAACAAATTCTCATGTTAGACCAATCTCACCAGGTTTACTAACAAATTCTCATGTTTGACCAATCTCACCAGGTTTACTAACAAATTCTCATGTTTGACCAATTTCATCAGGTTTACTAACAAATTCTCATGTTTGACCAATCTCACCAGGTTTACTAACAAATTTTCATGTTAGACCAATCTCACCAGGTTTACTAACAAATTCTCATGTTTGACCAATCTCATCAGGTTTACTAACAAATTCTCATGTTTGACCAATCTCACCAGGTTTACTAACAAATTCTCATGTTAGACCAACCTCATCAGGTTTACTAACAAATTCTCATGTTAGACCAATCTCATCAGGTTTACTAACAAATTCTCATGTTTGATCAATCTCATCAGGTTTACTAACAAATTCTCATGTTTGACCAATCTGTATTACAATACTAGTACACAACTGATGTTGGTTCATATCTGTTTAGAGCAATAACAGTGAGGGAAGTGATCATAAAGAGAAACAATGTAATCTCCATCTAGTGCACATTACAAACAGTCTAGATTAACATCATGTATTGTATACAAGAGTTCTGTGAGTATTATAGCATTCTTGACACAGAAATACAATGCATTTATTTGTACATTAGAATTCTTACCTCTAGTTAATCTGTGTTAATTATCCGACTAATTAGCTGGTGAATACAACATATATAACAATCACCTCCTTTATTAACCAATGGAACATGTAATTGTACTCTAACTGTTTTTACAAGTTAACTTCCTCTCTGTGTGTAATACTGTAGACACTTATCTAACCTGTTTAAAAGAAAAATAATTGTAGAAATCTTCTTACCTCTTTCATCTTTGATTTTAATCACCGAAAAGAAATTCTGACTTTGCTACGCCTTAATTAGTTAAAACACTGCATAATCATGTTGAAATCATTAGTGAACAAAATAGTGTTTTGGCAGGTAGATAGCTAGGTAACCTGAATTTTAATCTATTTACCACAATTTTACCATAGAACCTTCACCCAACTAGCTTATCTATGAAAATAGCAACTTTCTTCAGAATTTGTTTTTATTGGTTTCAAATGAATGCAAAAGAATGTTGCAATATGATAAGATCATATGTTTGAATTTCATTTTTTCACCATAATATTCCTCGGTTTATTGAACTATTATGGACTATGAACTTAATATTGTTTAATCTTCTAGACACAAATGTCTTCGTGAAAATAAAAGTAAAAAAAAACTATTACAAACAAATATCTTCTTTTGAATTTCATTCCATTGCACCCTTTTAAAAGCAGACCTCAGATTATAGCCCCATACGTCCCTGTAGATTTTATTTGTAATGCCCCATACGTCCCTGTGGATTTTATTTGTAACAAAAAATAAATCTACATATTACAACAATGGTGTACATCAAATATTGTAGCATTTCTATTTATGTCTTGAGAAAAGAAGACGAACCAGTACATATATATAATTTACCCCTTTTTGTTTCCTGTGGAAGACCAACTTTATTGGTATAAGTCTAAATCTTCCCTTCTCAATGATTATCTCTGTCATACAGAAGGGGATAAAATGTGAAAAGGTTGAAGATGACGGACAACGATAGATGCCAAATAATGGCAAAAGTTCATTTGGTCCTTAACAAGGTGAGCTATTCTTTAAATATGATTTGAGATACAAATGTCAATTTATGATAATTTGTGTCTGAAGTTTCTAATAACACTCATTTTTTCATCAAAAATATATCCAATTTTACACACAAACATTAAATGCAAATGAACATGAACATGTTTTGTTTTAATATTGTTTATTTCATGAAGCTCAAAATCAGTCATGTGGACATATAACCATTATTAAAGCAATTTTTACACCAAAAATCCAGGATAAAACAATAAAAAGACTATCACCAAACAGACCTGTTAGCCAGAGGACAGTTTAAGACTATCACCAAACAGACCTGTTAGCCAGAGGACAGTTTAAGACTATCACCAAACAGACCTGTTAGCCAGAGGACAGTTTAAGACTATCACCAAACAGACCTGTTAGCCAGAGGACAGTTTAAGACTATCACCAAACAGACCTGTTAGCCAGAGGACAGTTTAAGACTATCACCAAACAGACCTGTTAGCCAGAGGACAGTTTAAGACTATCACCAAACAGACCTGTTAGCCAGAGGACAGTTTAAGACTATCACCAAACAGACCTGTTAGCCAGAGGACAGTTTAAGACTATCACCAAACAGACCTGTTAGCCAGAGGACAGTTTAAGACTATCACCAAACAGACCTGTTAGCCAGAGGACAGTTTAAGACTATCACCAAACAGACCTGTTAGCCAGAGGACAGTTTAAGACTATCACCAAACAGACCTGTTAGCCAGAGGACAGTTTAAGACTATCACCAAACAGACCTGTTAGCCAGAGGACAGTTTAAGACTATCACCAAACAGACCTGTTAGCCAGAGGACAGTTTAAGACTATCACCAAACAGACCTGTTAGCCAGAGGACAGTTTAAGACTATCACCAAACAGACCTGTTAGCCAGAGGACAGTTTAAGACTATCACCAAACAGACCTGTTAGCCAGAGGACAGTTTAAGACTATCACCAAACAGACCTGTTAGCCAGAGGACAGTTTAAGACTATCACCAAACAGACCTGTTAGCCAGAGGACAGTTTAAGACTATCACCAAACAGACCTGTTAGCCAGAGGACAGTTTAAGACTATCACCAAACAGACCTGTTAGCCAGAGGACAGTTTAAGACTATCACCAAACAGACCTGTTAGCCAGAGGACAGTTTAAGACTATCACCAAACAGACCTGTTAGCCAGAGGACAGTTTAAGACTATCACCAAACAGACCTGTTAGCCAGAGGACAGTTTAAGACTATCACCAAACAGACCTGTTAGCCAGAGGACAGTTTAAGACTATCACCAAACAGACCTGTTAGCCAGAGGACAGTTTAAGACTATCACCAAACAGACCTGTTAGCCAGAGGACAGTTTAAGACTATCACCAAACAGACCTGTTAGCCAGAGGACAGTTTAAGACTATCACCAAACAGACCTGTTAGCCAGAGGACAGTTTAAGACTATCACCAAACAGACCTGTTAGCCAGAGGACAGTTTAAGACTATCACCAAACAGACCTGTTAGCCAGAGGACAGTTTAAGACTATCACCAAACAGACCTGTTAGCCAGAGGACAGTTTAAGACTATCACCAAACAGACCTGTTAGCCAGAGGACAGTTTAAGACTATCACCAAACAGACCTGTTAGCCAGAGGACAGTTTAAGACTATCACCAAACAGACCTGTTAGCCAGAGGACAGTTTAAGACTATCACCAAACAGACCTGTTAGCCAGAGGACAGTTTAAGACTATCACCAAACAGACCTGTTAGCCAGAGGACAGTTTAAGACTATCACCAAACAGACCTGTTAGCCAGAGGACAGTTTAAGACTATCACCAAACAGACCTGTTAGCCAGAGGACAGTTTAAGACTATCACCAAACAGACCTGTTAGCCAGAGGACAGTTTAAGACTATCACCAAACAGACCTGTTAGCCAGAGGACAGTTTAAGACTATCACCAAACAGACCTGTTAGCCAGAGGACAGTTTAAGACTATCACCAAACAGACCTGTTAGCCAGAGGACAGTTTAAGACTATCACCAAACAGACCTGTTAGCCAGAGGACAGTTTAAGACTATCACCAAACAGACCTGTTAGCCAGAGGACAGTTTAAGACTATCACCAAACAGACCTGTTAGCCAGAGGACAGTTTAAGACTATCACCAAACAGACCTGTTAGCCAGAGGACAGTTTAAGACTATCACCAAACAGACCTGTTAGCCAGAGGACAGTTTAAGACTATCACCAAACAGACCTGTTAGCCAGAGGACAGTTTAAGACTATCACCAAACAGACCTGTTAGCCAGAGGACAGTTTAAGACTATCACCAAACAGACCTGTTAGCCAGAGGACAGTTTAAGACTATCACCAAACAGACCTGTTAGCCAGAGGACAGTTTAAGACTATCACCAAACAGACCTGTTAGCCAGAGGACAGTTTAAGACTATCACCAAACAGACCTGTTAGCCAGAGGACAGTTTAAGACTATCACCAAACAGACCTGTTAGCCAGAGGACAGTTTAAGACTATCACCAAACAGACCTGTTAGCCAGAGGACAGTTTAAGACTATCACCAAACAGACCTGTTAGCCAGAGGACAGTTTAAGACTATCACCAAACAGACCTGTTAGCCAGAGGACAGTTTAAGACTATCACCAAACAGACCTGTTAGCCAGAGGACAGTTTAAGACTATCACCAAACAGACCTGTTAGCCAGAGGACAGTTTAAGACTATCACCAAACAGACCTGTTAGCCAGAGGACAGTTTAAGACTATCACCAAACAGACCTGTTAGCCAGAGGACAGTTTAAGACTATCACCAAACAGACCTGTTAGCCAGAGGACAGTTTAAGACTATCACCAAACAGACCTGTTAGCCAGAGGACAGTTTAAGACTATCACCAAACAGACCTGTTAGCCAGAGGACAGTTTAAGACTATCACCAAACAGACCTGTTAGCCAGAGGACAGTTTAAGACTATCACCAAACAGACCTGTTAGCCAGAGGACAGTTTAAGACTATCACCAAACAGACCTGTTAGCCAGAGGACAGTTTAAGACTATCACCAAACAGACCTGTTAGCCAGAGGACAGTTTAAGACTATCACCAAACAGACCTGTTAGCCAGAGGACAGTTTAAGACTATCACCAAACAGACCTGTTAGCCAGAGGACAGTTTAAGACTATCACCAAACAGACCTGTTAGCCAGAGGACAGTTTAAGACTATCACCAAACAGACCTGTTAGCCAGAGGACAGTTTAAGACTATCACCAAACAGACCTGTTAGCCAGAGGACAGTTTAAGACTATCACCAAACAGACCTGTTAGCCAGAGGACAGTTTAAGACTATCACCAAACAGACCTGTTAGCCAGAGGACAGTTTAAGACTATCACCAAACAGACCTGTTAGCCAGAGGACAGTTTAAGACTATCACCAAACAGACCTGTTAGCCAGAGGACAGTTTAAGACTATCACCAAACAGACCTGTTAGCCAGAGGACAGTTTAAGACTATCACCAAACAGACCTGTTAGCCAGAGGACAGTTTAAGACTATCACCAAACAGACCTGTTAGCCAGAGGACAGTTTAAGACTATCACCAAACAGACCTGTTAGCCAGAGGACAGTTTAAGACTATCACCAAACAGACCTGTTAGCCAGAGGACAGTTTAAGACTATCACCAAACAGACCTGTTAGCCAGAGGACAGTTTAAGACTATCACCAAACAGACCTGTTAGCCAGAGGACAGTTTAAGACTATCACCAAACAGACCTGTTAGCCAGAGGACAGTTTAAGACTATCACCAAACAGACCTGTTAGCCAGAGGACAGTTTAAGACTATCACCAAACAGACCTGTTAGCCAGAGGACAGTTTAAGACTATCACCAAACAGACCTGTTAGCCAGAGGACAGTTTAAGACTATCACCAAACAGACCTGTTAGCCAGAGGACAGTTTAAGACTATCACCAAACAGACCTGTTAGCCAGAGGACAGTTTAAGACTATCACCAAACAGACCTGTTAGCCAGAGGACAGTTTAAGACTATCACCAAACAGACCTGTTAGCCAGAGGACAGTTTAAGACTATCACCAAACAGACCTGTTAGCCAGAGGACAGTTTAAGACTATCACCAAACAGACCTGTTAGCCAGAGGACAGTTTAAGACTATCACCAAACAGACCTGTTAGCCAGAGGACAGTTTAAGACTATCACCAAACAGACCTGTTAGCCAGAGGACAGTTTAAGACTATCACCAAACAGACCTGTTAGCCAGAGGACAGTTTAAGACTATCACCAAACAGACCTGTTAGCCAGAGGACAGTTTAAGACTATCACCAAACAGACCTGTTAGCCAGAGGACAGTTTAAGACTATCACCAAACAGACCTGTTAGCCAGAGGACAGTTTAAGACTATCACCAAACAGACCTGTTAGCCAGAGGACAGTTTAAGACTATCACCAAACAGACCTGTTAGCCAGAGGACAGTTTAAGACTATCACCAAACAGACCTGTTAGCCAGAGGACAGTTTAAGACTATCACCAAACAGACCTGTTAGCCAGAGGACAGTTTAAGACTATCACCAAATAGACCTGTTAGCCAGAGGACAGTTTAAGACTATCACCAAACAGACCTGTTAGCCAGAGGACAGTTTAAGACTATCACCAAACAGACCTGTTAGCCAGAGGACAGTTTAAGACTATCACCAAACAGACCTGTTAGCCAGAGGACAGTTTAAGACTATCACCAAACAGACCTGTTAGCCAGAGGACAGTTTAAGACTATCACCAAACAGACCTGTTAGCCAGAGGACAGTTTAAGACTATCACCAAACAGACCTGTTAGCCAGAGGACAGTTTAAGACTATCACCAAACAGACCTGTTAGCCAGAGGACAGTTTGTGGAGAAGTGATAGATATTGTGAAAGTGGCTGGTTAGATCCTCTGTAATCTCAAACAATATTTGTATATTTTCCTATATTTAGTAAATTTAACACACAGAAAAAAGTTTGAGATAAAGAATTAATTAATTAGCATCCAGGCATTTCTTTTTCTTCAAATATACTTACATACTATAACAGTCAAGGAAATTAGGAATTTGAATCCACAGGACATTCGGTCCTGTGAACTGTGAGGAATTACAGGACCGAACTAGATTATACAGGACCGACAATGAAATAATGATTTTTTTTTAAATAATAAATTTATTTTATTTAAGTGTCACATATTGATTGCATTAAACTTACAATCACAAAAAAAATATTCTGATTCCAAATGTTGTTGAAAAAAATATTTCTGAACGAAACAAAAAAAACAGGTTAAATGGTCGGTCCCTTAATATATGTAAAAAAAAAAAAAAATAGAATAAAATAAAATAATAGCTCTATGCTACCAGAAAAAGTATAATTAGAAACCAGAATTTAGAATTACAAAAGAATATATATATAGCTCTTTTGATCCATTGGCTTCGATGCACCAGTTGCAGACCATAACATTTTGTTCAACGTTGTGATGAAGCCAGGGTCAGTCGGTCCTGCTTCCATGAATCAATAAATTTATGTTCTCGGTCTTTTTCATACTGTTTCTTCCGTTCTCTCGTCTCCTCTTGAGTTACTTTTCTCTTTAATGGCTTTCCTGGTATGGCTTCTGTCTTACCGTAAATCTGCAAATTTTGGTGTAGGTTAATTTTGGCACTTCGTATTTAGGGGTCAAAATAGGCCAAAATAAAACCATAACCAAAATTTCCCGATTTACGGTATACTGCAAGAAAGCCATCACCACTGTATTTTGAAGTGATAATATGTTTCGAATTAACGACGATTGTTAATGAAGAAAACTCTGGAGAATAATATTTTTCCGAAATACCACGATCACTGTAGTCACACGAAATATTTTACGACATCAAAATATTACGACAATAACTGTCGTAAATAGTTAGTGTCCTTGCCAAAACTCATCATTATTTTAGATTTTTCTTGATCTAAAAATAACAAATAAAAGAGAATTTGAAATATTTTTAAGTTGAATATACCAAGAACCTCGATTTATCTATTCTTAAAGGCAGCGGCTGACAAAACAATTTACCGGACAGTCGGTCCGGTGAGTTAACGAAAACTACCGGACCGCCGTAAAATTTATCGGATGCGGTCCGTCGGTCCAGTGCCAATTTCCTTGACTGCTATAAAAGAAAAGAAGTCATATGAATGAGTCAATATGATTGCTTAGAAGCCTAATTTGATTAAACTTGTCTAGCATCTATGATTTTCACCAAGTTTCTTGTATGTTGTAGTATTTCATGATATTTATTGTTTTTCCCATATTTACATATTATATGCCACATTAATATTACAACAATAAACTTATTTACTATATAACTGTATTCATTTTTTTTTTTTTTTTTTTTTGTGGCCTTTTTTATTGCGACAGGTCACACATTGATCATCGCTCATAATTACCCATTCTAGGTACCTCCCTTTTTACCTACATGGCCTTGTTCTAATCATCATGTTAAACAACAATCAATCACACTGATTATTGTTATGCTATAAAATATGGGTTATCTCCCCTTTTTTGATATAACACCTTGTCCCACAAACCAACTGTGATATCTTTCATCTAAATAGTTTCAAAATAGATGTACATGATTTTCTTAAGCATATTGAAGTATTTTCAGTTGCTAGGTACCTGCAGTTTAATGCATGTTTTATCTGTGTCAGAGTGTATACCATCAATAAAGAAAGCATGTGGATATATCATAAAAGCTGCACCAATGCTGGGTTGGACATGAAAAGATTCTGATTACATGATGATTCTTCTCTGATCAAAGACTGCTCATGAAGGGTGTTAATAACACAATGTTTAATTACTTTCTTCTTCTAATAGCAGGTAGTAATGAACTTTGTATGTTCTTCAGGAGTACAACAAGATGGATATAAGAAATTATTACACACAATCTACATCAAATTTTTATTTTACATTATTAAGCATGCAATTTTATGTGTAATTATTGTCTTGCTAAATAGAAATTACTGTTACTCTTCAATAGAAGCTTTTTAATACAACCCATTACAAGATGACTCCATTGCTCAAAGGTATCATAAAATTTTAAAATGCTGATACATTTAACATGCATTTGATTAGTAGGAAAAGAGAAATTTGACTTGCTGAACACAATTTGTCTAAATAATTGTGAGAACAGCCTTGAAATTGTCCTATTACTGTAAATTTGCTACATGTAATACATAACATTGACATTACTGCATATATACTACAGCATAGTATTAAAATAGAACTAGAAGGGGTACAAAAAGACAAAAGAATTGGGAGACTGATCCAGACTACAAGAAAAAAGTGGAGGCCCATGCATAAATAAAACCTATATGCACTCGCTGCAAAAGGGGCCAGGAAAGCTCCCCCAAAGACTTGCTTTACTACATGTTTTATAGACTACATCAATAGACATAAAATTTTCCGACAATATTGTATATATATATGCATATGTACTCTTACTCCAAGAGTCTATACATGTATTTAACACTACGATGGATGGATTAGGTCAAGTTTTGGACTTACTATCACAAGACCTAAGACCTTAACTGATCATCTCAAGTCTTAGAAAAGTAGCATCAGTATCAGACAAGCTATTGACTTCTTGTCTCCAGGCCTCAAAATATCATATTCTTCTATGAATAGAACTTTTCCATAGGAGTACGGATGTCTTCTATGAGGTCACTAAATATATCCATGAAATGTTGGAATATTAAATATATCACAGTTATATAGGACAATGGCATTAACTTTACATCAAATATCCATGAAATGTTGGAATATTAAATATATCACAGTTGAAGCTATATAGGACAATGGCATTAACTTTACATCAAATTTTCAAATTATATTTACTTTTTTACAATTCATGGAAGAAAAAACGTGTTTCCATTCACCCAAATTACCAAATTTGAAAATCTTTAACTCTGTGAAATTTAAGGTTTTTTAACCTTGATCTGCTAAACTCCACTCAGACAGGATTTCTCATACTTGTGAAAGTTATTGCTACATATCATATAACACCTTATGGTAGAACCTATTAATCTACCATTTAGTCAAACCTTGGAGAATTGAGTATGTCTTAAAACAACATCTAACTGACAATACAAACCATTTGATTGTTGTTTGTAAGATATACAAGTACACAAATTGTTCTGTTTTGCATGACTTGCAGAAGCACTGTAAATTTTCAATTTTATTTTACAAAATTTCATTGACACATGAAGTATAGTGCAGATTTGTGATCTGTCAGTAATATTATGACATACCATGAATCACTATAAAGTATGATAATGTACTTGTACTTGTTGTACCTACAGTCAAATAATTTATGGTCTTTGTCAGTATCAGCAACAGATGATTTTTATTTTTGCAAATGACCTCAAGAAATGTGTATTTTGAATATTAATTTTCCATATGATATCAAGTTGGCCAGGAAAAAATAACAAGAATGGATTACATGTTTGATTTCAAGCTATTACTGTGTATTAATGTGTATTCCCCCCCCCAATACAAAACCAGTAGTCTGGGAATTTCCTCCATTCTTATTTAACTTGGTTAAAAAGAGAGGAGTTAGCATTATATCCTTTCTGGAAAAATAAATTATGTATCTCTTCAAAACAAAAGTGCTTAATCAAGTTCAAGTTTATTTGTTTGATGGTGTTTAATGCCACTTTCAACAATATTTCAGCTATATCGTGGCAGTCAGTTTTATTGGTGGAGGAAACCGGAGGACCCGGAAAAAAACCACCGACCTGTCGCAAGTCGCTGACAAACTTTATCACATAATGCTGTACAGCTCACTCTGATCGAGATTTGAACTCACAACATTAGTGATGATAGGCACTGATTGCGTAGGTAGTTCTAAATCCAACTACCATACGATCACAGCCACTTTGCTTAATCAAGAAATTTTCATTTTATCACATTAAAACATAATAGGAAAAACCAAGGTGATGAATTTCATAATGATCATTACACAATAGAAGTACTTAATTGAATCTATAAACCTCTTGATGTTTCCAAATACAAAAATCTGAGAAAATTTGCCATAAATTGTCAATTTTTTTGTCATAATGTGAGCAGACATGACTTTATAACATCGTTAAAACATCACGTGTGACAGTCTTTTGTAATAAAGCACCTGCTCCTATTTGACTCCTCAAGATTAGGCTTTTTCTTAAACATTATATCTAATTTCTCGTTTCATTTTTTTGTCAATACATTTGTACTAGGAACCAAATATGACATCTACCGTACCTAGTCACTATCATTTTGCATTAAATTGATAATGCAGAGAATCTCTATTTCAGTTTTAACCAATTTTAAATACAGTAAATGATAATAAAATTGAAGAGGGATATCAATTTGCTATCCCAAATTTGTATTAATTATAAAAATAAATTGAGTGGTTAACTATTTAAACCATAAACACCAACTTTATAAACTGGGCAAAATTTGTTAATGAATTTTTCAGGAGATTGGTTTATCAGTAAAAACCAATAGACTTCATACAGTAGCATCTCATCTGGTACCCTAAGATAAAATGTTCCTGCATAATATTTGTTTTCTCTAAGGGCCTACAAAATAAACCGCTGAATATGGTTTTTAACCACAAATATCTTGCATGCAAAATGAAACATCTCTCTGACTCCCTCACATCTGATAATCAGATAAAAGTTTTTTGGAAAAAAATTGAAATAAAAAAATTAATAACAGCTGTAAACAAATTTTCAAATCACAAATTAGCAAAAAAAAGGAAATTGTAATAAATTGAAAAATCACATCCATCTTCATTAAGCATTGTGTTGCAAATCGTAAATCACAAACAAAAATGGAATAATTAAACGCATAATGAATTTTCCATTTTCCCAGCTATTTTAGGGGAAGCAATAAAATAATTAGGAGGGAATAAAAAAAAGAAGATTTTATCTCCTACGCTGGCAGACATAGAATTAACGTGAGGAGAAAGCAGCCGTGGAAGATTGAAGTTACTAGATAGAAAATCTGCTTGTCTGTTTTACAGCCACATCAGATGTACTGAATTATTAACAGAATTTAGAATGAAGTCTCTCAGATATTTCAGTGGATAAATTGTCCCCTCTTTTAATAGCTATAGTACATTGTATATAGTAGCAATCAAAATATTACCCCACCTCCCACACACATCCTCTTGCTCTGTTTTTTTGGTGCAGAGAGATCATGAACACATACATTTTATGTTCCATCCTATCTTGTTTTTTTTCTTTTTCTGTAATTAGTACTTTATGAAGTAAGGTACCCCCCCCCCTCCACTTCAATCTAACCATGCAATCAACCACATAGGTGGAATTTATACAAAATGTAGTTTTATGATTCTTTGGTTAAAAAAAATCAGATCTAAAGAAAAAAATCCTACCTCAAGTAAAGAATCCTACCTCAGGCAAGGATAATCCAATTAAAAGAAGGAAGACAGACCCACATCAAATCTCTATACTGGTGTCCACTATAAACATTATGTATTGATGCTGACCAAACTACAAAGCTAAAACAAGCCATCCATCATCCCAGCTGACATATACTATTTACTTAGGTTATAATCAGATACAAATTACCTGTGCAATAATTGACAGGTGGAAATCTATTACTAATTACTTTAAATTGGAAGATTGCATGGCATCTAAGTACTCTGTATAACTATCTACAATCTGTTGGGGCTTTTAAATAGAGGCAAAAAAATGGAAATATTGATTAATGCTCGAAAATACATCTATCTGATGTTTCATAGATCTCATTAATGTTTCCTGTATGCTACATTCTATCTACAATTCTAGGGGGATTTTAAAAAGATATGAATTTAAACAATGGATGTACAAAGACATAATTTCAAGTCAAGTTTAAATTAAACTACAAAATGGATAACTGAAGGATTTGAATACAAATCAAAGAAACTCCAAAACTATAAGTAATCTTATTATATACATAGAACAAACACAATGTCTTCCTTCAGTCTTTCATCTTCAGGAAATGAGAACTAGTAATTCCAACTTAAAATGAAGGAGATGTGCACAAAAAAAATTTGATTAAATATTTAAGTAAAAAAAGGGCAATAACTCCTTCAAAATGATCTGAAACAATATGGGAATCTGTTAATAAACAAATATGTTAAACTTTGAGGATTTCCCATGAAAATGTTGAAGAAGTTGCATGTAGAAACTTTTTAATGATGTATTAAAAGTGAAAAAGGTCAAGAACTCCTTCACAAATGGTTTGATCTGAAGGTGATAAGCAAGCATACAAAGTTTTGAGGAATTCCCATTTAATGTCTAGAAGGAGTGGTATGTACACATTTTTGTGATGCATGGGCGTGCAGAGAACATGTCTCCCCCAGAATGAGGGGAGAAAAAATTAGATTGAAATAAAACAAAATACATGTACATATTAGTCCACATAGAGTAATAAACAATATATTACCTACAATATAATGAACCGTGATGTCATCCTATGACTATCACAATCTAAAGGTTAAAGATGGTCAATTATTGGTAATGTTTGGTACAGATCATAGACCTATTAAACAATCAATACTTAATACTTCTACAGCTTTAAATGGGGGCTTCTCTTCAATAACATATAAAGAATGTAACAAATTGGTCTACCAAACAATAATGGTGGAAAATAAAACTTGGCAACTCTGAGAAAATATTCTCTTACATATATAACAGCTGGTTTATAATCAACAACAAAAAATAAATAGTGTACTGACGAGTTTGATCCCTTGAAATCTTTCCAGCAATATCATAATAACATATGATAACACTTGTTATACAAGACATAAAATATCACATATCATTTTATAGTCTATTTAGTTACAACTCAAGTCTTATATCTTTAACATCATTCTTTTCTCTTCCTGATCCAGCACTTGAAATGAAGAAAATACAAGTAGATTCAGATGGAGAAATCAGAGTTTGTATGAACACGTTTTTTTAAAATTTATTCTATAAATATACATTTTCAAAGCAAACAAACCACATCCATGGTGTAATGGTTAGTGTGTTCACCTCCAGTGGAGTGACATGTCTACCCATGTAATGGTTAGTGTGCTCACCTCCAGTGGAGTAACATGTCTACCCGTGTAATGGTTAGTGTGCTCACCTCCAGTGGAGTGACATGTCTACCCGTGTAATGGTTAGTGTGTTCACCTCCAGTGGAGTGACATGTCTACCCATGTAATGGTTAGTGTGCTCACCTCCAGTGGAGTAACATGTCTACCCGTGTAATGGTTAGTGTGCTCACCTCCAGTGGAGTGACATGTCTACCCGTGTAATGGTTAGTGTGTTCACCTCCAGTGGAGTGACATGTCTACCCGTGTAATGGTTAGTGTGCTCACCTCCAGTGGAGTGACATGTCTACCCGTGTAATGGTTAGTGTGTTCACCTCCAGTGGAGTGACATGTCTACCCGTGTAATGGTTAGTGTGTTCACCTCCAGTGGAGTGACATGTCTACCCGTGTAATGGTTAGTGTGCTCACCTCCAGTGGAGTGACATGTCTACCCGTGTAATGGTTAGTGTGCTCACCTCCAGTGGAGTGACATGTCTACCCGTGTAAAGGTTAGTGTGCTCACCTCCAGTGGAGTGACATGTCTACCCGTGTAATGGTTAGTGTGCTCACCTCCAGTGGAGTGACATGTCTACCCGTGTAATGGTTAGTGTGCTCACCTCCAGTGGAGTGACATGTCTACCCGTGTAATGGTTAGTGTGCTCACCTCCAGTGGAGTGACATGTCTACCCGTGTAATGGTTAGTGTGCTCACCTCCAGTGGAGTGACATGTCTACCCGTGTAAAGGTTAGTGTGCTCACCTCCAGTGGAGTGACATGTCTACCCGTGTAATGGTTAGTGTGCTCACCTCCAGTGGAGTGACATGTCTACCCGTGTAATGGTTAGTGTGCTCACCTCCAGTGGAGTGACATGTCTACGCGTGTAATGGTTAGTGTGTTCACCTCCAGTGGAGTGACATGTCTACCCGTGTAAAGGTTAGTGTGCTCACCTCCAGTGGAGTGACATGTCTACCCGTGTAATGGTTAGTGTGCTCACCTCCAGTGGAGTGACATGTCTACCCGTGTAATGGTTAGTGTGCTCACCTCCAGTGGAGTGACATGTCTACCCGTGTAATGGTTAGTGTGCTCACCTCCAGTGGAGTGACATGTCTACCCGTGTAATGGTTAGTGTGCTCACCTCCAGTGGAGTGACATGTCTACCCGTGTAAAGGTTAGTGTGCTCACCTCCAGTGGAGTGACATGTCTACCCGTGTAATGGTTAGTGTGCTCACCTCCAGTGGAGTGACATGTCTACCCGTGTAATGGTTAGTGTGCTCACCTCCAGTGGAGTGACATGTCTACGCGTGTAATGGTTAGTGTGTTCACCTCCAGTGGAGTGACATGTCTACCTGTGTAATGGTTAGTGTGCTCACCTCCAGTGGAGTGACATGTCTACCCGTGTAATGGTTAGTGTGCTCACCTCCAGTGGAGTGACATGTCTACCCGTGTAATGGTTAGTGTGCTCACCTCCAGTGGAGTGACATGTCTACCCGTGTAATGGTTAGTGTGCTCACCTCCAGTGGAGTGACATGTCTACCCGTGTAATGGTTAGTGTGCTCACCTCCAGTGGAGTGACATGTCTACCCGTGTAATGGTTAGTGTGCTCACCTCCAGTGGAGTGACATGTCTACCCGTGTAATGGTTAGTGTGCTCACCTCCAGTGGAGTGACATGTCTACCCGTGTAATGGTTAGTGTGCTCACCTCCAGTGGAGTGACATGTCTACCCGTGTAATGGTTATTGTGCTCACCTCCAGTGGAGTGACATGTCTACCCGTGTAATGGTTAGTGTGCTCACCTCCAGTGGAGTGACATGTCTACCCGTGTAATGGTTATTGTGCTCACCTCCAGTGGAGTGACATGTCTACCCGTGTAATGGTTATTGTGCTCACCTCCAGTGGAGTGACATGTCTACCCGTGTAATGGTTAGTGTGCTCACCTCCAGTGGAGTGACATGTCTACCCGTGTAATGGTTAGTGTGCTCACCTCCAGTGGAGTGACATGTCTACCCGTGTAATGGTTAGTGTGCTCACCTCCAGTGGAGTGACATGTCTACCCGTGTAATGGTTAGTGTGCTCACCTCCAGTGGAGTGACATGTCTACCCGTGTAATGGTTATTGTGCTCACCTCCAGTGGAGTGACATGTCTACCCGTGTAATGGTTAGTGTGCCCACCTCCAGTGGAGTGACATGTCTACCCGTGTAATGGTTATTGTGCTCACCTCCAGTGGAGTGACATGTCTACCCGTGTAATGGTTAGTGTGCTCACCTCCAGTGGAGTGACATGTCTACCCGTGTAATGGTTATTGTGCTCACCTCCAGTGGAGTGACATGTCTACCCGTGTAATGGTTAGTGTGCTCACCTCCGGTGGAGTGACATGTCTACCCGTCGACTGTTGCTTCAGTGAGCTACCACTATAGGGGTTAGGATTATATTCAACAATATTTCAGCTATATGGTGGCGGTCAGTTTTATTTGTGGATGAAACCGGAGGACCCAGAGAAACTCAAATACCTGTCGCAAGTCACTGACAAACTTTATCACATAATGTTGTATTGAGTACACCTCGCCTGAGCGGGATTCGAACTCACAACTTTAGTGGTGATAGGCATTGATTGCATAGGTAGTTGTAAATCCAACTACCATCAATCACGATGATGATGGTCCACTACCACTAAAACAATCATGTTGGTTTATATAATTAGTACAGAGTGGACATCATTTAATCAAAATGCAACTTGCTTTCGCTATGATATAGCTGAAAAATTGGTCAATTGGCATTAAACAACAATCACTCACTAACTCAAAGTAAACAAGGGACTATATATCTGTATCCTACATTTGGCATTTGTCTGAACATCAAAATTTACCTGTGCAAGGTGTATCCAACATGTCATCACATATAAATAATGGTTATATAAAATCACATGACTATTGTTAATCAACAAGGATAATGACGATTTAATAACCACATTATTCATGTGAACATATGGTAATTTATTGTTTTTTCCCCAAAAAGACACCTGTCGTATGTCTCTGATTGTTACCTAATATAAAAACCATGGTTATTATTCTAGAATTAAATATCAATATGAAAAAAAAAACACATTTTGTTTATTACTCCAAGTGAATGTTGCAATCAAAACCCTATTTGAAAACAATCATCAAATGAAACTATAGGAGATGTTACAATCACAAGGTTTTGTATGTAAAGCTGAGAAAGGGAAATAACCGGGAATTAATAACTTTAACTTCCCAAATACATCTCAATATGATTGCAATGAAGTGTGCCATATAAGAAAATCATCAAATTTAAGTGCCTGGGCCAGGAACTGGATATCTAATGTCATATGTCATGGTCTATTTTATGTTCAATGGTTTGATATTGGTGAAATTACTGACAATCACTGTTTAAACTTTTTTTTCTCCAAATTTCGGAAAAGATATGATTAAAAGGTATTGTGACACAAACGATGAAATATAACAAACAAAATGATCCAGATATGTCCACCATGCTACACAGTCAACTAAAAAAATAGTATGAAAAAATAATGAAAAGAAAATAACTTAATTATAAAATCTAATTTGGTAGAGTATGTAGCAAAATATTATTTCTTTTTAAAATTTCTCCTGTGTAAAATATAGATTCTTACTTTGTGGTGAGTGAATTATCGGAGTTCTCCAATCGAGGTAGTTAAATTATGGAATTTTAAGTCTGAGCCTTGGCGAGGATTTAAAATTCCATAATTTAACTACTGAGATTGGAGAACTCCGATAATTCACTCACAACAATGTAAGAATCTGTTTCTCTAATTTTTTTAAACAAAATTTAAATCGATATGCAAATTCTCCCAACCTTTATACTGCCCCTTTAGTCTTTCCTTTGAGAGATTGCTACGCATCCTGTTACCATGGTTGCAAAATGATATAGATGTTTCAAATATTTAAATGAAACCAAATGAATTAATAACTTTTGATATTTTATAACGACAGTATTTAACGAAACAAAAATATTTTTAAATTTGTCTATATTTCCTGAAAAATGAGATTTCCAACGAAATATTAGCACGGACAGATCTCCAATTATAATAACAACAATGGCGGAACAGCTGAAACCGATGAATCATCTGATATCTGATTCATATATTTCAGACTGAAATAAATGCATAAGCTCCTCGGGTACTGTAGGAGGTGAGTCAGAATTTCCTGGATCGTTTGATACCTCAGGCTCAGTTAGGACGTCAAACCTGTATCTTGCTTCAGTGAGAATTTTTCCATTCTCGAGTTTGATCTCCCATAATGGGAACTCAAAGTTTTCATTTTTCCCTATTGTGATCCCCTTTTCACACGAGAGAAGTCTGACTCTTTGTCCCCTTTCCAAAACTTCGTTTAGGGACATCTTTTATTTTGCAGACGACACGATCGCGATTTTGTTTACACAGTAACAAAGGAAGCTTTACGTGTATCCATGTATCGAGTAGGCTAAGTCCGAAACGTTCGAATGCCAACTGTTCTGATCCCGGTAAGTCCCTCCAAACAGGGCGCACATCACAGCAGTAAAACATTTAACCACACGCATCACAAAAATGGAATTAAGTTACTTTTTACATGTAAATGGTATTTAGGCCTACAATATCTTTCAATATTTTATAAAATGATCGATCACAGTTGGAGAGAAAGTAGTCCCGACAGAATAAAAATTAACCAATCAGGTGCCGAGAATAGTTAAATTCACTAGTGAGGAGAACAATTTTTCCACAATCGGTTGTGAAATGTGGAAATAATAAAAAAAAAATAGAGAATACATATTCTATGCCTTAACTGAAAGTTCTCAAAGAACATAAAAAAAAACATTTCAATTTTTATCAAATTTATTGTATTTCTATGATACAAAAAACAGTTAAAACAGTTAAATAAAAAGCTGATTTCCTGCGAATCATTTGCCAAAAAGTTAAATAATACACTGTTTTGATAAAAGAATGAAACATTGTTTAAAATTTAGGAGATTTAGTCACTTCTCTGAGTGCAGTATTGATTTAAAGATTAGGAGGCAGCCAAAAACAAGAATTTATAAATTACCTGTACCACACAAATAATGTTTCAGCATTTTGGTGCAGAAATTATGTAACTTAAGGAAGGACAATTTCCTGGCAGATGCAGAATCATATCTTTATAACAAACAACAGTAATGTCAATCAAAACAGGGGGAATACAGGTTTTTTTGCAATTCTAAAATTCTTAATTTATCATACACATGGAAAAATCAAATTAATGTCAGAATTTCAAGAAATTACTTCGAAACACAATAAAAATAGGCACTGAAATTTAGTTTCCAGGAGTTATACGAGTGCCATAAAAAAGATTCTTGCTAAAGATTGAAAAGAAACAAGGCCTTCGTATCAAATGCTAATTTATGAAGATTTATAGAAAACAGTTGGTAAAAAATCGCCATATTACATGGTATTTTGAGATTGTAATCTTTCAGAAACATTTTATTAAGTAAAGTAATCTAAAAATCAGGAATCAAGACTATCATATTTTTGTGAAAATATTACTTTCACTATGACTAAAATTAAACATATGTTCTAAATAATAAAGTTTTTTATAGACATGGAAGTACTTAATAAAACTTCTTTAATGATATTGCTTTGTGATATATTTATGCTGACATTAGTCATTGACTAGTAATTTCTAAAGCATAAGATACAAATAAAAAAAAGCTATTATTATTTCAAATTTCATTTACTATTAAAATGAAAAGAAAATTAAAATCTAAATACAAAATGGAAAGAAAATGGCGTAAAATAGAAGAAAATAAGAAAAGTTAATTGTGGATGTGAAAATCTAAACTATGGTTTAGACGCAGGTAAATTTAAAGCATAATTAAAAATGTTCAGGAGTGAGTGGTGATTAATGCCACGTAAACAATGTTTCAGCTATATAATGGTAAGAAGTTACATTTTGATGAGAGGATGATGATGTCTACTTTGTACTAGACCAACACACTTGAATTTTTTTAGTGCTAGCTCACTGAAACAACAATCCATGGGCAAACATGTTTATTCACTCGGATACATTATCCTGATTTAGAACCAACTAGTTTTTGCTCCCACCCCTTAATGCTGCATGCTTGTAACAGAGAAGAAGCAAATACCAATTTTATAGTGTTTGGTTTGACCTAATGGGGGCTCAAACTTATTTTGCAACAGAAAAACCTGTCATTGATGACTGCATAGCTTAAAATACAATATTATACAATTATAGCTTTTGTATGAAGTCGATACATGGTTATATCGACCAAACAGAAGTATATCAACTGAGGATGTAGTCCGAGGTCGATATACTTCTGTTGGTTGATATAAACCACGTATCGACCTCATACAAAAGCTACAATTGTTATATTATTAATCCACATTATTGACAAATATAAGGAAAATTTAGCAGGAATTAAAAATATTTGTCTAATGCTGTAACTTTTGATTTCTGTATATATATATCACTGCATTTTTTTTTTATTATGGATTTTGGGTAAAGTAATGTTTATTTTTACTAACGTACTGTATGAGTACTGTATGATCGTGCATTCTGCTATTTTCTATATTACAAAAATCATTGACAGTGCAACCTTTGTTTATACAGTATATCATGTGATTTTGTATCTACCAATCAAATTTTAAGAATGATATCAGATTAATAATATACAGTTATATCCTAAATATCCTAAGTATATAGGAAGATGCTGCTAGATTTTTAGTAAATTGAATGATTCCAAGAAAATTTATAGGTTATTTTTGACGCAAAAACATGTCATGCCCACACATTCTTTATCTTTTGGTAAGATACCATGTAGAAGCTATGTGCAATCTATAAGTAGTAGATTAATGTACATATTGAACTGACACAATAAAACACTGATATAAAATGTAAGAGTGCTGCATACAAATTCAACCTCTGTCTTTTTTATGACATATCCAAATCAACCAATAACTTCTTAATAACTTGCTCTTTCAACCTGCTAAAATATTAAACAAAATTCCATATGGCAATAAGCAAGCATGCAAAGTTTTAAGTCAAAAAGGGCAATAGCACAATCAAAACTCTCTGTATGATAGTTAGCATGTCAAGTTTTGAAGAATTCCCATTTAAGATGTAGGAGTTGAGCATACAAACGTTTTGATAAAATATTCTAAGTAAATGAAGTGTATAACTCTTACAGAAATGGTCCGATCAAGGAGGTAGGGTAGGATTATGGTGCTTAATGCCATTTTCAACAAAATTCTAGTTATATGGTGGCGGTGGTCAAATTTGCTATACTATTATACCAATCTACATATAGTAATAAGTAAGCATACCAACTTTTGTGATGGACAGACAGACAGACAGGAAGAAACAATATACCCCCCCCCCCCCATACATACATGGGCGTGATACATAATAATCTGAGAGAAGGAAGGGTTTAACACCCACTTATATTGTTATCATGAAATCCATGATGATAATTGTAATAGAAATCTATACATGGTATTAATGCCACGAGATATTTTCTTTGAAACGCTAAAAAAACTGATACTATAACTAATAACAGTCTTATTAATGTAAGTAATATGAATAATTATTATGACATTTCCTGTATGTTTCTGTAAATGTTACACCTAAAACTTCAGCTTAAGGGTGTAGACCTGGGTTACCTTAAAATTTTCCCATCGTTCAATTTTTTTTAGATTTGCATCATAGAAAAGTTATGTCTAAATACATTATCTGCCAAAGTTTCACAAAATTTCACTGTGCCATTTTCTCCATAGCACATCCTAAATATAGCAATTTTGAGGGTATTCTTAATGCCAGATGCCTGAGATGGTAATACTAGTTTCGGAAGATTCTAATAGATATGTACATTCATTTCTGATTGAAAGAGAATATTTTGGCTTTAATACACTTCAGAGTGTTGTTGTTGAATAAATATGAAATATCTAACATATCTGAATATCCTGTTTGGAGATAATCATGTGCAAAACAGTGGAAACTGCAAAAAACGGGGGATGCCCTGAGGACCACCTTGGTATTACAAATCGGATTAAAAAAATTCCTGTCGATTAATTTCCACCAAAAAATGTCACACTGAAGAATAGACATATAGACATCATTGCACCAAATTTTACAAACTTTTACCGTCAGATTTTTTAAATATTTAAATTTATGTTTTTCATGGATGGCACCCAGAAAAAAATGAAATTGTCAAGGAAAGTTATCACACACCCATCCTTTGCTAGTTTCTTTGTTTGTGAGATAAAAAATAACTAGTTACCAATAACAAAAAGCTTTTGAATTCTTATAATTGATAGTGGATGTCCAAATTACCAAATGACTGCATTTGTCTTTTTTATTTTCTAGTCGGCTGGGAAAGGGAAGGGGGGTGGTTTGAGGGTGACTCTACTTGATTAATTCATTACAAAAAAAACACAAAAAAAACACAGACAGCCACCCAGCTGTATTTTTAAATTCCTTCAAATTCTGTGCTCCAGTATTCGTTTGATTCTGGTTATTCTTTAGTTGTCTTAGGAGAAGAGGGGTGGCGGTATAAGAGAGGATCAGATATTACAATTTTCCCCCCAAACATAGCTTTCTATTTTTTTACTACCATAAAATGAATTTGCTCTATAGTTTCATAATATTTAAGATTCTGGTGTATATATTTAATTATTTTTTTTGACAAACCCTTGAAATTCAATAGAAAAAGGTTGTCACACAAATTGTGTTACATTTCTGGCATTTTTGACAACATATTTCGATGAAAATTTTTTCTGGAAAAGAGATATTTCAATGATATTTTGTGGGCACCAGCATATAATAATAACACACTGCCTGACACTGGCATAAGCAGCAATAAGATATAAAAATACAAGGAGCATAGCCATGGAAATGGTCATATCCAATGAAAACAATCTTCGTCACCAAGAAGCTTGGAATTGAGAGGGAATTTTCAAATGCACAGATGATCATATATTTGAGAAGACACTGAAAATAGAGTTATCTCCCATACCCCAGGCCTACACACTTAAATCAACAGATTATGTTATTATTATTATTATTATGTCAACCACAATAAAACATCTTGTTCTGCCATTTACAATCCTATTTTAATCATGCAGACATAATGACACTTGTTATTATATTTTGTATATTGTTATTTTGTGAACAATTAAGGCAATTATTCCCATACAATGAAACAATATAATAGGATCTTAAATTAACAGTAAGAAAACACCAAATGTTCAAATTGCTACATCATCCAGTCAGACTGTCTACATTTTATTAAAAATACATGGTCAAATTTCTTTTTATATGATCACCCATGATAACACTGAGAACGGTCACACAGGATCTGTGATCATTTAATTTAGTTCAATTTAAAAGAGCTGCTGAGCAACATGCTGCTGTATGAAGAGATACAACAAGACTGTTTAACAGAATTATGTCAGCAAGAAGCAGGAAATGTGATCTAAACAAGACATCTCTGAGGGAAGCCCAGGTTATAGAGATATGATTTAGTAACTAAATTTTTGCTTCCAACTTCCCATATGATCCTATCCTATATATTGAAAAACTGAGGTGGTGGCCATTTTGTTTTTCGTTGGCACTAAAAATTCAAAATTATTACAGGATCATATAATAAAAAATATTTATTTTTCAATTTCTATCATGGTACATCACTGCCATTTTGGATGTCAGATTGGAACAAGTGAAGAATAATTTTTAGGAAAACTCAATATCATTTCTGTAAAGATATGATTCAAACAATTTGTGGATTCATTAGGTGAATATCTGGTCATATTTCAGCCAATAAGAAATGTTACATCCAATTGGATGTCAGATCAAAATAAAATTAGGTATCAGTTTTTCAGAAACCACCCAAAATATGTTAATCATCTCTGTATATTATTCATTTTTTTTCATGGCCAAGTGATTTCTAAATAGATTTTTTAGTTATATTTCAGTCAATCAGAAAATGTATGCTCCAAGGTAACCATACAGAATGTTGTTTTCAAAATGAGGAATTAATAGTAAAAAAATGCAAGTCTGATCAACAATCCATACAAGTTCAAACAAGAGGTTCAAATGACCAATTGGTTCTAGAGAAGACAAGTTTTAATCTTTAATGTTGTATAAAGTACACCTCGCCCATGAGTGGTATTCGAACTCAAAACTTTATCCTATGGCCAGGTGATGTAATGAATACACAGCCTTTGCCAACAGAAAAGCAAAACACCCAGCTGTCTAATACCAGAGATGTCATGGACAGTATAAAGAGTACCAGGAATTTAGATTTGTCAGTTATTAGTGCAAATCAAAACATTTTGATCAACGACCACTCCAAATCAACAGTTTCTACTGTCAAATACAATTATAAAACAGTAATCTTTACAAAGTAGATAATGATAAGTTAGACACCAGAGTTCTTCAGATCACTGTAGATAAACAAACACAGGTTTTAGCACATGTCAAATACAAACTATAATATGTACACCTTTTAATCATATAGTATTTTTATAGACACCATATGCTAATAATTACGAATGGTTGTGAAAACACAAACCAGACAGGAAGAACATGAGAGGCAGATATTTTCTACAGAGTTACTGCCAAACTCCATGCTGGAATACTGACATTCACAACATCATCTGAAAGTCAAAACATTTCTATACTGATGTATTAGGGTTACAAAACATATTTACTGACATTTAACAAGTTTTAATTGAGTTTTGTATGAAATTTCAGAACTAATGTACTGGAAAACAGTTGTATGTAATAATACACCACTTAACTTTTATTTACTCAAAACATATTTCAAATTTCTCAGAAAATGCTAAGTAATAAAATACTATTGTAGTATAACAAATGAGAGAGTGAGTGCACTGCTTACCTCAGATGAGTAGTATTTGAGCTATGTTGTTCATAACAATAACAAGGTCATAAACAATAAATCATGTAGGTAAAATGGTGGCACTGGGAAGGACAGATGTAGTAGGTAAAATGGTGGCACTGGGAAGGACAAAGGCTTTGATTGCCCATTACAGAGACAGAGACAGACTTTCTGAAAAGAGGAGCAGAAAAGACAGTAAAAATGGGGTGTCAATCAAACATTTGACCACAAAAATCCCAATAGTGAAGACATTATCAATAAAATGGTGTTCTAGGACCCGTACTGCCTAGATCCCCCTATTAAAGGTACAAGAACTTCTTTATAATTTTTGCTTTGTTCTATTTGTCAGTTTTATACTTTATACTTTAAGTACTGTTTATTTGTTGAGTGTTTATGTTTGTACTTTTGATGTTCGCCAACATGTGGTTTTCATCAATAAACTATTTGATTTGATTTGATTTTATAATGGACATAGTTGCAAAATTTTGTCATGCAACAAGCCATCAATGACTGCACCTTACAAATACCACAAATGCCAAATTTATACTCAACTTAATATATGGCCAGAAAAGTTCATATATGTGAATTGTACATATTGATGTATTTTTGTACTAGACCATTAATATTATAAAATGGATTCTTGTAGCTCTGTCAAATCTGCTGTCATCTCACCAGTGCATGTTACACTTGACTTGACTAGCTTGGCAGGCCTTGCTGTCTCATTAATGCTGCTATGGAACAGTAAAATAAATCTATGGAGTGAAATTGGTCCAGACAGAATAAAGTTAACAGTAAAATATTCTCATATATACTAGGAAGAAATATCCCATGGATTATTTCAACTGTGAACCTTTTAATCTAGGAAAATTTGTAACTGTGGATTTATATTACTAGAAACATAGTCCATCCGAACTTAATTTATAAACAAAAATATATCACTTACATATGCTTAGCAGAAAACAGGAAGTACTAATTTTACAAAGTACTGATACTTGTTTTTATCCAACCAGGGCTGGACTATGTCCCAGAAACCATTACACCAATAAGGTCAGTTGTAGAACAAAGAAAGGCTCAATTCCATAATACTGGGTAATTAAATGGCTGCCCCTAATTGATCATACAATGAAATCTGACTAACACTGTAAAGTAACCAGATACAATTTACTTAAAGGCATACAGGCTGTCAGAATTGAATTTTTTTGTTTATATTAAAAGCTGCCAATATTCGATGTTTTTATACTAATAAAATGTTCTGAACAAGAAGCCAGGTTTAAAAAATATGCTATAATGTCGTAATTAGTGAAAAGAATTCGAAATTCTGTTGGTAAAATCACCATTAACATGACCTAATTATAAGTCGGCTGCTTTTCCGAAGTTTGCCGAATACTGATAACTTCTATAAATAACCAGGAAGCATGTTGCATGTAAATTCATTAGAATTAATATAATTTAAGAAATATATCTATGAAATTGGATCCTGGGGTAATCAGTTAATATTATACAATGGTATTTAGTAAGAATGACCCTTAAAATCGGAAATACGTGATGAAATCAATAAAAACAAACCCAAACTCTGCAAAGGGGCCCGATAAAGAGAAAATTGTAAAGAAATTGTATTGCATATTATTGACAACACTTGAGTTTTCTTGATTATATTTTTTTAGAAAAAAACCAGACATGAAGTTCATTATTTTAGTCTCTAATTTAAAAGAGGTATCACCTAGCGTTTTCTCCTGAAAAAAAGAATATATAAAAAACTAGGATGCAATTCTACTGTTGAAATATGATTCTGCCGAAAAAAGATACTAAATTATGCTTACGTGTTGAAAAATGGAGTAGGTCGGTATAACATCTTTTTTTAATTTTTACACAAAGCTTGCTGAATCCTCCTTTTTGTGTCTTTTGTATAGAATCCGTCAATGTTTTGTTCAATTCCAAGATTCGAATTGTACCATGTGCTTTCTTCATCAACAAACAATTTCGCACATGCGCAAACGCTTTCCTGAACGAGTTCACTGTCGGGTCGTATGAATATTGTGCGGGTAAACATGCATTGGATTCTTTACTGGATTCAAGAAAACAAAACAGCGACGTATTTCCTTCGTTCTATGCTATTTACGTATGATATTATGAATAATTTCCACTGCAATTAGTATAAAACATCGAATATTGGCAACTTTTAATATAAAAAAAAATCAATTCTGACAGCCTATATGCCTTTGAATCAACAGATGTTTTTAGTTTTCTAAAGGTAAAAAATACATTGCATTAAACTTGTTTATTGTTTTGTATTAAAACTGTTAATGTTACAAAATATAACTTTCCTGTAACTGTATACTAAAACAGCTGCAAGTAGAAAACTACAAACAAAACAAACACTAAATTCTAACTTCCTAATCAAATAAAAATTTAACAAGTGTATCTTAACAAAACATATCACATTTTAGCTTAACTTCACGGTCCATTTCCATGGAAATTTCAGAAAATAAAAATGCAAAAGTTGCTGAGTGACTTGAAGGTCAAAATATATGAACAAAGTAAAAAACAGGAGCAATGGTATGCTGGTATGCCTTTTTAACGGTTATTTTCACCCAGTTATAACTCAAGACCATTTCTATTTTCATCACTATATATTATATACCACTACTGCAGTTATTTCTATTACTTTATGAATGCATTATATCTTAACAGCTTTCACCTTGGTAATTTAGAGTAGCTAAATGTAGTCTAGTTTTTTGCATACCAACACTTATTTCATATTCATCAAAATTATTAACATACCAGATCTAGTAACACAGTAGTAAATGTATTTTATAAGAACACAAAGTACAATCAATAAATAACTCATTTTAACTCCACTAAGTGTACATTTGATTTTTTTTCTTAGATTTTAATGACAGTTGATACAGGGTAGAAAATGATTTGTTACTAATCTCCCCACATTTTAAATCGGTAAATCTCATTTTGTTTAAATTAGTGCTCTATGAATTCCTTTTAAGCTCATTGTTAAGTTTTATCACAAGATTTTTAACATGAATAACAGAGTAGCATGATGCATGTCATTAGTGGGGCAGGAACTGCTTACTCTTCCACAGCACATGAGAAATCACCCCTCAGATTTGAATGAAGTTCATGTTATTTAATTTTGTGTAGTGTTGTGTGAACCATTGTCTGTGTTTTGTGTGAGTGATTGTTGTCATCAAATGAGCAACAGCTATATAATGGAAAGAACAAGTTACATTTGATGAGATGATAATAATATCTGCTTTGTACTACACCAACATGCATAGTTGGCTTTTTACAATACTAGCTCACTGAAACAACAGTCAGCAGGTAGACATGTCGCTCCACTCACACACATTATCCAGTCTTGGCTCTTTCTCCTTAATGCTGCATGCTTAGTGGAGAAGCAACAAATACTAATTTGATAGTCTTTGATATGACCCTCCCTTAACTCACGACCTATCACCTTTGAGGCAAGTACACTAACCACTGCACCACCAATGTAGTTCTGTCCTTTGATATACAGCTTCTGATTACTCATTTGGTATCATCAAACTTCTTGTAGACTTTCATGATTTTGGAGAGGTTTTTATTACTAATAGAATGTAATTAGCATCTTTAAAAGATAAAAATGGTTTCTTTATCTGTAATATTTGGTTTTCCACCAGACAAACATCTATATTATAGTTAAGAAACCAGACAAAAACATAATCCCTGCATCTAAAAAATGTCTGTAATTATTGGTGGTTATCAATATAAACACCTCATTTCTAGATTCTCAGCTATAAATGACATTGTAAAGTCAGTAGTCACCTGAATCTACATACTAAATCTTGGTAAATAAAATAATAATGTGAGGAATTATTGGAGATGAGTATAAAACTGCCTCAACATGACATTACAATTCATCAAAATTAGCTTAAAAGCTTTTAGTCAAGAATTTCATTTTTTTTTTTTTTAAGAGTGCAATTTGCAGAAATTATCAAAACCATCTGTCTGCCTTTCTAAATCTTTAGGTAGTTAATTTGTAAAGACAAGATTGGTAAATCTTGAGAATATTGCTGTTTTACCATATAAATATATATATAAAAAAAACAAGATGGATGGAATTTCTTCGCAGACCACCTGCAAGACAATCTGATGTTGCTAATTTGTGCAGCCAAGATGAGATAACTATTAAATTCATATCAAATTGAGACCAATACTTGTCTAATGAAGCAAGACATAGCGTGAAGCTTTGAAAATCAGAAGCAACAGCAGCATGGGGCAAAACATAGATGTTAAACAGGACACTCCTTTTGACTATCATTTCAGTTGGTTCAGGTGCAGACGATTAACATTTATCTGATTATGATAATTTTTAAGATATGAAAAAGAAACCTATTTATCATTTTTCTCTTACAAAAAATGTGGATATAAAAGCAAAACACAGCCAAACCCAGCAGGGATCAATATTCAGTACATGATTCAGAAATCTAAACACATGTAGCTAATTGTTGTAAGTAATCATATCAATTTCAATCATATCAGATTTTTTTAAAACCCCATGAAATTTGACTATTTAACATGTTATAGTAGATTTGAGTAGGCACACCCTTATGTCATAACTCATCCATACATTTAACGATCCTTTTGAAATATGAATAATTACACATTGTCAATTAAAAATAAAACCTTCCTGATGATGCATATAAACACTTTTAATCTCTAGGCAATTTAGCTGCCATGTTTTTAAACTATTTTTTTACCGTGCTAGTTCGTGTGCTGAAAACACAATTAGGATCAATTACAGAACAATTTCTATCTGCTTTGCTGTAGATCTCATTGATTTTCACTGTTTATTTATGTATTTTTCTTATTTTAATTATACTCAGCTGTATTGCTTAACTTGTTTGTAAAGTAAAATAAAAAATATTATGTTGAAATTGGAAACATGCAAGAAGATGAATTATTTACAACAGTAATAGAAAATGTGCCCTTGAGGTTATAAAACTTTCAAGTCTAGCTTTAGCTTGAGTAATCTATGCAAAGCAGTATTTGTTGCTTAATTGTCAATTGTAAGACTAAACTTTTATAACCTTGGTGCCAAGACATGCAATACAAAAACCTTTCCTAAATTAGTTCAATTTCTACTCCAATAAAAAAAAATCAGGATTTTGATCGTTTCATTGGTAGTGAGTTTCAGTTTTAGTTTATAACTCACACATTTGTAGAACCTTTTTAAGAGGCCAGAAAACAATTTAAAGTTGATATAAGATTTTTAAATCTTGATTCCTTACAAAATATGTTGCAAACAAATTGATTCACAAAGAAATGATTTTTCTTTAAAAAAAAAAAAAAATGAAAAGAAAAGGGTATATAAATGAACCACTCTGCCACTAGTGAAAAAATAGGCAAAAATATCATATTGCAAAAAGGAAGACATATATTATCTATAAACAGAGACATGGCTTTATCCTCTATAACCTATGACCAAGCAGTAACCTTTTCTGATTTCCTGAGTCTGACAAATTAATATATCAAGTAGAGATTTATAAAGCTTCTTAGCTATAGTTTAATAACAGTGATGGTCAACCACCAATATCAACATAACAAACAAGAACATCACCTCAAATCATTCAACATAGAGTATGACCCTCACCTTTAACTGAGCGAGCATCATAGTTATAAAGAATGCTTTAATTTTGAACATTATACATACTATATTTAATCTTCATGACAGACGTGACATGTAGAATATTAGTTCTATCAAAAAGAGTTGATGGTCTCAACTTTCTTTTAAATATTAGATATGCTTCTGAATGTGTACACCACATCCTGCTCTACTGCATCAGGCATGACATGAACTGTATCTATTTATACAAGTTCTGGTGCATTGTCCCTTGGTGCCTTTTGGAGTTGAGTGGAGTGTGACTATGTAAAGACTTTTAAACTGTCTACTTAGTTAAAGTGGTAGAATACTATTATGTATTATGTTGTTTGTTTGTATTTATTAATTAGTTAGTAGAATGTACATGTATTAATTATCTTTGCTTTAGTAAGGAAGGATATGGATCTAAATGAACTTGAGAGACTATCTAACTTTACACTTAGACACCAATTTGCTATAGTAAGCAAGGATATGGATCTAAATGAACTTGAGAGACTATCTAACTTTACACTTAGACACCAATTTGCTATAGTAAGCAAGGATATGGATCGAAATGAACTTGAGAGACTATCTAACTTTACACTTAGACACCAATTTGCTATAGTAAGCAAGGATATGGATCTAAATGAACTTGAGAGACTATCTAACTTTACACTTAGACACCAATTTGCTATAGTAAGCAAGGATATGGATCGAAATGAACTTGAGAGACTATCTAACTTTACACTTAGACACCAATTTGCTATAGTAAGCAAGGATATGGATCTAAATGAACTTGAGAGACTATCTAACTTTACACTTAGACACCAATTTGCTATAGTAAGCAAGGATATGGATGTAAATGAACATGAGAGACTATCTAACTTTACACTTAGACACCAATTTGCTATAGTAAGCAAGGATATGGATGTAAATGAACTTGAGAGACTATCTAACTTTACACTTAGACACCAATTTGCTATAGTAAGCAAGGATATGGATGTAAATGAACATGAGAGACTATCTAACTTTACACTTAGACACCAATTTGCTATAGTAAGCAAGGATATGGATGTAAATGAACTTGAGAGACTATCTAACTTTACACTTAAGACACCAATTTGCTATAGTAAGCAAGGATATGGATGTAAATGAACTTGAGAGACTATCTAACTTTACACTTAGACACCAATTTGCTATAGTAAGCAAGGATATGGATGTAAATGAACATGAGAGACTATCTAACTTTACACTTAGACACCAATTTGCTATAGTAAGCAAGGATATGGATGTAAATGAACTTGAGAGACTATCTAACTTTACACTTAAGACACCAATTTGCTATAGTAAGCAAGGATATGGATGTAAATGAACTTGAGAGACTATCTAACTTTACACTTAGACACCAATTTGCTATAGTAAGCAAGGATATGGATGTAAATGAACATGAGAGACTATCTAACTTTACACTTAGACACCAATTTGCTATAGTAAGCAAGGATATGGATGTAAATGAACATGAGAGACTATCTAACTTTACACTTAGACACCAATTTGCTATAGTAAGCAAGGATATGGATGTAAATGAACATGAGAGACTATCTAACTTTACACTTAGACACCAATTTGCTATAGTAAGCAAGGATATGGATGTAAATGAACATGAGAGACTATCTAACTTTACACTTAGACACCAATTTGCTATAGTAAGCAAGGATATGGATGTAAATGAACATGAGAGACTATCTAACTTTACACTTAGACACCAATTTGCTATAGTAAGCAAGGATATGGATGTAAATGAACATGAGAGACTATCCAATGTTACACTTAGACACAAATTAAAGTAAAGGAACTGTGCTTTTATTGCTGTTTTACATTTCAGTTACAAGTAGGGTCTTCAACAAGGGACATTACTCATATGTTAAAATGAGTGTAAATATGTCCCCTAGACTGCAGTTGAGCTGTACTCTTACACTTCTGATATATGCCCTCAGTGGGCCCTTAATGGAAAAAATTAATATATTATCTTATAGGTGATTAAATGTCTTTGTTTTATTAATATTTTGTAGTAGAGAAAAAAATTCCTCATCTTACTCATTTCATTTTTGTTGATGTATATTTTTACAATCCATAAATAACAGTAAATGATTATTGTGTATTGAAGATTTTATAATCTAGAATCAAAGTAAGATCACTCCAACTACCAATGATAACCAGGAGTTATCTTAACAATAAATTATCACATAAAACTGTCAGAATCTGCACAAAAATTCTGAAAATAAATCTCCAGCCAAACAAATGTCTAAGATGCAGAACAAAAAACTACAGATGAATAAAATGGCATAGACTAAATCTAGATATTGCCTTACTACATGGTCTGGTGTATATAGTGATGATATGCAAATTAAAATGATCTCTCTTTTGTGCAAATGGCAAAATAAATTATTTGCATGGTTTTTTTTTCACTATAAACATAAAATTATCTTTTTGACCCTGAAGCAAAACGTGTTACCAAATTATAATAATAAGATAACCTCCATTACAAATTTGAAATTTGATAACACAATAAAATTTCATCAAGAGAAATCGTTCCACATATTTTTCATCTATATACATATATTTTGTCAATTTGAGCTGTTTCTGATCTTTATCAAAATAAAAACATCCAATTCAAATGAAATTCTAACATTCAAGCTTCAAAGTCCAACAGACAAATCCTGTCCTGGTTTTACATCAACCTTACACAATCTGCCAGACGACTGTGGTCTAATCTTTACAGCATTAATTGGACATTTACTGGTGCAATTGTTTTTACATCAAGTAATAAAACGAGAATAAACACTGCATGTTGATATCTGGATTTTGTCAAACTTGAAAGTTTCTGGATAAGGCAAAGAAAATATACCAAACACTATTCTGGTCATTATAAAGACAGTTAATTTATTGTACCAGTCCCAAGCCAGCACCTGAATATCTATTTACAAATGTCATAGTTTTTTTGTATTCAATGATTTGAGGCGAGCGGGGAAGGTTCACTTGGTTGATATTGGTGGAATTGCTGACCATCACTGTTTAAACTTTCTATTCATAATATATAGTGACGTTATTAAAAGTTGAGGATTTCTTTGAACTCCAACTGGACCAGTTTTCATGTGAAAATAGCCTTTTATTGTTTTGGCTTTTTCAATATTTATTTTCCTGGTAAAGAGTTAAGGATCATGTGATCTAACGACCTGATTTAACCTCTGACAGAAATTGTCAAACCTATCAGAGGAATTTTTTTTTTCAAAAATGTTGTGTAAACTAAATTAGATATCTATGTTATTATTCATTCAGAGGAAACTTATAATATATCAAACACAGTAACAACTAGGAAGAACTGTTTTAGATACCTAAAACTTATGTCTCCCCTTAATGTGGCCATCTGTACAACAATAAGTTACACATTATGAGTTGAATGATACTATCTAAAAAAACATTATTTGACCTTGAGGTCAAAGGTCAAGGTCCCACGAAGGTCATTATGGTACGGGACACACCACCTTATGGTCATGCACCCACATACCAATTATCATTGACCTATCTCGAAAGACAAAAATGTTATGGCCCGGACAAGAAAATACTATTTAAAAAACAAATATTTGACCTTGAGGTCAAAGGTCAAGGTCCAACAAAGGTCATTATGGTACGCAACAAACCACCTTATGGTCATGCACCCACATACCAAATATCATTTACCTATCTCGAAAGAAAAAAAAGTTATTATTCATTCAGAGGAAACTTGTAACATATCAAACACAGTAACAATTAGTTATTATTCATTCAGGGGAAACTTGTAACATATCAAACACAGTAACAATTAGTTATTATTCATTCAGGGGAAACTTGTAACATATCAAACACAGTAACAATTAGTTATTATTCATTCAGAGGAAACTTGTAACATATCAAACACAGTAACAATTAGTTATTATTCATTCAGGGGAAACTTGTAACATATCAAACACAGTAACAATTAGTTATTATTCATTCAGAGGAAACTTGTAACATATCAAACACAGTAACAATTAGTTATTATTCATTCAGGGGAAACTTGTAACATATCAAACACAGTAACAATTAGTTATTATTCATTCAGGGGAAACTTGTAACATATCAAACACAGTAACAATTAGTTATTATTCATTCAGAGGAAACTTGTAACATATCAAACACAGTAACAATTAGTTATTATTCATTCAGGGGAAACTTGTAACATATCAAACACAGTAACAATTAGTTATTATTCATTCAGGGGAAACTTGTAACATATCAAACACAGTAACAATTAGTTATTATTCATTCAGAGGAAACTTGTAACATATCAAACACAGTAACAATTAGTTATTATTCATTCAGGGGAAACTTGTAACATATCAAACACAGTAACAATTAGTTATTATTCATTCAGGGGAAACTTGTAACATATCAAACACAGTAACAATTAGTTATTATTCATTCAGAGGAAACTTGTAACATATCAAACACAGTAACAATTAGTTATTATTCATTCAGAGGAAACTTGTAACATATCAAACACAGTAACAATTAGTTATTATTCATTCAGGGGAAACTTGTAACATATCAAACACAGTAACAATTAGTTATTATTCATTCAGAGGAAACTTGTAACATATCAAACACAGTAACAATTAGTTATTATTCATTCAGGGGAAACTTGTAACATATCAAACAGAGTAACAATTAGTTATTATTCATTCAGAGGAAACTTGTAACATATCAAACGCAGTAACAATTAGTTATTATTCATTCAGGGGAAACTTGTAACATATCAAACACAGTAACAATTAGTTATTATTCATTCAGGGGAAACTTGTAACATATCAAACACAGTAACAATTAGTTATTATTCATTCAGAGGAAACTTGTAACATATCAAACACAGTAACAATTAGTTATTATTCATTCAAGGGAAACTTGTAACATATCAAACACAGTAACAATTAGTTATTATTCATTCAGGGGAAACTTGTAACATATCAAACACAGTAACAATTAATTATTATTCATTCAGGGGAAACTTGTAACATATCAAACACAGTAACAATTAGTTATTATTCATTCAGGGGAAACTTGTAACAAATCAAACACAGTAACAATTAGTTATTATTCATTCAGGGGAAACTTGTAACATATCAAACACAGTAACAATTAGTTATTATTCATTCAGAGGAAACTTGTAACATATCAAACACAGTAACAATTAGTTATTATTCATTCAGGGGAAACTTGTAACATATCAAACACAGTAACAATTAGTTATTATTCATTCAGGGGAAACTTGTAACATATCAAACACAATAACAATTAGTTATTATTCATTCAGGGGAAACTTGTAACATATCAAACACAGTAACAATTAGTTATTATTCATTCAGGGGAAACTTGTAACATATCAAACACAGTAACAATTAGTTATTATTCATTCAGGGGAAACTTGTAACATATCAAACACAGTAACAATTAGTTATTATTCATTCAGAGAAAACTTGTAACATATCAAACACAGTAACAATTAGTTATTATTCATTCAGGGGAAACTTGTAACATATCAAACACAGTAACAATTAGTTATTATTCATTCAGGGGAAACTTGTAACATATCAAACACAGTAACAATTAGTTATTATTCATTCAGAGGAAACTTGTAACATATCAAACACAGTAACAATTAGTTATTATTCATTCAGGGGAAACTTGTAACATATCAAACACAGTAACAATTAGTTATTATTCATTCAGGGGAAACTTGTAACATATCAAACACAGTAACAATTAGTTATTATTCATTCAGAGGAAACTTGTAACATATCAAACACAGTAACAATTAGTTATTATTCATTCAGGGGAAACTTGTAACATATCAAAAACAGTAACAATTAGTTATTTAGTTAGAACTTACTCTGTGAATCGAGAAGATACATTTACTGTGAATGGGATATCATAATTTTTTTTATTATAAAACTAATTCTAGGTTGTATTATAACCAAGTTATACTTTACTTACCTAGAGGGGCCGCCATGATCGTAAGGTAAGGTGTACTCGATACAACATTATGTCATAAAGTTTGTCAGTGACTTGCGACAGGTCTGTGTTTTTCTCCAGGTACTCCAGTTTCCTCCATCAATAAAACTGACTGCCACGATATAGCCGAAATATTGTTGAAAGTGGGATTAAACACCACAAACCTACCCTACCCTACTTTATTTACCATAAAAAAAATCTCCTCCATAACTCTACATGTTCTACTGGCAATCAAAACAGTTTACATACACTTTTAAAATCGGGGTTAATTTTTATGACCATTAAATGTTATTGTAGAAACAATTTTACAAATTGGTCCAGTGACAAGCTGTTATACTGATAAAACCCCGATTCTATCACAGCATCAAAATTGATAATCAAATTCACTTTGAGTTTGTTAACCAATTAGTTAAAATCTTGTAGTATCAGATATCAAATTAACTTTAATTTTAAACCAGTTAAGTATTAAAAACTTGTGTTGAAAGTCAAGTTGTCCATCAATTTTAATCTAAGTTAACCAATTACATTAAATCCTTCTGATGTCAAAAGTAAGTCATCTCCTCTATTTGACATGAAATTCAAATTTAAATATATACAAAGTTTTAATTTAATGTCAAATAGAGGAGATGTCTTGCCAATGACATCAGAAGGATTTAATGTAACTGGTTAACTCATATTTATATATTTGTGAGTTCGAATCCCACTCTGGCAAGGTGTACTCGATAGAACATTATGTGATAAAGTTTGCCAGTGACTTGCGGCAGGTTGGTGGTTTTCTCCGGGTACTCGGTTTCCTCTACTAATAAAACTGACTGCCACAATGGAACTGAAATATTGTTGAAAGTGGCGTTAAATACCATAACCCTAACCCTATATATGTCAGAAGTGAGGAACACCCTTTAATGTTGTTTTTAGTTGAGATAGACAGAACTTATTACCTTTAGTTCAAACCAATAGGTACAACAGAGTTGACACTTAAACCTCATGATATTGAAAAAGTGAGGAAGACCCTCTATTTGACTTCAAGTTGATATCTAAATCTTGTGTAGTTTATAGTGAGATAGAATATCTCTTATTCTGCATCATAATAATAAATATTAGTAGGTATTACATTAAAGAGCATCATAATAATAAATATTAGTAGGTATTAAGTTAAAGATTAGGACTCAGTATTCTTTACAACAACTAACACAGCTCTCCCAGTTATATGTCAGGGTTCAAGGTTATTCACATGACCACATCATTTCACTAAGAGGAGATGATTGGGCCCATAAAACCATGAAGTGTTACCAAGCCATGAGAGTGAGCAGTCAAGGGGTTAACCAAGCCATGAGAGTAAGCAGTCAAGGGGTTACCAAGCCATGAGAGTGAGCAGTCAAGGGGTTACCAAGCCAGGAGTGTGAGCAGTCAAGGGGTTACCAAGCCAGGAGAGTGAGCAGTCAAGGGGTTACCAAGCCAGAAGAGTGAGCAGTCAAGGGGTTACCAAGCCAGGAGAGTGAGCAGTCAAGGGGTTACCAAGCCAGGAGAGTGAGCAGTCAAGGGGTTACCAAGCCAGGAGAGTGAGCAGTCGAGGGGTTACCAAGCCAGGAGAGTGAGCAGTCAAGGGGTTACCAAGCCAGGAGAGTGAGCAGTCAAGGGGTTACCAAGCCAGGAGAGTGAGCAGTCAAGGGGTTACCAAGCCAGGAGAGTGAGCAGTCAAGGGGTTACCAAGCCAGGAGAGTGAGCAGTCAAGGGGTTACCAAGCAAGGAGAGTGAGCAGTCAAGGGGTATTGATTAAGCCTCTGTTTCAACGATTTTGGAATTTCTTGTTTTTGTTTTTTTGATTGTTGAAACTATACCAACCAATTTATTTTCAGGCCTTTACAGTTATTATTTTTTTATTAGTTTTTCATCCAACAAGTCCATCAGTACTAAGACTATAATTATTCAAAGCATACATCAATGCTGATTTAACTGTTACTCAATTTCTTATTAACCTGTTAACGGTGGTTCAACACGTTACTCTATTCCTAGTTACCCAAGGTATTTGACAGAAATATTTAATTGATCTAGTTTGACAACAAACAATAATCACATAGACCTATCAATTACTTCAGATTGTGTAAATCCTTATTTTTGTACTATTCAGTTCCTATTTTGGTTTTTAGAAAGATGTATTTTAATTACAGAACAGTCTAAGCTATCAGACAGACTGATGGAACACTTGCATTACTTAACGTTAACAAAAAACTGTTACGTTTGATCAAATTCATTACAAAAAGCAGCGAGACAGAAAATTGAAATCACGTTATGCATTTCATTGGCAACAAAAAAAAATATCAATCAGTTTCCCGTTATCTATGTAATTCAATTTCTAAAGGAAATAACCCACAATGCATCAGCAGTTTGTTATAATATAAAAGCATTGGAATGGAGACAGATAATATGACCTATCTCTATCAATCAAATAGCCGAACTAAATTAATTATAGCTAGGCAACACTTCTTCCGTATTTTTTTTCTCTCCAATCTACCTGTTTTGATAGATGACTATTGTCAATTCACCCATCACTTACAAACAAGGATTTTGTCAAATTCATCAATATAAAACAGAAGTGGTAATCAATTGAATACTTATTTCCCAATAATCTGTCATTAAACAGACATTGTTGTAATTAACCTGTTACTGTTGTTGATAAATGACAACTTCTTTGATGTGTACACAGCCTCTGAAATAGCCAGTCTGACTCATATAATAGCTGTTACACAGCCTCTCAAATAGCCAGTCTGACTCATAGAATAGCTGTTACACAGCCTCTCAAATAGCCAGTCAATCTGACTCATCAGCACGAGTTAGAGTAGCTGTTACACAGCCTCTCAAATAGCCACTCTATCTGACTCATAGAATAGCTGTTACACAGCCTCACAAATAGCCATTCTATCTGACTCATCAGCACGAGTTAGAGTAGCTGTTACACAGCCTCTTAAATAGCCAGTCTGACTCATAGAATAGCTGTTATACAGCCTCACAAATAGCCATTCTATCTGACTCATATCAGCATGAGTTAGAGTAGGTGTTACACAGCCTCTAAAATAGCCATTTTATCTGACTCATATTAGCATGAGTTAGAATAGCTGTTACACAGCCTCTCAAATAGCCAGTCAATCTGACTCATATCAACATGAGTTACAGTAGTTGTTACACAACCTCTCAAATAGCCATTCTATTTGACTCATATTAGCATGAGTTATAGTAGCTGTTACACAGCCTCTCAAATAATCAATCTATCTGACTCATATCAGCATAAGCTAGAGTAGCTGTTACACAGTCTCTCAAATAGCCATTCTATCTGACTCATATCAACATGAATTACAGTAGTTGTTACACAGCCTCTCAAATAGCCATTCTATTTGACTCATATCAGCACAATAGCTGTTACACAGCCTCTCAAATAGCCATTCTATCTGACTCATATCAGCACAATAGCTGTTACACAGCCTCTCAAATAGCCATTCTATCTGACTCATATCAGCACAATAGCTGTTACACAGCCTCTCAAATAGCCATTCTATCTGACTCATATCAGCACAATAGCTGTTACACAGCCTCTCAAATAGCTATTCTATCTGAGTCATAGTTAGAGTAGCTGTTACACAATCTCTCAAATAGCTATTCTATTTGACTCATATTAGCATGAGTTAGAGTAGCTGTTACACAGCCTCTCAAATAGCCAATCTATCTGACTCATATCAGCATAAGCTGGAGTAGCTGTTACACAGTCTCTCAAATAGTCATTCTATCTGACTCATATCAACATGAGTTACAGTAGTTGTTACACAGCCTCTCAAATAGCCATTCTATCTGACTCATATCAGCACAATAGCTGTTACACAGCCTCTCAAAGAGCCATTTTATCTGACTCATATCAGCATGAGCTAGAGTAGCTGTTACACAGCCTCTCAAATAGCCATTCTATTGGACTCATATCAACACAAGCTGGAGTACCTGTTACACAGCCTCCAAGATATAATTTTATATCTGACTCATATCAGCACAAGCTAGAGTAGCTGTTACACAGCCTCTCAAATAGCCATTCTATCCGACTCATATCAACATGAGTTGGAGTACTGTTACACAACCTCTTAAATAGCCATTTTATCTGACTCATATCAGCATGAGCTGGAGTAGTGGTAGCACAGCCTCTCAAATAGCCATTCCATGTGACTCATATCAACACAAGCTGGAGTACCTGTTACACAGCCTCTCAAATAGCCACTCTATCTGACTCATAGATTAGCTGTTACACAGCCTCTCAAATAGCCATTCTATCTGACTCATATCAGCATGAGTTAGAGTAGCTGTTACACAGCCTCTCAAATACCCATTTTATTTGACTCGTATCAGCACAATAGCTGTTACACAACCTCTCAAATAGCTATTCTATCTGACTCATATCAGCATGAGTTAGAGTAGCTGTTACACAGCTTTTCAAATAGCCATTCTATCTGACTCATATCAGCATGAGTTAGAGTAGCTATTACACAGCCTCTCAAATAGCCATTTTATCTAACTCATATCAGCATGAGCTGGAGTAGTGGTTACACAGCCTCTCAAATAGCCATTCCATGAGACTCATACACAGCCTCTCAAATACCCATTTTATTTGACTCGTATCAGCACAATAGCTGTTACACAACCTCTCAAATAGCTATTCTATCTGACTCATATCAGCATGAGTTAGAGTAGCTGTTACACAGCCTCTCAAATAGCCACTCTATCTGACTCATAGAATAGCTGTTACACAGCCTCTCAAATAGCCACTCTATCTGACTCATAGAATAGCTGTTACACAGCCTCTCAAATAGTCATTCTATCTGACTCATATCAGCATGAGTTAGAGTAGCTGTTACACAGCCTCTCAAATACCCATTCTATCTGACTCATATCAGCATGAGTTAGAGTAGCTGTTACACAGCCTCTCAAATAGCCACTCTATCTGACTCATAGAATAGCTGTTACACAGCCTCTCAAATAGCCACTCTATCTGACTCATAGAATAGCTGCTACACAGCCTCTCAAATAGTCATTCTATCTGACTCATATCAGCATGAGTTAGAGTAGCTGTTACACAGCCTCTCAAATAGCCATTCTATTGGACTAATATCAACACAAGCTGGAGTACCTGTTACACAGTCTCTCAAATAGCCACTCTATCTGACTCATAGAATAGCTGTTACACAGCCTCTCAAATAGCCATTCTATCTGACTCATATCAACATGAGTTAGAGTAGCTGTTACACAGCCTCTCAAATAGCCATTCTATCTGACTCATATCAACATGAGTTAGAGTAGCTGTTACACAGCCTCTCAAATAGCCATTCTATTGGACTCATATCAACACAAGCTGGAGTACCTGTTACACAGACTCCAAGATATATTTTTATATCTGACTCATATCAGCACAAGCTAGAGTAGCTGTTACACAGCCTCTCAAATAGCCATTCTATCTGACTCATATCAACATGAGTTGGAGTACTGTTACACAACCTCTTAAATGGCCATTCTATCTGACTCATATCAACATGAGTTGGAGTAGCTGTTACACAGCCTCTCAAATAGCCATTCTATCTGACTCATATCAACATGAGTTAGAGTAGTTGTTACACATCCTCTCAAATAGCCATTCTATCTGACTCATATCAACATGAGTTGGAGTACTGTTACACAGTCTCTCAAATACCCATTTTATCTGACTCATATCAGCACAAGTTAGAGTAGCTGTTACACAGCCTCTCAAGTAGCCATTCTATCTGACTCATAGAATAGCTGTTACACAGCCTCTCAAATAGCCACTCTATCTGACTCATATAATAGTTGTTACACAGCCTCTCAAATAGCCATTCTATCTGACTCATATCAACATGAGTTGGAGTACTGTTACATAACCTCTTATATAGCCATTCTATCTGACTCATATCAACATGAGTTGGAGTAGTGTTACACAGCCTCTCAAATAGCCATTCTATCTGACTCATATCAGCATGAGTTAGAGTAGCTGTTACATCGCCTCTCAAATAGCCATTCTATCTGACTCATATCAGCATGAGTTAGAGTAGCTGTTACATCGCCTCTCAAATAGCCATTCTATCGGACTCATATCAGTACAAGCTGGAGCAACATTCACTCTAGGAGCTTTTTGTATGGAGGTGGTTTAAGTCCCATTAAAGATTTGAAAAAGAAAAAAAAACGGTAAATAATAAAAATATAATAAATAAATAATAATAATACACGTAATTTGCTTTAAATTGCAGATTTACAATGTAATGATGTAGTGTGGGTGTTTACATACATGGAGTAAGTGAGTGATTATTGGTCAAAGGAGTACCTTGGTCCAAAGTTCCCCAAATATCCATGAAACTGGCAATATTTTTTTCTTGAAATAATAAAAAATAAGAAACCTGTTTTATGAAATCACAATCTCACTAGAGGCAAACCACTGAACATTCTATTTGTTATTCAAAATAAAGGAATTACTGTTATTTTACGAAAAAAGCAAGAAGACTGATGAAGTAGAAGAAATGCTAATCAAAATGATTTTAATTTAGCTGTTTTCAATATTCTTCTATTTTTTTAAAAGAAAACTCTAGTTATGTTTGTATACATAACACCAGATATAGACAGAAGAAGTCTCTAACAACAAATGACTATTCTCCTTTTGATTAACGATCAGTTATTCACATATATTGTCAAAATGTTATTTTTCTATGATAAATGACCATTTTTGTCCAGAAAAGTTGATTAAAGGTCACATGTTCATAAATATTCACAATATTCTGTTGTAAATACATCTCATCATCAGAACTCTTCAGTTTCCAATATATACATCAGAATTAATGACACAGTACTAATATTTATCCTGTGTAAATCTCCCAGTTTCCAATATAGGTTGGAATGGTTATGTAATATCTAGATGTCAGCATACATCAAAATAAATATCTAGTTATTAGTGTCTTCCCTAGATGATGGAACAGAAACAAGCCTGCCCTTCCAGCACTAATGCTGCCCTCTCGTTTGAAATGTCTATGCTCTTGTCCAATATGTGAAAGTATTGTACTATTTTACCATAAAAGTACTTCTATCATTATTAGTAAAATATCAGTATTAGAATCAATATAAATAGTTTTAATACTGATAATATCTGACAATTAATAACAAAATATTGCCCTCTGATCTTCATTTATCTTGCCCTCTGAATTTATAAAATGACACACAAGGTTGGTTGCTTTATGGTGTTTAATGCCACTGTCAACAATGCTTCAGTTATATTGTGGCCGTCAGTTTTATTGCTGGAGGAAACCGGAGGACCCAGAGAAAACCAACGACCTGTCACAAGTCACTGACAAACTTTATCACATAATGTTGTATCAAGTACACCTGGTCATGAATGGGGTTCAACCTCACAAATTAAGTGGTAATAGCCACTGATTGCACAGGTACCATACAATCACGGTGCCCATCCGACGCACAAGTGACCTCTGATTGTACAAGTATCATGCCTTACTGAATTTCTGGGGAACACTATTAATTTTTATTTTCATAGAATTCATATTACATTGATACATAACTATTTTCATGGTATTGATGGTTAAATTTGTGAATAACCATTTTTTCATGGAATGTAAGTTAAATCTGTGACCACCTACTTCCCAACTTAACATCTGGATTATGCCATCTTCTGTATGTCATATAAATCCTGTGACTCCACTGAGTAGTATGTCTTTACGGAGTCTTGTCCCATTATATCATCATGTAGAGAACAAAAACTCAAATCTTATCACCAGCCACTTTTCTAATGGACTATTTAATGTCCAGTCTAATTTCTTTAATCCTCAATTATTCCTTTCTGTGATCCTTGGTAAAACTTAAGATAACTTGTACATCAAAGGGAGAGAAGGAAAGGATCAAAAGAGCATACCAAAAGGATAGTTTTTATTATCTGATGATAGCAAATATGTACCAGTGTATTTTTCTTGGATCTGCTTAAAGGAATTCAAGAAAATGAACAAAAATATTTACCTAATAAGTGGAATGTCTGAGATGCAACAGTTATTATTTGCTGGAATTAAAATTTGTCTTGGATGATTTCAAAAGAATTCTTTGATGTTGCTGAGTAAAGCATAGATACATAAATACTAGTAGGTAATATGATCTTTCTCTGTATGTTATATGAGACAGGTGTATAATACAGAGATAAACAGACAACAGCTGGGTGTATATAAACTGTCACAGCTTTAACCATTTCTTTGATTGTTTCAAGAACAACTGCTCATAATTACGTCAACTATCCATTCATGTCAAAACCTATGGCCCCCTTACATTAATTCAAAAAAACAAACCTATTACTATAAAAATCATTTCCTCTTATGTACTCTATATTAATTAAGAAATATTGCTAAGCTTTGAATATTTATGTAGAATTAATAACCTCAAAGAGACTAGGTTCAAGTACAAGGTCATTTCTACTCAACAATCTTTCTCTTTACAAGTTTTATTCAATGGACTATAAAATAGACTCTACAACAAGATCTAAAGCATCCTTGTGAAGTAGGAATCATATAAAAAGAAACACTACACGTGGAGTTCTTTTCTGTATATTTTTAGGAGATGTTGAGATGTTGCCTTTATATGAGAATGCCAATATAAAAATCAATAGACACATATGTTATAAAATCAAATTTGTTCTCCTAAATATACTAAATAAGCAATAAACAAATTGAAAAACCAAACCATTCATCTGTCAAAGGATACTGGTACTTATAAAAAAAATTGATTTCAGGAAAAAAAGGTGGGATTCATTGAGTAATTTTTGTCCAATTTTTGTAAAAAAAGTTCTTTATCATATTTTTCTTGTAGGTGTACATCTTTACATATAGAATATATGTAGATAATGTTCAGTACATACTCGCACATTCAATATCTTAAGGGGCATAACTACCTAAATCTTCCAAAGAAACAACCAATTGGTTTGCCTAAGGGAGATAATTCACTTTGCCTACTATGTTTAAGAAATTAATTTCCAGAAATATCTTTTATCTAATAACCTTATTTCTTAAACATACATTTAAAATGTGGCCTAAGAAAACTAATGATGTCTTTGCATGATTCAGTGAGGAAACCGAAGAACCACAGAAATATTCATTAAAATTCTGCAAAACATTAATTTTGTGAGTTGCACAACAAAAACTATTTAAAAACCCATCAAAGAAAACCGAAACAAAACTTTTTATATCCAAAAAATAATACAAAGAAATAGAAATAAATAGAAATCATGAATAATGCTGCAGAATGGGCAATAAAATGTCATCTTAATTTTTTTCTCTTAGAATTTAATTGGATCAATCACTCTCTGACTGTTCTGTAATTATAAGGACCATAAAACTTTGATGAACATAAAATCAGGAATTTCATAGCCATAAAAGTCACTGAGGTTGTGTTGTGTAGAAAGTCAAATCACCTTCAGTTATATTATACCACATCCAGTTAAAAAGGTATATTATCCCTTCTGTGTTTTAAATGTTAAACAGAATGAATCACCAGTCTAATGTTAACAGTTTATTAAATTCAGCAATGCATCAGAAACGTGGAAAAAGGAATTTATTAACTAACAGGAGAGATAAAAAACAATGAAAAAAACATGGGGATAAAATTAAAAGAAGAAAAGTCTATAATTAGATAAAATCAAAGGTGTACCATTTTTTTGTTTTTATAGAAAAATAGAATTCTTACCTTTCTTGTTGAATATCACACAGTTTATTCCTGTGCAGTGCAAAAAAACACAACTTTCCCACAGAAATAAATAGTCTTAAGTGCTGACAATTAGAGTATGATCTCTCTCCACAGCGATCTGATTAATAAACTCAGGCTGACTAGAAGACTTCTCTTTGCATAGCTTCCTGCACACATCCACAGTCCAACAATGAATTATTTACTTGTGTTACACAAATCTTCTCTGATGGGCTAACCATTTTCTACAGAAATCCATTTTACAGTGTAATTTCTGTCAATTATTATTGCTCATCATGATTTTCTCACTATATTACGTTCATTTTGCCTATTTGTATACAACCACTGGCTATAATTGAAATTTTTACAAGGAAAGTAAAACATGTTGCCGGCAATTATTATCTCAAATAGAGACAAAATTGTCATGAAAACTGGGACAAATATAATTATTAAAATATATCAATAAATGGTGTTCACTCGGCAAAATTTATCATTCCATTATTCAATTAACTCGGAACAATAATGTTGTAACAAAATAAAGACAAAGTGGAACAAAAAACAAACTGACGCCTTGTGACAAATTTGGCTTGTTTAAAACAGAACCATTTAGAATAAAACTTGTATTAATATCACTGAACAAAACTCAGCTGTTTATTGATTTTTTTCAAATTTCATACCATGCATGACAATTTTACATACAACTTAATTTACTTTGGTTGTATTTTTTTAAAATGTTAAAAATAACAGCAAGAAACGTCTGATTTTTCTACCATTATAAAGATTACAAATTTTTCCTTTTCATGTAAAATAACCATTAATTATATTATTTATGTACATTAAACATTTCCATGGCAATGAAGATGTCATAGCATTGGTAAAACCACATTTATATTAAATTTCTCTAAAGCCACAACCATCTCAGTTTCACTGAAGTCAATATAAACATTGTGAAATATGGAAGCATGTGTCCAGATAAAGAAAACAGCATATAGCTCCAGAACGAGAAAAAAGTGGTAAATTCAAAAATTACAATTGGTCTGCCTTTAATGGATTTGGACTTTGTGTATAAATTTCAAATGATGTCCTAAAGAGAACCTTTAGTTATTGAATGGGAACCTAATTTTTTTTCTTCAGCAAATCAAGGGGCATAACTCAGAAACAAAATGAGTATAATATGTAAAACAAATCATATAGTATATCTACATGTAAATTAAGACAAACTTGTGATTTAATTGGCAGGAAGAGTCATGATCACTGTGTTCTTAATGAGTGATGTGGGTGGCGACTGTTAAACACCACTTTCAACAATATTTCAGAAATATTATTTATATTGGTGGAGGAAACTGAAATATCAGGAAAAAAAACCACTGACCAGTAACAAATAAACATTTAGAGAAAATGACAGAGGCATTGTCCTATAGTGACAAACTTTGTCATATAAAGTTGTTTTGATATCATTGTTCTTAAGGAGTCTCATTGTTACTCATAAGTGATATGTGTACAACTTGATTCCAAAAATTTACTTCAGAAAAATTTACTTAAGAAAAATGATTTGATGTCCTCAGTGTTGAGGCTATAAAGCATGTCAAATAAAAGAGTAATTTGATTTACTGATAATCTGTAGGGTAGGGGTATCTACAATTATAAGATCAATTGTGATACATGTACTAACATTAGATGATTTACTGGTAGTCTGTAGGGTAGGGGTATCTACAATTATAAGATCAATTGTGATACATGTACTAACATTAGATGATTTACTGATAATCTGTAGGGTAGGGGTATCTACAATTATAACATCAATTGTGATACATGTACTAACATTAGATGATTTACTGATAATCTGTAGGGTAGGGGTATCTACAATTATAACATCAATTGTGATACATGTACTAACATTAGATGATTTACTGATAATCTGTAGGGTAGGGGTATCTACAATTATAAGATCAATTGTGATACATGTACTAACATTAGATGATTTATTGATAATCTGTAGGGTAGGGGTATCTACAATTATAAGATCAATTGTGATACATGTACTAACATTAGATGATTTACTGATAATCTGTAGGGTAGGGGTATCTACAATTATAAGATCAATTGTGATACATGTACTAACATTAGATGATTTACTGATAATCTGTAGGGTAGGGGTATCTACAATTATAAGATCAATTGTGATACATGTACTAACATTAGATGATTTACTGATAATCTGTAGGGTAGGGGTATCTACAATTATAAGATCAATTGTGATACATGTACTAACATTAGATGATTTACTGATAATCTGTAGGGTAGGAGTATCTACAATTATAAGATCAATTGTGATACATGTACTAACATTAGATGATTTACTGATAATCTGTAGGGTAGGGGTATCTACAATTATAAGATCAATTGTGATACATGTACTAACATTAGATGATTTACTGGTAATCTGTAGGGTAGGAGTATCTACAATTATAACATCAATTGTGATACATGTACTAACATTAGATGATTTACTGGTAATCTGTAGGGTAGGGGTATCTACAATTATAAGATCAATTGTGATACATGTACTAACATTAGATGATTTACTGATAATCTGTAGGGTAGGGGTATCTACAATTATAAGATCAATTGTGATACATGTACTAACATTAGACGATTTATTGATAATCTGTAGGGTAGGGGTATCTACAATTATAAGATCAATTGTGATACATGTACTAACATTAGATGATTTACTGGTAATCTGTAGGGTAGGGGTATCTACAATTATAAGATCAATTGTGATACATGTACTAACATTAGATGATTTACTGATAATCTGTAGGGTAGGGGTATCTACAATTATAAGATCAATTGTGATACATGTACTAACATTAGATGATTTATTGATAATCTGTAGGGTAGGGGTATCTACAATTATAAGATCAATTGTGATACATGTACTAACATTAGATGATTTACTGGTAATCTGTAGGGTAGGGGTATCTACAATTATAAGATCAATTGTGATACATGTACTAACATTAGATGATTTACTGATAATCTGTAGGGTAGGGGTATCTACAATTATAACATCAATTGTGATACATGTACTAACATTAGATGATTTATTGATAATCTGTAGGGTAGGGGTATCTACAATTATAAGATCAATTGTGATACATGTACTAACATTAGATGATTTACTGGTAATCTGTAGGGTAGGGGTATCTACAATTATAAGATCAATTGTGATACATGTACTAACATTAGACGATTTATTGATAATCTGTAGGGTAGGGGTATCTACAATTATAAGATCAATTGTGATACATGTACTAACATTAGATGATTTACTGATAATCTGTAGGGTAGGGGTATCTACAATTATAAGATCAATTGTGATACATGTACTAACATTAGATGATTTACTGGTAATCTGTAGGGTAGGAGTATCTACAATTATAAGATCAATTGTGATACATGTACTAACATTAGACGATTTATTGATAATCTGTAGGGTAGGGGTATCTACAATTATAAGATCAATTGTGATACATGTACTAACATTAGATGATTTACTGGTAATCTGTAGGGTAGGGGTATCTACAATTATAAGATCAATTGTGATACATGTACTAACATTAGACGATTTATTGATAATCTGTAGGGTAGGGGTATCTACAATTATAAGATCAATTGTGATACATGTACTAACATTAGATGATTTACTGGTAATCTGTAGGGTAAGGGTATCTACAATTATAAGATCAATTGTGATACATGTACTAACATTAGATGATTTACTGATAATCTGTAGGGTAGGGGTATCTACAATTATAAGATCAATTGTGATACATGTACTAACATTAGACGATTTATTGATAATCTGTAGGGTAGGGGTATCTACAATTATAAGATCAATTGTGATACATGTACTAACATTAGACGATTTACTGGTAATCTGTAGGGTAGGGGTATCTACAATTATAAGATCAATTGTGATACATGTACTAACATTAGATGATTTACTGGTAATCTGTAGGGTAGGGGTATCTACAATTATAAGATCAATTGTGATACATGTACTAACATTAGATGATTTACTGGTAATTTGTAGGGTAGGGGTATCTACAATTATAAGATCAATTGTGATACATGTACTAACATTAGATGATTTACTGATAATCTGTAGGGTAGGGGTATCTACAATTATAAGATCAATTGTGATACATGTACTAACATTAGACGATTTATTGATAATCTGTAGGGTAGGGGTATCTACAATTATAAGATCAATTGTGATACATGTACTAACATTAGACGATTTATTGATAATCTGTAGGGTAGGGGTATCTACAATTATAAGATCAATTGTGATACATGTACTAACATTAGACGATTTATTGATAATCTGTAGGGTAGGGGTATCTACAATTATAAGATCAATTGTGATACATGTACTAACATTAGACGATTTACTGGTAATCTGTAGGGTAGGGGTATCTACAATTATAAGATCAATTGTGATACATGTACTAACATTAGATGATTTACTGATAATCTGTAGGGTAGGGGTATCTTCAATTATAAGATCAATTGTGATACATGTACTAACATTAGATGATTTACTGGTAATCTGTAGGGTAGGGGTATCTACAATTATAAGATCAATTGTGATACATGTACTAACATTAGACAATTTATTGATAATCTGTAGGGTAGGGGTATCTACAATTATAAGATCAATTGTGATACATGTACTAACATTAGATGATTTACTGGTAATCTGTAGGGTAGGGGTATCTACAATTATAAGATCAATTGTGATACATGTACTAACATTAGATGATTTACTGATAATCTGTAGGGTAGGGGTATCTACAATTATAAGATCAATTGTGATACATGTACTAACATTAGATGATTTATTGATAATCTGTAGGGTAGGGGTATCTACAATTATAAGATCAATTGTGATACATGTACTAACATTAGATGATTTACTGATAATCTGTAGGGTAGGGGTATCTACAATTATAAGATCAATTGTGATACATGTACTAACATTAGATGATTTATTGATAATCTGTAGGGTAGGGGTATCTACAATTATAAGATCAATTGTGATACATGTACTAACATTAGATGATTTACTGATAATCTGTAGGGTAGGGGTATCTACAATTATAAGATCAATTGTGATACATGTACTAACATTAGACGATTTATTGATAATCTGTAGGGTAGGGGTATCTACAATTATAAGACCAATTGTGATACATGTACTAACATTAGATGATTTACTGGTAATCTGTAGGGTAGGGGTATCTACAATTATAAGATCAATTGTGATACATGTACTAACATTAGATGATTTACTGATAATCTGTAGGGTAGGGGTATCTACAATTATAAGATCAATTGTGATACATGTACTAACATTAGATGATTTACTGGTAATCTGTAGGGTAGGGGTATCTACAATTATAACATCAATTGTGATACATGTACTAACATTAGATGATTTACTGATAATCTGTAGGGTAGGGGTATCTACAATTATAAGATCAATTGTGATACATGTACTAACATTAGATGATTTACTGATAATCTGTAGGGTAGGGGTATCTACAATTATAACATCAATTGTGATACATGTACTAACATTAGATGATCTACTGATAATCTGTAGGGTAGGGGTATCTACAATTATAAGATCAATTGTGATACATTTACTAACATTAGATGATTTATTGATAATCTGTAGGGTAGGGGTATCTACAATTATAACATCAATTGTGATACATGTACTAACATTAGATGATTTACTGATAATCTGTAGGGTAGGGGTATCTACAATTATAAGATCAATTGTGATACATGTACTAACATTAGATGATTTACTGATAATCTGTAGGGTAGGGGTATCTACAATTATAAGATCAATTGTGATACATGTACTAACATTAGATGATTTACTGATAATCTGTAGGGTAGGGGTATCTACAATTATAAGATCAATTGTGATACATGTACTAACATTAGATGATTTTTTTTAGAGGATTTACTGATAATCTGTAGGGTAGGGGTATCTACAATTATAAGATCAATTGTGATACATGTACTAACATTAGATGATTTACTGGTAATCTGTAGGGTAGGGGTATCCACAATTATAAGATCAATTGTGATACATGTACTAACATTAGATGATTTATTGATAATCTGTAGGGTAGGGGTATCTACAATTATAAGATCAATTGTGATACATGTACTAACATTAGATGATTTACTGATAATCTGTAGGGTAGGGGTATCTACAATTATAAGATCAATTGTGATACATGTACTAACATTAGATGATTTACTGATAATCTGTAGGGTAGGGGTATCTACAATTATAAGATCAATTGTGATACATGTACTAACATTAGACGATTTACTGATAATCTGTAGGGTAGGGGTATCTACAATTATAAGATCAATTGTGATACATGTACTAACATTAGATGATTTACTGATAATCTGTAGGGTAGGGGTATCTACAATTATAAGATCAATTGTGATACATGTACTAACATTAGATGATTTACTGATAATCTGTAGGGTAGGGGTATCTACAATTATAAGATCAATTGTGATACATGTACTAACATTAGATGATTTACTGATAATCTGTAGGGTAGGGGTATCTACAATTATAAGATCAATTGTGATACATGTACTAACATTAGATGATTTACTGGTAATCTGTAGGGTAGGGGTATCCACAATTATAAGATCAATTGTGATACATGTACTAACATTAGATGATTTACTGATAATCTGTAGGGTAGGGGTATCTACAATTATAAGATCAATTGTGATACATGTACTAACATTAGATGATTTACTGATAATCTGTAGGGTAGGGGTATCTACAATTATAAGATCAATTGTGATACATGTACTAACATTAGATGATTTACTGATAATCTGTAGGGTAGGGGTATCTACAATTATAAGATCAATTGTGATACATGTACTAACATTAGATGATTTACTGATAATCTGTAGGGTAGGGGTATCTACAATTATAAGATCAATTGTGATACATGTACTAACATTAGATGATTTACTGGTAATCTGTAGGGTAGGGGTATCCACAATTATAAGATCAATTGTGATACATGTACTAACATTAGATGATTTACTGATAATCTGTAGGGTAGGGGTATCTACAATTAAAGGTCAATTGTGATACATGTACTAACATTAGATGATTTACTGATAATCTGTAGGGTAGGGGTATCTACAATTATAAGATCAATTGTGATACATGTACTAACATTAGATGATTTACTGGTAATCTGTAGGGTAGGGGTATCTACAATTATAAGATCAATTGTGATACATGTACTAACATTAGATGATTTACTGATAATCTGTAGGGTAGGGGTATCTACAATTATAAGATCAATTGTGATACATGTACTAACATTAGATGATTTAGATGATGGACAGCCTGATCCCTATATATTACCAGTAGACATCTTATCTAGGCAACACAAAGTTACAATCCATAAAACAACTTTAAAAGACCAAAGAATAATATGTGTTTTCTTAACTGGTTTAACCCTGCCATATTTTTGTGCCTGTTTTTATGTTTAATGAGTTGAGGTGAGAGATGATTGTTTGCTTTGTTGATATTATTGGAATTGTTGACTATAACTGTTTAAACTGTCTTTTCATAATTACAGTAGAAAAAAAACACAAATGTTACAGTGATGCCTCTTAGTGATGACTACAGTTTGTGGTGACCTGTTAACAAACTTATATAGTACATATCTCTAATATTATAATAAATTAATGGGTTAACTTATGATAAGTGCTTTTTATTAACCAACTTACTATATTATGACTATAGATGCCTATGTTTAATAAATCTCCTGACAGGGCATTACAGGATATACGGGGCATTAATACAGGGGATTATGGAAAAAAGTGGTCCATTATGAAAAAAATGGCGCCAAATTTTAACACGTTCACTTGAGTTTTGTTTCTTTCGTTTTTGACTAAAAAATCGTCATTTTAAAAAAAAAACAGATAACAGGGGATCTTGCGAAAATCGTGATGAGTGAAATAGACTAGATTTCGATGTACGTCATTGTATGCAAAGGTCAGTTGGGCAGATAACCAGGATGTGTTGTGTTAACCCTTTGACTGCGCTAGGGACATATGATTTGTCCCTCGAGAAAGAAACATACGTTTATTTTCTTTATGAATAAGTTCCGCAAATACATAATAATTAGATTGCACAATTTCAAATCAGATACATATGTTTCACATATAGAACTTCTTTAAAATTAAAAAGAAACGGTAAGAAACGTCACAATATTGTTAAAATGATGTCATGAAATAAATGACGTCACACTGCTGAAAAGGTCATAAAGGGATCTCCAGAAAAATGAACAGTGACGACAAAATCGATAATGCCAATCAAGGTTCAGATATTGAAATATGCGGAAATAGTTCGGAATAGTCGGACGATGATACTGTCCATCAAAATGTCCACTATAAATTTGTGGACAGTATCTAAATCCTGATGAATTTATTTTTCCGCATGCAGTTACCTATGGGAGCAAAACACCAACCGCCCGTAGAATATTTTTCGCAATTGAGTGCTACAAATGAAGATTGTTTCATATTTTACTGGAGACAAATTCTGAAAATATGATTTTCGAACACCTGGTGTTAATAAAAGTATTAAGAAAAGGGTGTTTTCATAATGGCCCTGTTATGTGTCCTCGGTCTGTAATAATGGCCCTCGAAGTCAGTGTATTGTCCCTCGGCATTGCCTCGGGCCAATACAGACTCCTTGGGCCATTATTACAGACCTTGGACACATAACAGGGCCATTATGAAAACACCCATTTATTAATACTATATTATTAACCAGTAGGTTATATTATGAATACTAGACTGCTTTGTATTTATACAGCAAGAACATTATTTTGCTCCAAAATGCTTTGCCGGTCTATTATAGTTTATAAGGCCATAATGGACCGGTAAAAGCCATAATGGACCAGTCCATTATGGCTTCTTCAAAAAGAATGAAGATTACCTAAAAATTTCACAAATTTCATAAAATTTCAAAATTCTAAAATCAATAAAAAAATAATATTTTTTTAAAGTTCAAAATTTTCAAAAAATATCAATATTTCAATATTTCAAAAAAAATCAAAAAAATTAAAAATTTTAATAAGATTTCAAAATTTTCAAAAATTTTCAAACTGATAAAATTTTCAAAAAGTTTCAAAAATTTCAGTTTTCATAAAATTTCAAAATTTTAATATTTAAATAATGATATTGAAAAATGATAAAACAATTATAGCCTACCATTTCAGTCAATACTATGGCCTTCTTCAAGAAGAATGAAGATTACCTAAAATTGAAATTGGCTGGTTAATAAAAGTATTAAGAAATGGGTGTTTTCATAATGGACCGGTTATATGTCCTCGGTTAAGTCATAATGGCCCTCGGAAGGTTGTATTAGCTCTCGGCGTTGCCTTGGGCCATTATGATTAACCTTGGACATATAACCGGCCCATTATGAAAACACCCATTTATTAATACTATAATAATCTATATTTTTTCACTCTACATGTTTTAATACATAATGTGATATTTATATATGCTAGTAAGCCAAAGTTGACACCATACAAAATAAAAATGCTGAGTATAACAAAATACTGTATAGTGTATTATTATTCATATTTCACATTTCAGAAAAAAGAGAACATGTGAAAATATTTTGAATTTTGTGCTTTTGTGATCATGATAAAAATTTCCTTTATGTTATAATTGACTTTTCTTTTTGACACTCAATCACAGTTTAAATTTTGGTCCATTTAAGAGATTCACCAAAATTTGAAAGCAAAGAACCTGCTATCAAGTAGATGTAGATCATCATCTAGGCCAGCCTAAATCATTTGTTGTTTTCTGATCTGATTCACAATTTGAACAGTGGGCAGAAAGATAGACAATTCATTTTTTTCTCTCTCAAAAATGGTTAAAACATGCTAAAATAAGCCCCAAAAATCCAAAACACTGATCAATTTTGAACATTGTGTTGTTTGTCCTTCAATTTACAGATTCTGATTGGTATCTTCAAACTTTTCTTACACTTAATGGGAAGAAATCAATATTTCTGGTAAAAACTAGAAATGTTACTGGGGAATTTTTAAATGTTGGGTAGAAATTAATTCATTAATAAATGTTAATGATATTTAACTACTGCACTATAGATAGTAGAATGTACATTTATATTAATTATTAATACTCAGAAAAAACAGTTAAGATCAAATAGGATGTCTGTATTATATCAGTAACAATTTGTAAAAGTTACATTGATATTAAGTCAAGACAACTTCTAATATTAGCTTCTGTAAAGGAATGGACAATAAATCTGAAAAAATGGTAATCACAAATAACAATAAGTAACCATTACAAATAAAGATAAGTAAGTATTTATGGACAATGTGATTTATAATGAAAATGTATGGAGTGATTTAGGAGAAGTTACTGATATTATCTAGTCTTATAATACATTATATCATATCTGTATTGGAGCCAGTGTGATCGTATGGTTGTTGGATTTACAACTACCTGTGCAATCAGTGCCTATCACCACTTAAGTTGTTAATTAATCCTGATCATGGCGAGGTGTTCTCGATACAACATTATGTGATCAAGTTTGTCAGTGACTTGCGAAAGGTTGGTGGTTTTTCTCCTGGTACTCCGGTTTCCACCATAAAACTGACCGCCACGATATAACTGAAATATTGTTGAAAGTGGTATTAAACACCATAAACCTAAGCCCTTCATATCTGTATTGATGAATGTAGTGTCAAGAATTTTTATTGTAGTGTTTATGTCATATGTAGTGTATCAGTGATTATTTCTGCACTGTTTATGTTTTATGTAGTTTAATGCACTGCTTATGTTATATGTAGTTTATTGCACTGTTTATGTTATATGTAGTTTAATGCACTGCTTATGTTATATGTAGCTTAATGCACTGCTTATGCTATATGTAGTTTATTGCACTGTTTATGCTTTATGTAGTTTAATGCACTGCTTATGCTATATGTAGTTTATTGCACTGTTTATGTTATATGTAGTTTAATGCACTGCTTATGTTATATGTAGTTTAATGCACTGCTTATGCTATATGTAGTTTATTGCACTGCTTATGTTATATGTAGTTTATTGTACTTTATGTCATATGTAGTTTATTGCACTGCTTATGTTATATGTAGTTTATTGCACTGCTTATGTTATATGTAGTTTAATGCACTGCTTATGCTATATGTAGTTTAATGCACTGCTTATATTATATGTAGTTTAATGCACTGCTTATGTTATATGTAGTATAATACACTACTTAAGTTATATGTAGTTTATTGCACTGTTTATGTTATATGTAGTTTATTGTACTTTATGTCATATGTAGTTTATTGCACTGCTTATGCTATATGTAGTTTATTGCACTGTTTATGTTATATGTAGTTTAATGCACTGCTTATGTTATATGTAATTTAATGCACTGCTTATAGTATATGTAGTTTATTGCACTGCTTATGTTATATGTAGTATAATGCACTGCTTATGTTATATGTAGTTTATTGCACTGTTTATGTTATATGTAGTTTAATGCACTGCTTGTTATATGTAGTTTAATGCAATGCTTATGTTATATGTAATGTATTGCACTGTTTATGTTATATGTAGTTTAATGCACTTCTTATGTCATATGTAGTGTATTGTACTGTTTATGTCATATGTAGTTTATTGCACTGTTTATGTCATATGTAGTTTATTGCACTATTTAAGTTATATGTAGTTCATTGCACTGTTTATGTTATATGTAGTTTATTGCACTGTTTATGCTATATGTAGTTTATTGCACTGTTTATGTTATATGTAGTTGATTGTACTGTTTATGTTATATGTAGTTTAATGCACTGCTTATGTTATATGTAGTGTAATGCACTGCTTATGTTATATGTAGTTTAATGCACTACTTATGTTATATGTAGTTTAATGCACTGCTTATGTTATATGTAGTTTAATGCACTGTTTATGTTATATGTAGTTTATTGCACTGTTTGCTATATGCAGTTTATAGCACTGTTTATGTTATATGTAGTTTAATACACTGCTTATGTTATATGTAGTTTAATACACTACTTATGTTATATGTAGTTTAATACACTGCTTATGTTATATGTAGTTTAATACACTACTTATGTTATATGTAGTTTAATACACTACTCATGTTATATGTAGTTTATTGCACTGCTTATGTTATATGTAGTTTAATGCACTGTTTATGCTATATGTAGTTTAATGCACTGCTTATGTTATATGTAGTTTATTGCACTGTTTATGTTATATGCAGTTTAATATACTACTTATGTTATATGTACTTTAATGCACTGTTTATGCTATATGTAGTTTATTGCACTGCTTATGTTATATGTAGTTTAATACACTACTTATGTTATATGTAGTTTATTGCACTGCTTATGTTATATGTAGTTTAATGTACTGATTATGTTATATGTAGTTTAATGCACTGTTTATGTTATATGTAGTTTATTGCACTGCTTATGTTATATGTAGTTTAATACACTACTTATGTTATATGTAGTTTATTGCACTGCTTATGTTATATGTAGTTTAATGCACTGATTATGTTATATGTAGTTTAATGCACTGCTTATGTTATATGTAGTTTATTGCACTGTTTATGTTATACATAGTTTAATGCACTGCTTATGTTATACAATGTATGTAGTTTAATGCACTGTTCATGTGATATGTAGTGTATTGCACTGTTTATGTGATATGTAGTTTATTGCACTGTTTATGTAATGTCTAATGTATTGCATTGTTTGTGTGATATGTAATTTATTGCAGTTTACAGGGTTCGACACTAACGCTAGCCCGAGACTAGTAAAAAATGATCAGGGCTAGATAAAGTTTCGATAAGCGCAGTCCGGTGGACTAGTAAATTTTATTATTCTAAATCTGATGTAGACTGGTTATTTTTTTTAATTCTGTTAACGGGAACCAGTTACTTTCGATTTAAAGCGTCATAATCATGCTAGCGTTTTCTTCCGTGCGATTGTCGATCTGTATGAAAAAGAGTCAGATTCCACATCAGAATCATATTTGCGTTTTCATCCGTATGATTAAAGTAACGTGTTTGGACTTAAAATTTGACACGAGGAATAATAAAATGAGTTTACATAAATTTCTGGGGCTTGCCTTGAATTAAAAACAATCCTTTCAAGCTTCAAATTGAACTTAATAAAAAGAGGCTACAACGAACTTGAAATTGATGACAATATAAATCAGGCATTATCTAATAACAGAGCCGAATTTTTAAACAAGAAAAGCAAAAAACATACCAAGGAAATTCCTTTGGTGCTTTCAACTAAATATAACCCATGTATCAGAAAGATAAAACAGTGTCTAGTCAAACATTGGCAATTGTTAAAACATAACGAGATCTGTAGAGACATTTTTACAAAGGAACCAATTATTGCTTATAAAAAGCCTAGAAACTTGGGGGACATATTGACCTCCTCGAAAATAAATAGGTATACGAACTTGGAAAAGGCAGATCCCTGACGATGGCATGCCTTATTAAAACGCCGAAACACTAAATTAGTGTAGGATCGAGTTTGACAATTAAGATATACATGTATTATGTTATCAAAATAAATTTTATCACTGAAGATACAAAGATTTTTTCTTATATTGAGAAACAGCTTAAAACATAAAATGAAGATTAAAAACCCCTAAAATAGGGGTAAAAGTCGGTTGTGGTTATTCCTTAATGATGATGGAAAACATGGATGTTGGGTGTCAATTCTATTTATCTACTAATGAATAAAATATATTTGCAAACTGTCTCATTTTTTTGCAGTTTTCAAATTCACAATAAAAAAAAACTCAAACTTTTAATTTGCTCTACAAAAAACTAGTTGAAATTCAGAAATTGAATTGGTCCAAATCAGCAAAAATATAGCTTAGAATGCAGGATTTTGCATCAAAATATTCTGACCATTTACATGGCCCTCGCGACAAGGACTACCAAAATTTTGGAAGGACTAGTTAAATTCTTAAGACTACTAGCCCTTTGGACTAGTATACTGAAGAAGTTAGTGTCAAACCCTGGTTTATATTATATGTAGTTTACTGCACTGTTTATGTGATGTTTAGTTCATTGTACTATTTAGGTAAATGTAGTTTATTGTTCTGTTAATGTTATATGTGGTTTACTCCACTGTTTATGTTATGTTTAGTTCATTGTACTATTTAGGTAAATGTAGTTTATTGCACAGTTTATGTTATATGTAGTTAATGCTAAATGTAGTTCAGTGTACTGTGTATATGTCATATGGAGATTATTGTACTGTTTATGTCCTATTTGGTTTGTTGCCCTGTTTATATCATATGTAGCCACTGAAAAAGTATGTTAATCAAGTGTTCATGTACACTATTCATGTAATGTGTTGTTTATTGCATTATGTCAGAGATAGATATGTCAATCTAGTCCGGATGCATGTGCCTGACTCTAGAGTCAATCAATCTTTGCTCTAAATCTTTCATGCTGTGTGTTTAGTAATAGTGGAGAAGCAAAAATCTTATAGTCTTTGGTGGAACAGGGTAATGAACTCATAATTTACTGCATTCAAAGTGAGCACTCTAACCTTTATACCACCAAGGCAGTTCATGTTCAATTTCAGAAGACATGGCAATATGAACGGCAAAAGTATATTTAATCCAACATTTGAAATGCTAGTAATATCACCTTGATCTGTTAATAAGACAACAAAACTGATTCCCCGCTGCTGATTCCCTGCTGCTTAATAGCTAACTATTTTTTGTAAGAAAGTAGATTGATTAAGAACATTCTAGAAACAAAGATTACACATCTTTATTGATGTAATTTCAGAAAAACTTTTTGTTTTTTTTTCTTTTTTTTTTTTGCACTAGAATTTCAACATAACAGTATTGTACTGTTTACTGTTATCAAGATGTCCTAAAATATTAGTAGGAAAAACTGCCTCAATGGTGTAAGAGTCAACGTCATTGTCTTGAGTTGTAGATCATGGGTTCAATCCCTGGTCATGTCAAACTAAAGACTATAAAAGTATCTTTGCCTGCTTCTCCATTAAGCATGCAGCATTAAGGAGTAAATGGAAAGACTGGTTGGCTCAGAGTCAGGATAATGTGTCCAAGTGAATTAACATGTCTACCCACAGACTGTTGTTTCTATGAGCTAGCACTATTAAAAATAAAGCTTGACATGTTGGTCTAACACAAAACAACTCGTGATTCCATAAAAATGTAACTTGTCATTGCAATGGTATAGCTGAATAAAGGGCTTCGATTACAAGGGAAAGATGAACAAGTGCATATTAAAAACAAGTGTGGACACTGTATATTGTTTGATCGCATAAATTGCTGGACACAATAATATGTTTGACATAGTAATATGCTGGACCTGTTGTATTTTTGACATTTGTCTTGTTTTACTATTTCTAGTGTAAAATATGCCTTCAGTGCCAATGATTGTTGTGTTCAAAATTCAGAAGGATCTGTAAACTATAACTTAAGGTGGTACCATACACTACAGGGAGATAACTCTCTAAAATCAGTTGAATGTTTTGATCATATGATGTTTGTATGCAGATTTCAAGCATCTCTGTGATCAAAACCACAGAGAGAAAAGCTGCTATGTGGCTAGTGAATTTATAGCTCTGAGTCTGTTGGTTGGAATTTGTTAAAATTTTGATATTTATTACAGTAGATATATTCAAACACACTGCCAAAAAAATAAGAAAATTAAACGAGCAGATCAAATTTTACCTGAAGTGTATGGTACCACCTTAAGCAATTGCACGGAAACCATTCTGAAAAAGATAGACACGACAGTGCCATATCATAATATGACTGCAAAATTTTGTGGTCATATTAAAATTGTTCACTTTAAGTTGAACAACAATCATTCCCTCACCTAGTGGACATTTTCTATATTGGCTTAGCTGAATCAAATATGTTTGAAATTTTTGGTGTTTTATAATAAAAGCAAAATGATAAATTCAAGGGTGCATCATCCCTTCTTAGTACAAATCTTCTATAGGCACAGAGCATCCCTTCTTAGTACAAAACTTCTAAAGGCACAGAGCATCCCTACTTAGTACAAATCTTCTATAGGCACAGAGCATCCCTTCTTAGTACAAAACTTCTAAAGGCACAGAGCATCCCTACTTAGTACAAATCTTCTAAAGACACAGAGTATCCCTACTTAGTACAAATCTTCTAAAGACACAGAGCATCCCTACTTAGTACAAATCTTCTAAAGGCACAGAGCATCCCTACTTAGTACAAATCTTCTAAAGACACAGAGCATCCCTACTTAGTACAAATCTTCTAAAGGCACAGAGCATCCCTACTTAGTACAAATCTTCTAAAGACACAGAACATCCCTACTTAGTACAAATCTTCTAAAGGCACAGAGCATCCCTACTTAGTACAAATCTTCTAAAGGCACAGAACATCCCTACTTAGTACAAATCTTCTAAAGACACAGAGCATCCCTACTTAGTACAAATCTTCTAAAGACACAGAACATCCCTACTTAGTACAAATCTTCTAAAGGCACAGAGCATCCCTACTTAGTACAAATCTTCTAAAGACACAGAGCATCCCTACTTAGTACAAATCTTATAAAGGCACAGAGCATCCCTACTTAGTACAAATCTTCTAAAGGCACAGAGCATCCCTACTTAGTACAAATCTTCTAAAGGCACAGAGCATCCCTACTTAGTACAAATCTTCTAAAGACACAGAGCATCCCTACTTAGTACAAATCTTCTAAAGACACAAAGCATCCCTACTTAGTACAAATCTTCTAAAGGCACAGAGCATCCCTACTTAGTACAAATCTTCTAAAGGCACAGAGCATCCCTACTTAGTACAAATCTTCTAAAGACATAAAGCATCCCTACTTAGTACAAATCTTCTAAAGACAAAGAACATCCCTACTTAGTACAAATCTTCTAAAGGCACATAACATCCCTACTTAGTACAAATCTTCTAAAGACACAAAGCATCCCTACTTAGTACAAATCTTCTAAAGGCACAGAGCATCCCTACTTAGTACAAATCTTCTAAAGGCACAGAACATCCCTACTTAGTACACATTTTCTAAAGGCACAGAGCATCCCTACTTAGTACAAATCTTCTAAAGGCACAGAGCATCCCTACTTAGTACAAATCTTCTAAAGGCACAGAGCATCCCTACTTAGTACAAATCTTCTAAAGACACAGAACATCCCTACTTAGTACACATTTTCTAAAGGCACATAACATCCCTACTTAGTACAAATCTTCTAAAGACACAGAGCATCCCTACTTAGTACAAATCTTCTAAAGGCACAGAGCATCCCTACTTAGTACAAATCTTCTGAAGACACAGAGCATCCCTACTTAGTACAAATCTTCTAAAGGCACAGAGCATCCCTACTTAGTACAAATCTTCTAAAGGCACAGAGCATCCCTACTTAGTACAAATCTTCTAAAGGCACAGAGCATCCCTACTTAGTACAAATCTTCTAAAGGCACAGAGCATCCCTACTTAGTACAAATCTTCTAAAGGCACATAGCATCCCTACTTAGTACAAATCTTCTAAAGGCACAGAGCATCCCTACTTAGTACAAATCTTCTAAAGGCACAGAGCATCCCTACTTAGTACAAATCTTCTAAAGACACAGAACATCCCTACTTAGTACAAATCTTCTGAAGACACAGAGCATCCCTACTTAGTACAAATCTTCTAAAGGCACAGAGCATCCCTACTTAGTACAAATCTTCTAAAGGCACAGAGCATCCCTACTTAGTACAAATCTTCTAAAGGCACAGAGCATCCCTACTTAGTACAAATCTTCTAAAGGCACAGAGCATCCCTACTTAGTACAAATCTTCTAAAGGCACATAGCATCCCTACTTAGTACAAATCTTCTAAAGGCACAGAGCATCCCTACTTAGTACAAATCTTCTAAAGGCACAGAGCATCCCTACTTAGTACAAATCTTCTAAAGGCACAGAACATCCCTACTTAGTACAAATCTTCTAAAGGCACAGAGCATCCCTACTTAGTACAAATCTTCTAAAGGCACATAACATCCCTACTTAGTACAAATCTTCTAAAGGCACAGAGCATCCCTACTTAGTACAAATCTTCTAAAGGCACATAACATCCCTACTTAGTACAAATCTTCTAAAGGCACAGAGCATCCCTACTTAGTACAAATCTTCTAAAGGCACAGAGCATCCCTACTTAGTACAAATCTTCTAAAGGCACAGAGCATCCCTACTTAGTACAAATCTTCTAAAGACACAGAACATCCCTACTTAGTACAAATCTTCTAAAGGCACAGAGCATCCCTACTTAGTACAAATCTTCTAAAGACACAGAACATCCCTACTTAGTACAAATCTTCTAAAGACACAGAGCATCCCTACTTAGTACAAATCTTCTAAAGGCACAGAGCATCCCTACTTAGTACAAATCTTCTAAAGACACAGAGCATCCCTACTTAGTACAAATCTTCTAAAGACACAGAACATCCCATCTTCGCTAGCCAAGGGTTACGATTCGGGTCCCCCTTCTCTCCATCCTTGGCAGATCTAGAATACATTTTGAGGATTCGCACTTTAATATTTCATTGGTTACGGCTACCAGTACACGTATCCAATCAGAAGACGTTTTACACGGAACACATGTTATCCACAAAATGTAAACAAAAATGGCACCGGAATGCTCTCATATGACAACGATTTGCCACTTCCCGTTTTGGTTCCAATGAAAACATCTTTCCCGTCTGCCAAAGCTTTGAAACTTTCACTTGGTTGACAGTAAGTGCTTCCAAATTAAATTTATCACAAATAAGTTTTTATTCACTGGGCGCTGCCATTTTCAACTCTCCAACATACGTATAACAAAACGATTCTGATTGGCTGGCGATGACAACTATCTAAGGGGCGCAACTTCGATAAACCACCAGGTGGCATTGCGCGCGAATTTCAAAATGTATTCTAGATCCGCCAAGGGTGGAGAGAAGGGGGACCCGAATCGTAACCCTTGGCTAGCGAAGATGAGAACATCCCTACTTAGTACAAATCTTCTAAAGGCACAGAGCATCCCTACTTAGTACAAATCTTCTAAAGGCACAGAGCATCCCTACTTAGTACAAATCTTCTAAAGACACAGAACATCCCTACTTAGTACAAATCTTCTAAAGACACAGAGCATCCCTACTTAGTACAAATCTTCTAAAGACACAGAGCATCCCTACTTAGTACAAATCTTCTAAAGACACAGAACATCCCTACTTAGTACAAATCTTCTAAAGGCACAGAACATCCCTACTTAGTACAAATCTTCTAAAGGCACAGAGCATCCCTACTTAGTACAAATCTTCTAAAGACACAGAACATCCCTACTTAGTACAAATCTTCTAAAGGCACAGAGCATCCCTACTTAGTACAAATCTTCTAAAGACACAGAGCATCCCTACTTAGTACAAATCTTCTAAAGACACAGAACATCCCTACTTAGTACAAATCTTCTAAAGGCACAGAGCATCCCTACTTAGTACAAATCTTCTAAAGGCACAGAGCATCCCTACTTAGTACAAATCTTCTAAAGGCACAGAACATCCCTACTTAGTACAAATCTTCTAAAGACACAGAGCATCCCTACTTAGTACAAATCTTCTAAAGGCACAGAGCATCCCTACTTAGTACAAATCTTCTAAAGGCACATAGCATCCCTACTTAGTACAAATCTTCTAAAGGCACAGAGCATCCCTACTTAGTACAAATCTTCTAAAGGCACAGAGCATCCCTACTTAGTACAAATCTTCTAAAGGCACAGAACATCCCTACTTAGTACAAATCTTCTAAAGGCACAGAACATCCCTACTTAGTACAAATCTTCTAAAGGCACATAACATCCCTACTTAGTACAAATCTTCTAAAGGCACAGAGCATCCCTACTTAGTACAAATCTTCTAAAGGCACATAACATCCCTACTTAGTACAAATCTTCTAAAGGCACAGAGCATCCCTACTTAGTACAAATCTTCTAAAGGCACAGAGCATCCCTACTTAGTACAAATCTTCTAAAGGCACAGAGCATCCCTACTTAGTACAAATCTTCTAAAGACACAGAACATCCCTACTTAGTACAAATCTTCTAAAGGCACAGAGCATCCATACTTAGTACAAATCTTCTAAAGACACAGAACATCCCTACTTAGTACAAATCTTCTAAAGACACAGAGCATCCCTACTTAGTACAAATCTTCTAAAGGCACAGAGCATCCCTACTTAGTACAAATCTTCTAAAGACACAGAGCATCCCTACTTAGTACAAATCTTCTAAAGACACAGAACATCCCATCTTCGCTAGCCAAGGGTTACGATTCGGGTCCCCCTTCTCTCCATCCTTGGCAGATCTAGAATACATTTTGAGGATTCGCACTTTAATATTTCATTGGTTACGGCTACCAGTACACGTATCCAATCAGAAGACGTTTTACACGGAACACATGTTATCCACAAAATGTAAACAAAAATGGCACCGGAATGCTCTCATATGACAACGATTTGCCACTTCCCGTTTTGGTTCCAATGAAAACATCTTTCCCGTCTGCCAAAGCTTTGAAACTTTCACTTGGTTGACAGTAAGTGCTTCCAAATTAAATTTATCACAAATAAGTTTTTATTCACTGGGCGCTGCCATTTTCAACTCTCCAACATACGTATAACAAAACGATTCTGATTGGCTGGCGATGACAACTATCTAAGGGGCGCAACTTCGATAAACCACCAGGTGGCATTGCGCGCGAATTTCAAAATGTATTCTAGATCCGCCAAGGGTGGAGAGAAGGGGGACCCGAATCGTAACCCTTGGCTAGCGAAGATGAGAACATCCCTACTTAGTACAAATCTTCTAAAGGCACAGAGCATCCCTACTTAGTACAAATCTTCTAAAGGCACAGAGCATCCCTACTTAGTACAAATCTTCTAAAGACACAGAACATCCCTACTTAGTACAAATCTTCTAAAGACACAGAGCATCCCTACTTAGTACAAATCTTCTAAAGACACAGAGCATCCCTACTTAGTACAAATCTTCTAAAGACACAGAACATCCCTACTTAGTACAAATCTTCTAAAGGCACAGAACATCCCTACTTAGTACAAATCTTCTAAAGGCACAGAGCATCCCTACTTAGTACAAATCTTCTAAAGACACAGAACATCCCTACTTAGTACAAATCTTCTAAAGGCACAGAGCATCCCTACTTAGTACAAATCTTCTAAAGGCACAGAGCATCCCTACTTAGTACAAATCTTCTAAAGGCACAGAGCATCCCTACTTAGTACAAATCTTCTAAAGACACAGAGCATCCCTACTTAGTACAAATCTTCTAAAGGCACAGAGCATCCCTACTTAGTACAAATCTTCTAAAGACACAGAGCATCCCTACTTAGTACAAATCTTCTAAAGGCACAGAACATCCCTACTTAGTACAAATCTTCTAAAGGCACAGAGCATCCCTACTTAGTACAAATCTTCTAAAGACACAGAGCATCCCTACTTAGTACAAATCTTCTAAAGACACAAAGCATCCCTACTTAGTACAAATCTTCTAAAGGCACAGAGCATCCCTACTTAGTACAAATCTTCTAAAGGCACAGAACATCCCTACTTAGTACACATTTTCTAAAGGCACAGAGCATCCCTACTTAGTACAAATCTTCTAAAGGCACAGAGCATCCCTACTTAGTACAAATCTTCTAAAGGCACAGAGCATCCCTACTTAGTACAAATCTTCTAAAGACACAGAACATCCCTACTTAGTACACATTTTCTAAAGGCACATAACATCCCTACTTAGTACAAATCTTCTAAAGACACAGAGCATCCCTACTTAGTACAAATCTTCTAAAGGCACAGAGCATCCCTACTTAGTACAAATCTTCTAAAGGCACAGAGCATCCCTACTTAGTACAAATCTTCTAAAGACACAGAACATCCCTACTTAGTACAAATCTTCTAAAGGCACAGAGCATCCCTACTTAGTACAAATCTTCTAAAGGCACAGAGCATCCCTACTTAGTACAAATCTTCTAAAGACACAGAACATCCCTACTTAGTACAAATCTTCTGAAGACACAGAGCATCCCTACTTAGTACAAATCTTCTAAAGGCACAGAGCATCCCTACTTAGTACAAATCTTCTAAAGGCACAGAGCATCCCTACTTAGTACAAATCTTCTAAAGGCACAGAGCATCCCTACTTAGTACAAATCTTCTAAAGGCACAGAGCATCCCTACTTAGTACAAATCTTCTAAAGGCACATAGCATCCCTACTTAGTACAAATCTTCTAAAGGCACAGAGCATCCCTACTTAGTACAAATCTTCTAAAGGCACAGAGCATCCCTACTTAGTACAAATCTTCTAAAGGCACAGAACATCCCTACTTAGTACAAATCTTCTAAAGGCACAGAGCATCCCTACTTAGTACAAATCTTCTAAAGGCACATAACATCCCTACTTAGTACAAATCTTCTAAAGGCACAGAGCATCCCTACTTAGTACAAATCTTCTAAAGGCACATAACATCCCTACTTAGTACAAATCTTCTAAAGGCACAGAGCATCCCTACTTAGTACAAATCTTCTAAAGGCACAGAGCATCCCTACTTAGTACAAATCTTCTAAAGGCACAGAGCATCCCTACTTAGTACAAATCTTCTAAAGACACAGAACATCCCTACTTAGTACAAATCTTCTAAAGGCACAGAGCATCCCTACTTAGTACAAATCTTCTAAAGACACAGAACATCCCTACTTAGTACAAATCTTCTAAAGACACAGAGCATCCCTACTTAGTACAAATCTTCTAAAGGCACAGAGCATCCCTACTTAGTACAAATCTTCTAAAGACACAGAGCATCCCTACTTAGTACAAATCTTCTAAAGACACAGAACATCCCATCTTCGCTAGCCAAGGGTTACGATTCGGGTCCCCCTTCTCTCCATCCTTGGCAGATCTAGAATACATTTTGAGGATTCGCACTTTAATATTTCATTGGTTACGGCTACCAGTACACGTATCCAATCAGAAGACGTTTTACACGGAACACATGTTATCCACAAAATGTAAACAAAAATGGCACCGGAATGCTCTCATATGACAACGATTTGCCACTTCCCGTTTTGGTTCCAATGAAAACATCTTTCCCGTCTGCCAAAGCTTTGAAACTTTCACTTGGTTGACAGTAAGTGCTTCCAAATTAAATTTATCACAAATAAGTTTTTATTCACTGGGCGCTGCCATTTTCAACTCTCCAACATACGTATAACAAAACGATTCTGATTGGCTGGCGATGACAACTATCTAAGGGGCGCAACTTCGATAAACCACCAGGTGGCATTGCGCGCGAATTTCAAAATGTATTCTAGATCCGCCAAGGGTGGAGAGAAGGGGGACCCGAATCGTAACCCTTGGCTAGCGAAGATGAGAACATCCCTACTTAGTACAAATCTTCTAAAGGCACAGAGCATCCCTACTTAGTACAAATCTTCTAAAGGCACAGAGCATCCCTACTTAGTACAAATCTTCTAAAGACACAGAACATCCCTACTTAGTACAAATCTTCTAAAGACACAGAGCATCCCTACTTAGTACAAATCTTCTAAAGACACAGAGCATCCCTACTTAGTACAAATCTTCTAAAGACACAGAACATCCCTACTTAGTACAAATCTTCTAAAGGCACAGAACATCCCTACTTAGTACAAATCTTCTAAAGGCACAGAGCATCCCTACTTAGTACAAATCTTCTAAAGACACAGAACATCCCTACTTAGTACAAATCTTCTAAAGGCACAGAGCATCCCTACTTAGTACAAATCTTCTAAAGACACAGAGCATCCCTACTTAGTACAAATCTTCTAAAGGCACAGAGCATCCCTACTTAGTACAAATCTTCTAAAGACACAGAGCATCCCTACTTAGTACAAATCTTCTAAAGGCACAGAGCATCCCTACTTAGTACAAATCTTCTAAAGACACAGAGCATCCCTACTTAGTACAAATCTTCTAAAGGCACAGAACATCCCTACTTAGTACAAATCTTCTAAAGGCACAGAGCATCCCTACTTAGTACAAATCTTCTAAAGGCACAGAGCATCCCTACTTAGTACAAATCTTCTAAAGGCACAGAGCATCCCTACTTAGTACAAATCTTCTAAAGGCACAGAGCATCCCTACTTAGTACAAATCTTCTAAAGGCACAGAGCATCCCTACTTAGTACAAATCTTCTAAAGGCACAGAGCATCCCTACTTAGTACAAATCTTCTAAAGGCACAGAGCATCCCTACTTAGTACAAATCTTCTAAAGACACAGAACATCCCTACTTAGTACAAATCTTCTAAAGACACAGAGCATCCCTACTTAGTACAAATCTTCTAAAGGCACAGAGCATCCCTACTTAGTACAAATCTTCTAAAGGTACAGAGCATCCCTACTTAGTATAAATCTTCTAAAGACACAGAGCATCCCTACTTAGTACAAATCTTCTAACGGCACAGAGCATCCCTACTTAGTACAAATCTTCTAAAGGCACAGAACATCCCTACTTAGTACACATTTTCTAAAGGCACAGAGCATCCCTACTTAGTACAAATCTTCTAAAGGCACAGAGCATCCCTACTTAGTACAAATCTTCTAAAGGCACAGAGCATCCCTACTTAGTCCAAATCTTCTAAAGACACAGAACATCCCTACTTAGTACACATTTTCTAAAGGCACATAACATCCCTACTTAGTACAAATCTTCTAAAGACACAGAGCATCCCTACTTAGTACAAATCTTCTAAAGGCACAGAGCATCCCTACTTAGTACAAATCTTCTAAAGGCACAGAGCATCCCTACTTAGTACAAATCTTCTAAAGACACAGAACATCCCTACTTAGTACAAATCTTCTAAAGGCACAGAACATCCCTACTTAGTACAAATCTTCTAAAGGCACAGAGCATCCCTACTTAGTACAAATCTTCTAAAGACACAGAACATCCCTACTTAGTACAAATCTTCTAAAGACACAGAGCATCCCTACTTAGTACAAATCTTCTAAAGACACAGAGCATCCCTACTTAGTACAAATCTTATAAAGGCACAGAGCATCCCTACTTAGTACAAATCTTCTAAAGGCACAGAGCATCCCTACTTAGTACAAATCTTCTAAAGGCACAGAGCATCCCTACTTAGTACAAATCTTCTAAAGACACAGAGCATCCCTACTTAGTACAAATCTTCTAAAGACACAAAGCATCCCTACTTAGTACAAATCTTCTAAAGGCACAGAGCATCCCTACTTAGTACAAATCTTCTAAAGGCACAGAGCATCCCTACTTAGTACAAATCTTCTAAAGACACAAAGCATCCCTACTTAGTACAAATCTTCTAAAGACAAAGAACATCCCTACTTAGTACAAATCTTCTAAAGGCACATAACATCCCTACTTAGTACAAATCTTCTAAAGACACAGAGCATCCCTACTTAGTACAAATCTTCTAAAGACACAAAGCATCCCTACTTAGTACAAATCTTCTAAAGGCACAGAGCATCCCTACTTAGTACAAATCTTCTAAAGGCACAGAACATCCCTACTTAGTACACATTTTCTAAAGGCACAGAACATCCCTACTTAGTACAAATCTTCTAAAGGCACAGAGCATCCCTACTTAGTACAAATCTTCTAAAGGCACAGAGCATCCCTACTTAGTACAAATCTTCTAAAGACACAGAACATCCCTACTTAGTACACATTTTCTAAAGGCACATAACATCCCTACTTAGTACAAATCTTCTAAAGACACAGAGCATCCCTACTTAGTACAAATCTTCTAAAGGCACAGAGCATCCCTACTTAGTACAAATCTTCTAAAGGCACAGAGCATCCCTACTTAGTACAAATCTTCTAAAGACACAGAACATCCCTACTTAGTACAAATCTTCTAAAGGCACAGAGCATCCCTACTTAGTACAAATCTTCTAAAGGCACAGAGCATCCCTACTTAGTACAAATCTTCTAAAGACACAGAACATCCCTACTTAGTACAAATCTTCTGAAGACACAGAGCATCCCTACTTAGTACAAATCTTCTAAAGGCACAGAGCATCCCTACTTAGTACAAATCTTCTAAAGGCACAGAGCATCCCTACTTAGTACAAATCTTCTAAAGACACAGAGCATCCCTACTTAGTACAAATCTTCTAAAGACACAGAGCATCCCTACTTAGTACAAATCTTCTAAAGACACAGAACATCCCTACTTAGTACAAATCTTCTAAAGGCACAGAGCATCCCTACTTAGTACAAATCTTCTAAAGGCACAGAGCATCCCTACTTAGTACAAATCTTCTAAAGGCACATAGCATCCCTACTTAGTACAAATCTTCTAAAGGCACAGAGCATCCCTACTTAGTACAAATCTTCTAAAGGCACAGAGCATCCCTACTTAGTACAAATCTTCTAAAGGCACAGAGCATCCCTACTTAGTACAAATCTTCTAAAGGCACATAACATCCCTACTTAGTACAAATCTTCTAAAGGCACAGAGCATCCCTACTTAGTACAAATCTTCTAAAGGCACATAACATCCCTACTTAGTACAAATCTTCTAAAGGCACAGAGCATCCCTACTTAGTACAAATCTTCTAAAGGCACAGAGCATCCCTACTTAGTACAAATCTTCTAAAGGCACAGAGCATCCCTACTTAGTACAAATCTTCTAAAGACACAGAACATCCCTACTTAGTACAAATCTTCTAAAGGCACAGAGCATCCCTACTTAGTACAAATCTTCTAAAGACACAGAACATCCCTACTTAGTACAAATCTTCTAAAGACACAGAGCATCCCTACTTAGTACAAATCTTCTAAAGGCACAGAGCATCCCTACTTAGTACAAATCTTCTAAAGACACAGAGCATCCCTACTTAGCACAAATCTTCTAAAGACACAGAACATCCCATCTTCGCTAGCCAATGGTTACGATTCGGGTCCCCCTTCTCTCCATCCTTGGCAGATCTAGAATACATTTTGAGGATTCGCACTTTAATATTTCATTGGTTACGGCTACCAGTACACGTATCCAATCAGAAGACGTTTTACACGGAACACATGTTATCCACAAAATGTAAACAAAAATGGCACCGGAATGCTCTCATATGACAACGATTTGCCACTTCCCGTTTTGGTTCCAATGAAAACATCTTTCCCGTCTGCCAAAGCTTTGAAACTTTCACTTGGTTGACAGTAAGTGCTTCCAAATTAAATTTATCACAAATAAGTTTTTATTCACTGGGCGCTGCCATTTTCAACTCTCCAACATACGTATAACAAAACGATTCTGATTGGCTGGCGATGACAACTATCTAAGGGGCGCAACTTCGATAAACCACCAGGTGGCATTGCGCGCGAATTTCAAAATGTATTCTAGATCCGCCAAGGGTGGAGAGAAGGGGGACCCGAATCGTAACCCTTGGCTAGCGAAGATGAGAACATCCCTACTTAGTACAAATCTTCTAAAGGCACAGAGCATCCCTACTTAGTACAAATCTTCTAAAGGCACAGAGCATCCCTACTTAGTACAAATCTTCTAAAGACACAGAACATCCCTACTTAGTACAAATCTTCTAAAGACACAGAGCATCCCTACTTAGTACAAATCTTCTAAAGACACAGAGCATCCCTACTTAGTACAAATCTTCTAAAGACACAGAACATCCCTACTTAGTACAAATCTTCTAAAGGCACAGAACATCCCTACTTAGTACAAATCTTCTAAAGGCACAGAGCATCCCTACTTAGTACAAATCTTCTAAAGACACAGAACATCCCTACTTAGTACAAATCTTCTAAAGGCACAGAGCATCCCTACTTAGTACAAATCTTCTAAAGGCACAGAGCATCCCTACTTAGTACAAATCTTCTAAAGGCACAGAGCATCCCTACTTAGTACAAATCTTCTAAAGACACAGAGCATCCCTACTTAGTACAAATCTTCTAAAGGCACAGAGCATCCCTACTTAGTACAAATCTTCTAAAGACACAGAGCATCCCTACTTAGTACAAATCTTCTAAAGGCACAGAACATCCCTACTTAGAACAAATCTTCTAAAGGCACAGAACATCCCTACTTAGTACAAATCTTCTAAAGGCACAGAACATCCCTACTTAGTACAAATCTTCTAAAGGCACATAACATCCCTACTTAGTACAAATCTTCTAAAGGCACAGAGCATCCCTACTTAGTACAAATCTTCTAAAGGCACATAACATCCCTACTTAGTACAAATCTTCTAAAGGCACAGAGCATCCCTACTTAGTACAAATCTTCTAAAGGCACAGAGCATCCCTACTTAGTACAAATCTTCTAAAGGCACAGAGCATCCCTACTTAGTACAAATCTTCTAAAGACACAGAACATCCCTACTTAGTACAAATCTTCTAAAGGCACAGAGCATCCCTACTTAGTACAAATCTTCTAAAGACACAGAACATCCCTACTTAGTACAAATCTTCTAAAGACACAGAGCATCCCTACTTAGTACAAATCTTCTAAAGGCACAGAGCATCCCTACTTAGTACAAATCTTCTAAAGACACAGAGCATCCCTACTTAGTACAAATCTTCTAAAGACACAGAACATCCCATCTTCGCTAGCCAAGGGTTACGATTCGGGTCCCCCTTCTCTCCACCCTTGGCAGATCTAGAATACATTTTGAGGATTCGCACTTTAATATTTCATTGGTTACGGCTACCAGTACACGTATCCAATCAGAAGACGTTTTACACGGAACACATGTTATCCACAAAATGTAAACAAAAATGGCACCGGAATGCTCTCATATGACAACGATTTGCCACTTCCCGTTTTGGTTCCAATGAAAACATCTTTCCCGTCTGCCAAAGCTTTGAAACTTTCACTTGGTTGACAGTAAGTGCTTCCAAATTAAATTTATCACAAATAAGTTTTTATTCACTGGGCGCTGCCATTTTCAACTCTCCAACATACGTATAACAAAACGATTCTGATTGGCTGGCGATGACAACTATCTAAGGGGCGCAACTTCGATAAACCACCAGGTGGCATTGCGCGCGAATTTCAAAATGTATTCTAGATCCGCCAAGGGTGGAGAGAAGGGGGACCCGAATCGTAACCCTTGGCTAGCGAAGATGAGAACATCCCTACTTAGTACAAATCTTCTAAAGGCACAGAGCATCCCTACTTAGTACAAATCTTCTAAAGGCACAGAGCATCCCTACTTAGTACAAATCTTCTAAAGACACAGAACATCCCTACTTAGTACAAATCTTCTAAAGACACAGAGCATCCCTACTTAGTACAAATCTTCTAAAGACACAGAGCATCCCTACTTAGTACAAATCTTCTAAAGACACAGAACATCCCTACTTAGTACAAATCTTCTAAAGGCACAGAACATCCCTACTTAGTACAAATCTTCTAAAGGCACAGAGCATCCCTACTTAGTACAAATCTTCTAAAGACACAGAACATCCCTACTTAGTACAAATCTTCTAAAGGCACAGAGCATCCCTACTTAGTACAAATCTTCTAAAGGCACAGAGCATCCCTACTTAGTACAAATCTTCTAAAGGCACAGAGCATCCCTACTTAGTACAAATCTTCTAAAGACACAGAGCATCCCTACTTAGTACAAATCTTCTAAAGGCACAGAGCATCCCTACTTAGTACAAATCTTCTAAAGACACAGAGCATCCCTACTTAGTACAAATCTTCTAAAGGCACAGAACATCCCTACTTAGTACAAATCTTCTAAAGGCACAGAGCATCCCTACTTAGTACAAATCTTCTAAAGGCACAGAGCATCCCTACTTAGTACAAATCTTCTAAAGGCACAGAGCATCCCTACTTAGTACAAATCTTCTAAAGGCACAGAGCATCCCTACTTAGTACAAATCTTCTAAAGGCACAGAGCATCCCTACTTAGTACAAATCTTCTAAAGGCACAGAGCATCCCTACTTAGTACAAATCTTCTAAAGGCACAAAGCATCCCTACTTAGTACAAATCTTCTAAAGACACAGAACATCCCTACTTAGTACAAATCTTCTAAAGACACAGAGCATCCCTACTTAGTACAAATCTTCTAAAGGCACAGAGCATCCCTACTTAGTACAAATCTTCTAAAGGTACAGAGCATCCCTACTTAGTATAAATCTTCTAAAGACACAGAGCATCCCTACTTAGTACAAATCTTCTAACGGCACAGAGCATCCCTACTTAGTACAAATCTTCTAAAGGCACAGAACATCCCTACTTAGTACACATTTTCTAAAGGCACAGAGCATCCCTACTTAGTACAAATCTTCTAAAGGCACAGAGCATCCCTACTTAGTACAAATCTTCTAAAGGCACAGAGCATCCCTACTTAGTACAAATCTTCTAAAGACACATAACATCCCTACTTAGTACACATTTTCTAAAGGCACATAACATCCCTACTTAGTACAAATCTTCTAAAGACACAGAGCATCCCTACTTAGTACAAATCTTCTAAAGGCACAGAGCATCCCTACTTAGTACAAATCTTCTAAAGGCACAGAGCATCCCTACTTAGTACAAATCTTCTAAAGACACAGAACATCCCTACTTAGTACAAATCTTCTAAAGGCACAGAACATCCCTACTTAGTACAAATCTTCTAAAGGCACAGAGCATCCCTACTTAGTACAAATCTTCTAAAGACACAGAACATCCCTACTTAGTACAAATCTTCTAAAGACACAGAGCATCCCTACTTAGTACAAATCTTCTAAAGGCACAGAGCATCCCTACTTAGTACAAATCTTCTAAAGGCACAGAGCATCCCTACTTAGTACAAATCTTCTAAAGACACAGAGCATCCCTACTTAGTACAAATCTTCTAAAGACACAGAGCATCCCTACTTAGTACAAATCTTCTAAAGACACAGAACATCCCTACTTAGTACAAATCTTCTAAAGGCACAGAGCATCCCTACTTAGTACAAATCTTCTAAAGGCACAGAGCATCCCTACTTAGTACAAATCTTCTAAAGGCACAGAACATCCCTACTTAGTACAAATCTTCTAAAGACACAGAGCATCCCTACTTAGTACAAATCTTCTAAAGGCACAGAGCATCCCTACTTAGTACAAATCTTCTAAAGGCACATAGCATCCCTACTTAGTACAAATCTTCTAAAGGCACAGAGCATCCCTACTTAGTACAAATCTTCTAAAGGCACAGAGCATCCCTACTTAGTACAAATCTTCTAAAGGCACAGAACATCCCTACTTAGTACAAATCTTCTAAAGGCACAGAACATCCCTACTTAGTACAAATCTTCTAAAGGCACATAACATCCCTACTTAGTACAAATCTTCTAAAGGCACAGAGCATCCCTACTTAGTACAAATCTTCTAAAGGCACATAACATCCCTACTTAGTACAAATCTTCTAAAGGCACAGAGCATCCCTACTTAGTACAAATCTTCTAAAGGCACAGAGCATCCCTACTTAGTACAAATCTTCTAAAGGCACAGAGCATCCCTACTTAGTACAAATCTTCTAAAGACACAGAACATCCCTACTTAGTACAAATCTTCTAAAGGCACAGAGCATCCATACTTAGTACAAATCTTCTAAAGACACAGAACATCCCTACTTAGTACAAATCTTCTAAAGACACAGAGCATCCCTACTTAGTACAAATCTTCTAAAGGCACAGAGCATCCCTACTTAGTACAAATCTTCTAAAGACACAGAGCATCCCTACTTAGTACAAATCTTCTAAAGACACAGAACATCCCATCTTCGCTAGCCAAGGGTTACGATTCGGGTCCCCCTTCTCTCCACCCTTGGCAGATCTAGAATACATTTTGAGGATTCGCACTTTAATATTTCATTGGTTACGGCTACCAGTACACGTATCCAATCAGAAGACGTTTTACACGGAACACATGTTATCCACAAAATGTAAACAAAAATGGCACCGGAATGCTCTCATATGACAACGATTTGCCACTTCCCGTTTTGGTTCCAATGAAAACATCTTTCCCGTCTGCCAAAGCTTTGAAACTTTCACTTGGTTGACAGTAAGTGCTTCCAAATTAAATTTATCACAAATAAGTTTTTATTCACTGGGCGCTGCCATTTTCAACTCTCCAACATACGTATAACAAAACGATTCTGATTGGCTGGCGATGACAACTATCTAAGGGGCGCAACTTCGATAAACCACCAGGTGGCATTGCGCGCGAATTTCAAAATGTATTCTAGATCCGCCAAGGGTGGAGAGAAGGGGGACCCGAATCGTAACCCTTGGCTAGCGAAGATGAGAACATCCCTACTTAGTACAAATCTTCTAAAGGCACAGAGCATCCCTACTTAGTACAAATCTTCTAAAGGCACAGAGCATCCCTACTTAGTACAAATCTTCTAAAGACACAGAACATCCCTACTTAGTACAAATCTTCTAAAGACACAGAGCATCCCTACTTAGTACAAATCTTCTAAAGACACAGAGCATCCCTACTTAGTACAAATCTTCTAAAGACACAGAACATCCCTACTTAGTACAAATCTTCTAAAGGCACAGAACATCCCTACTTAGTACAAATCTTCTAAAGGCACAGAGCATCCCTACTTAGTACAAATCTTCTAAAGACACAGAACATCCCTACTTAGTACAAATCTTCTAAAGGCACAGAGCATCCCTACTTAGTACAAATCTTCTAAAGGCACAGAGCATCCCTACTTAGTACAAATCTTCTAAAGGCACAGAGCATCCCTACTTAGTACAAATCTTCTAAAGACACAGAGCATCCCTACTTAGTACAAATCTTCTAAAGGCACAGAGCATCCCTACTTAGTACAAATCTTCTAAAGACACAGAGCATCCCTACTTAGTACAAATCTTCTAAAGGCACAGAGCATCCCTACTTAGTACAAGTCTTCTAAAGGCACAGAGCATCCCTACTTAGTACAAATCTTCTAAAGACACAGAGCATCCCTACTTAGTACAAATCTTCTAAAGGCACAGAGCATCCCTACTTAGTACAAATCTTCTAAAGACACAGAGCATCCCTACTTAGTACAAATCTTCTAAAGGCACAGAACATCCCTACTTAGTACAAATCTTCTAAAGACACAGAGCATCCCTACTTAGTACAAATCTTCTAAAGGCACAGAGCATCCCTACTTAGTACAAATCTTCTAAAGGCACAGAGCATCCCTACTTAGTACAAATCTTCTATAGGCACAGAGCATCCCTACTTAGTACAAATCTTCTAAAGGCACAGAGCATCCCTACTTAGTACAAATCTTCTAAAGGCACAGAGCATCCCTACTTAGTACAAATCTTCTAAAGGCACAGAGCATCCCTACTTAGTACAAATCTTCTAAAGGCACATAACATCCCTACTTAGTACAAATCTTCTAGAGGCACAGAGCATCCCTACTTAGTACAAATCTTCTAAAGGCACATAACATCCCTACTTAGTACAAATCTTCTAAAGGTACAGAGCATTCCTACTTAGTACAAATATTCTAAAGACACAGAGCATCCCTACTTAGTACAAATCTTCTAAAGACACAGAGCATCCCTACTTAGTACAAATCTTCTAAAGGCACAGAGCATCCCTACTTAGTACAAATCTTCTAAAGGCACAGAGCATCCCTCCTTAGTACAAATCTTCTAAAGGCACAGAGCATCCCTACTTAGTACAAATCTTCTAAAGGCACAGAACATCCCTACTTAGTACAAATCTTCTAAAGGCACAGAGCATCCCTACTTAGTACAAATCTTCTAAAGGCACAGAGCATCCCTACTTAGTACAAATCTTCTAAAGACACAGAGTATCCCTACTTAGTACAAATCTTCTAAAGGCACAGAGCATCACTACTTAGTACAAATCTTCTAAAGACACAGAACATCCCTACTTAGTACAAATCTTCTAAAGGCACAGAGCATCCCTACTTAGTACAAATCTTCTAAAGGCACAGAACATCCCTACTTAGTACACATTTTCTAAAGGCACAGAGCATCCCTACTTAGTACAAATCTTCTAAAGGCACAGAGCATCCCTACTTAGTACAAATCTTCTAAAGGCACAGAGCATCCCTACTTAGTACAAATCTTCTAAAGACACAGAACATCCCTACTTAGTACACATTTTCTAAAGGCACATAACATCCCTACTTAGTACAAATCTTCTAAAGACACAGAGCATCCCTACTTAGTACAAATCTTCTAAAGGCACAGAGCATCCCTACTTAGTACAAATCTTCTAAAGGCACAGAGCATCCCTACTTAGTACAAATCTTCTAAAGACACAGAACATCCCTACTTAGTACAAATCTTCTAAAGGCACAGAACACCCCTACTTAGTACAAATCTTCTAAAGGCACAGAGCATCCCTACTTAGTACAAATCTTCTAAAGACACAGAACATCCCTACTTAGTACAAATCTTCTAAAGACACAGAGCATCCCTACTTAGTACAAATCTTCTAAAGGCACAGAGCATCCCTACTTAGTACAAATCTTCTAAAGGCACAGAGCATCCCTACTTAGTACAAATCTTCTAAAGACACAGAGCATCCCTACTTAGTACAAATCTTCTAAAGACACAGAGCATCCCTACTTAGTACAAATCTTCTAAAGACACAGAACATCCCTACTTAGTACAAATCTTCTAAAGGCACAGAGCATCCCTACTTAGTACAAATCTTCTAAAGGCACAGAGCATCCCTACTTAGTACAAATCTTCTAAAGGCACAGAACATCCCTACTTAGTACAAATCTTCTAAAGACACAGAGCATCCCTACTTAGTACAAATCTTCTAAAGGCACAGAGCATCCCTACTTAGTACAAATCTTCTAAAGGCACATAGCATCCCTACTTAGTACAAATCTTCTAAAGGCACAGAGCATCCCTACTTAGTACAAATCTTCTAAAGGCACAGAGCATCCCTACTTAGTACAAATCTTCTAAAGGCACAGAACATCCCTACTTAGTACAAATCTTCTAAAGGCACAGAACATCCCTACTTAGTACAAATCTTCTAAAGGCACATAACATCCCTACTTAGTACAAATCTTCTAAAGGCACAGAGCATCCCTACTTAGTACAAATCTTCTAAAGGCACATAACATCCCTACTTAGTACAAATCTTCTAAAGACACAGAACATCCCTACTTAGTACAAATCTTCTAAAGACACAGAGCATCCCTACTTAGTACAAATCTTCTAAAGGCACAGAGCATCCCTACTTAGTACAAATCTTCTAAAGGCACAGAACATCCCTACTTAGTACAAATCTTCTAAAGGCACAGAGCATCCCTACTTAGTACAAATCTTCTAAAGACACAGAGCATCCCTACTTAGTACAAATCTTCTAAAGGCACATAGCATCCCTACTTAGTACAAATCTTCTAAAGGCACAGAGCATCCCTACTTAGTACAAATCTTCTAAAGGCACAGAGCATCCCTACTTAGTACAAATCTTCTAAAGGCACAGAACATCCCTACTTAGTACAAATCTTCTAAAGGCACAGAACATCCCTACTTAGTACAAATCTTCTAAAGGCACATAACATCCCTACTTAGTACAAATCTTCTAAAGGCACAGAGCATCCCTACTTAGTACAAATCTTCTAAAGGCACATAACATCCCTACTTAGTACAAATCTTCTAAAGGCACAGAGCATCCCTACTTAGTACAAATCTTCTAAAGGCACAGAGCATCCCTACTTAGTACAAATCTTCTAAAGGCACAGAGCATCCCTACTTAGTACAAATCTTCTAAAGACACAGAACATCCCTACTTAGTACAAATCTTCTAAAGGCACAGAGCATCCCTACTTAGTACAAATCTTCTAAAGACACAGAACATCCCTACTTAGTACAAATCTTCTAAAGACACAGAGCATCCCTACTTAGTACAAATCTTCTAAAGGCACAGAGCATCCCTACTTAGTACAAATCTTCTAAAGACACAGAGCATCCCTACTTAGTACAAATCTTCTAAAGACACAGAACATCCCATCTTCGCTAGCCAAGGGTTACGATTCGGGTCCCCCTTCTCTCCACCCTTGGCAGATCTAGAATACATTTTGAGGATTCTCACTTTAATATTTCATTGGTTACGGCTACCAGTACACGTATCCAATCAGAAGACGTTTTACACGGAACACATGTTATCCACAAAATGTAAACAAAAATGGCACCGGAATGCTCTCATATGACAACGATTTGCCACTTCCCGTTTTGGTTCCAATGAAAACATCTTTCCCGTCTGCCAAAGCTTTGAAACTTTCACTTGGTTGACAGTAAGTGCTTCCAAATTAAATTTATCACAAATAAGTTTTTATTCACTGGGCGCTGCCATTTTCAACTCTCCAACATACGTATAACAAAACGATTCTGATTGGCTGGCGATGACAACTATCTAAGGGGCGCAACTTCGATAAACCACCAGGTGGCATTGCGCGCGAATTTCAAAATGTATTCTAGATCCGCCAAGGGTGGAGAGAAGGGGGACCCGAATCGTAACCCTTGGCTAGCGAAGATGAGAACATCCCTACTTAGTACAAATCTTATAAAGGCACAGAGCATCCCTACTTAGTACAAATCTTCTAAAGACACAGAACATCCCTACTTAGTACAAATCTTCTAAAGACACAGAGCATCCCTACTTAGTACAAATCTTCTAAAGGCACAGAGCATCCCTACTTAGTACAAATCTTCTAAAGGCACAGAACATCCCTACTTAGTACAAATCTTCTAAAGACACAGAGCATCCCTACTTAGTACAAATCTTCTAAAGGCACAGAGCATCCCTACTTAGTACAAATCTTCTAAAGGCACATAGCATCCCTACTTAGTACAAATCTTCTAAAGGCACAGAGCATCCCTACTTAGTACAAATCTTCTAAAGGCACAGAGCATCCCTACTTAGTACAAATCTTCTAAAGGCACAGAACATCCCTACTTAGTACAAATCTTCTAAAGGCACAGAACATCCCTACTTAGTACAAATCTTCTAAAGGCACATAACATCCCTACTTAGTACAAATCTTCTAAAGGCACAGAGCATCCCTACTTAGTACAAATCTTCTAAAGGCACATAACATCCCTACTTAGTACAAATCTTCTAAAGGCACAGAGCATCCCTACTTAGTACAAATCTTCTAAAGGCACAGAGCATCCCTACTTAGTACAAATCTTCTAAAGGCACAGAGCATCCCTACTTAGTACAAATCTTCTAAAGACACAGAACATCCCTACTTAGTACAAATCTTCTAAAGGCACAGAGCATCCCTACTTAGTACAAATCTTCTAAAGACACAGAACATCCCTACTTAGTACAAATCTTCTAAAGACACAGAGCATCCCTACTTAGTACAAATCTTCTAAAGGCACAGAGCATCCCTACTTAGTACAAATCTTCTAAAGACACAGAGCATCCCTACTTAGTACAAATCTTCTAAAGACACAGAACATCCCATCTTCGCTAGCCAAGGGTTACGATTCGGGTCCCCCTTCTCTCCACCCTTGGCAGATCTAGAATACATTTTGAGGATTCGCACTTTAATATTTCATTGGTTACGGCTACCAGTACACGTATCCAATCAGAAGACGTTTTACACGGAACACATGTTATCCACAAAATGTAAACAAAAATGGCACCGGAATGCTCTCATATGACAACGATTTGCCACTTCCCGTTTTGGTTCCAATGAAAACATCTTTCCCGTCTGCCAAAGCTTTGAAACTTTCACTTGGTTGACAGTAAGTGCTTCCAAATTAAATTTATCACAAATAAGTTTTTATTCACTGGGCGCTGCCATTTTCAACTCTCCAACATACGTATAACAAAACGATTCTAATTGGCTGGCGATGACAACTATCTAAGGGGCGCAACTTCGATAAACCACCAGGTGGCATTGCGCGCGAATTTCAAAATGTATTCTAGATCCGCCAAGGGTGGAGAGAAGGGGGACCCGAATCGTAACCCTTGGCTAGCGAAGATGAGAACATCCCTACTTAGTACAAATCTTCTAAAGGCACAGAGCATCCCTACTTAGTACAAATCTTCTAAAGGCACAGAGCATCCCTACTTAGTACAAATCTTCTAAAGACACAGAACATCCCTACTTAGTACAAATCTTCTAAAGACACAGAGCATCCCTACTTAGTACAAATCTTCTAAAGACACAGAGCATCCCTACTTAGTACAAATCTTCTAAAGACACAGAACATCCCTACTTAGTACAAATCTTCTAAAGGCACAGAACATCCCTACTTAGTACAAATCTTCTAAAGGCACAGAGCATCCCTACTTAGTACAAATCTTCTAAAGACACAGAACATCCCTACTTAGTACAAATCTTCTAAAGGCACAGAGCATCCCTACTTAGTACAAATCTTCTAAAGGCACAGAGCATCCCTACTTAGTACAAATCTTCTAAAGGCACAGAGCATCCCTACTTAGTACAAATCTTCTAAAGACACAGAGCATCCCTACTTAGTACAGATCTTCTAAAGGCACAGAGCATCCCTACTTAGTACAAATCTTCTAAAGACACAGAGCATCCCTACTTAGTACAAATCTTCTAAAGGCACAGAGCATCCCTACTTAGTACAAATCTTCTAAAGACACAGAGCATCCCTACTTAGTACAAATCTTCTAAAGGCACAGAACATCCCTACTTAGTACAAATCTTCTAAAGACACAGAGCATCCCTACTTAGTACAAATCTTCTAAAGGCACAGAGCATCCCTACTTAGTACAAATCTTCTAAAGGCACAGAGCATCCCTACTTAGTACAAATCTTCTAAAGACACAGAACATCCCTACTTAGTACAAATCTTCTAAAGGCACAGAGCATCCCTACTTAGTACAAATCTTCTAAAGACACAGAACATCCCTACTTAGTACAAATCTTCTAAAGACACAGAGCATCCCTACTTAGTACAAATCTTCTAAAGGCACAGAGCATCCCTACTTAGTACAAATCTTCTAAAGACACAGAGCATCCCTACTTAGTACAAATCTTCTAAAGACACAGAACATCCCATCTTCGCTAGCCAAGGGTTACGATTCGGGTCCCCCTTCTCTCCACCCTTGGCAGATCTAGAATACATTTTGAGGATTCGCACTTTAATATTTCATTGGTTACGGCTACCAGTACACGTATCCAATCAGAAGACGTTTTACACGGAACACATGTTATCCACAAAATGTAAACAAAAATGGCACCGGAATGCTCTCATATGACAACGATTTGCCACTTCCCGTTTTGGTTCCAATGAAAACATCTTTCCCGTCTGCCAAAGCTTTGAAACTTTCACTTGGTTGACAGTAAGTGCTTCCAAATTAAATTTATCACAAATAAGTTTTTATTCACTGGGCGCTGCCATTTTCAACTCTCCAACATACGTATAACAAAACGATTCTAATTGGCTGGCGATGACAACTATCTAAGGGGCGCAACTTCGATAAACCACCAGGTGGCATTGCGCGCGAATTTCAAAATGTATTCTAGATCCGCCAAGGGTGGAGAGAAGGGGGACCCGAATCGTAACCCTTGGCTAGCGAAGATGAGAACATCCCTACTTAGTACAAATCTTCTAAAGGCACAGAGCATCCCTACTTAGTACAAATCTTCTAAAGGCACAGAGCATCCCTACTTAGTACAAATCTTCTAAAGACACAGAACATCCCTACTTAGTACAAATCTTCTAAAGACACAGAGCATCCCTACTTAGTACAAATCTTCTAAAGACACAGAGCATCCCTACTTAGTACAAATCTTCTAAAGACACAGAACATCCCTACTTAGTACAAATCTTCTAAAGGCACAGAACATCCCTACTTAGTACAAATCTTCTAAAGGCACAGAGCATCCCTACTTAGTACAAATCTTCTAAAGACACAGAACATCCCTACTTAGTACAAATCTTCTAAAGGCACAGAGCATCCCTACTTAGTACAAATCTTCTAAAGGCACAGAGCATCCCTACTTAGTACAAATCTTCTAAAGGCACAGAGCATCCCTACTTAGTACAAATCTTCTAAAGACACAGAGCATCCCTACTTAGTACAGATCTTCTAAAGGCACAGAGCATCCCTACTTAGTACAAATCTTCTAAAGACACAGAGCATCCCTACTTAGTACAAATCTTCTAAAGGCACAGAGCATCCCTACTTAGTACAAGTCTTCTAAAGGCACAGAGCATCCCTACTTAGTACAAATCTTCTAAAGACACAGAGCATCCCTACTTAGTACAAATCTTCTAAAGGCACAGAGCATCCCTACTTAGTACAAATCTTCTAAAGACACAGAGCATCCCTACTTAGTACAAATCTTCTAAAGGCACAGAACATCCCTACTTAGTACAAATCTTCTAAAGACACAGAGCATCCCTACTTAGTACAAATCTTCTAAAGGCACAGAGCATCCCTACTTAGTACAAATCTTCTAAAGGCACAGAGCATCCCTACTTAGTACAAATCTTCTATAGGCACAGAGCATCCCTACTTAGTACAAATCTTCTAAAGGCACAGAGCATCCCTACTTAGTACAAATCTTCTAAAGGCACAGAGCATCCCTACTTAGTACAAATCTTCTAAAGGCACAGAGCATCCCTACTTAGTACAAATCTTCTAAAGGCACATAACATCCCTACTTAGTACAAATCTTCTAGAGGCACAGAGCATCCCTACTTAGTACAAATCTTCTAAAGGCACATAACATCCCTACTTAGTACAAATCTTCTAAAGGTACAGAGCATTCCTACTTAGTACAAATCTTCTAAAGACACAGAGCATCCCTACTTAGTACAAATCTTCTAAAGACACAGAGCATCCCTACTTAGTACAAATCTTCTAAAGGCACAGAGCATCCCTACTTAGTACAAATCTTCTAAAGGCACAGAGCATCCCTCCTTAGTACAAATCTTCTAAAGGCACAGAGCATCCCTACTTAGTACAAATCTTCTAAAGGCACAGAACATCCCTACTTAGTACAAATCTTCTAAAGGCACAGAGCATCCCTACTTAGTACAAATCTTCTAAAGGCACAGAGCATCCCTACTTAGTACAAATCTTCTAAAGACACAGAGTATCCCTACTTAGTACAAATCTTCTAAAGGCACAGAGCATCACTACTTAGTACAAATCTTCTAAAGACACAGAACATCCCTACTTAGTACAAATCTTCTAAAGGCACAGAGCATCCCTACTTAGTACAAATCTTCTAAAGACACAGAACATCCCTACTTAGTACAAATCTTCTAAAGACACAGAGCATCCCTACTTAGTACAAATCTTCTAAAGGTACAGAGCATCCCTACTTAGTACAAATCTTCTAAAGGCACAGAGCATCCCTACTTAGTACAAATCTTCTAAAGACACAGAACATCCCTACTTAGTACAAATCTTCTAAAGGCACAGAGCATCCCTACTTAGTACAAATCTTCTAAAGGCACATAACATCCCTACTTAGTACAAATCTTATAAAGGCACAGAGCATCCCTACTTAGTACAAATCTTCTAAAGGCACAGAGCATCCCTACTTAGTACAAATCTTCTAAAGGCACAGAGCATCCCTACTTAGTACAAATCTTATAAAGGCACAGAGCATCCCTACTTAGTACAAATATATTCTAAAGACACAGAGCATCCCTACTTAGTACAAATCTTCTAAAGGCACAGAGCATCCCTACTTAGTACAAATCTTCTAAAGGCACAGAGCATCCCTACTTAGTACAAATCTTCTAAAGACACAGAGCATCCCTACTTAGTACAAATCTTCTAAAGACACAGAGCATTCCTACTTAGTACAAATCTTCTAAAGACACAGAGCATCCCTACTTAGTACAAATCTTCTAAAGGCACATAACATCCCTACTTAGTACAAATCTTCTAAAGGCACAGAACATCCCTACTTAGTACAAATCTTCTAAAGACACAGAGCATCCCTACTTAGTACAAATCTTCTAAAGACACAGAACATCCCTACTTAGTACAAATCTTCTAAAGGCACAGAGCATCCCTACTTAGTACAAATCTTCTAAAGACACAGAGCATCCCTACTTAGTACAAATCTTCTAAAGACACAGAACATCCCTACTTAGTACAAATCTTCTAAAGGCACAGAGCATCCCTACTTAGTACAAATCTTCTAAAGGCACAGAGCATCCCTACTTAGTACAAATCTTCTAAAGGCACAGAGCATTCCTACTTAGTACAAATCTTCTAAAGACACAGAACATCCCTACTTAGTACAAATCTTCTAAAGGCACAGAGCATCCCTACTTAGTACAAATCTTCTAAAGGCACAGAGCATCCCTACTTAGTACAAATCTTCTAAAGACACAGAGCATCCCTACTTAGTACAAATCTTCTAAAGGCACAGAGCATCCCTACTTAGTACAAATCTTCTAAAGACACAGAACATCCCTACTTAGTACAAATCTTCTAAAGACACAGAGCATCCCTACTTAGTACAAATCTTCTAAAGGCACAGAGCATCCCTACTTAGTACAAATCTTCTAAAGACACAGAACATCCCTACTTAGTACAAATCTTCTAAAGACACAGAGCATCCCTACTTAGTACAAATCTTCTAAAGACACAGAGCATCCCTACTTAGTACAAATCTTCTAAAGGCACAGAACATCCCTACTTAGTACAAATCTTCTAAAGACACAGAACATCCCTACTTAGTACAAATCTTCTAAAGGCACAGAGCATCCCTACTTAGTACAAATCTTCTAAAGGCACAGAGCATCCCTACTTAGTACAAATCTTCTAAAGGCACAGAGCATCCCTACTTAGTACAAATCTTCTAAAGACACAGAGCATCCCTACTTAGTACAAATCTTCTAAAGGCACAGAGCATCCCTACTTAGTACAAATCTTCTAAAGACACAGAGCATCCCTACTTAGTACAAATCTTCTAAAGGCACAGAGCATCCCTACTTAGTACAAGTCTTCTAAAGGCACAGAGCATCCCTACTTAGTACAAATCTTCTAAAGACACAGAGCATCCCTACTTAGTACAAATCTTCTAAAGGCACAGAGCATCCCTACTTAGTACAAATCTTCTAAAGACACAGAGCATCCCTACTTAGTACAAATCTTCTAAAGGCACAGAACATCCCTACTTAGTACAAATCTTCTAAAGACACAGAGCATCCCTACTTAGTACAAATCTTCTAAAGGCACAGAGCATCCCTACTTAGTACAAATCTTCTAAAGGCACAGAGCATCCCTACTTAGTACAAATCTTCTATAGGCACAGAGCATCCCTACTTAGTACAAATCTTCTAAAGGCACAGAGCATCCCTACTTAGTACAAATCTTCTAAAGGCACAGAGCATCCCTACTTAGTACAAATCTTCTAAAGGCACAGAGCATCCCTACTTAGTACAAATCTTCTAAAGGCACATAACATCCCTACTTAGTACAAATCTTCTAGAGGCACAGAGCATCCCTACTTAGTACAAATCTTCTAAAGGCACATAACATCCCTACTTAGTACAAATCTTCTAAAGGTACAGAGCATTCCTACTTAGTACAAATCTTCTAAAGACACAGAGCATCCCTACTTAGTACAAATCTTCTAAAGACACAGAGCATCCCTACTTAGTACAAATCTTCTAAAGGCACAGAGCATCCCTACTTAGTACAAATCTTCTAAAGGCACAGAGCATCCCTCCTTAGTACAAATCTTCTAAAGGCACAGAGCATCCCTACTTAGTACAAATCTTCTAAAGGCACAGAACATCCCTACTTAGTACAAATCTTCTAAAGGCACAGAGCATCCCTACTTAGTACAAATCTTCTAAAGGCACAGAGCATCCCTACTTAGTACAAATCTTCTAAAGACACAGAGTATCCCTACTTAGTACAAATCTTCTAAAGGCACAGAGCATCCCTACTTAGTACAAATCTTCTAAAGACACAGAACATCCCTACTTAGTACAAATCTTCTAAAGGCACAGAGCATCCCTACTTAGTACAATTCTTCTAAAGACACAGAACATCCCTACTTAGTACAAATCTTCTAAAGACACAGAGCATCCCTACTTAGTACAAATCTTCTAAAGGTACAGAGCATCCCTACTTAGTACAAATCTTCTAAAGGCACAGAGCATCCCTACTTAGTACAAATCTTCTAAAGACACAGAACATCCCTACTTAGTACAAATCTTCTAAAGGCACAGAGCATCCCTACTTAGTACAAATCTTCTAAAGACACAGAGCATCCCTACTTAGTACAAATCTTCTAAAGGCACATAACATCCCTACTTAGTACAAATCTTATAAAGGCACAGAGCATCCCTACTTAGTACAAATCTTCTAAAGGCACAGAGCATCCCTACTTAGTACAAATCTTCTAAAGGCACAGAGCATCCCTACTTAGTACAAATCTTATAAAGGCACAGAGCATCCCTACTTAGTACAAATATATTCTAAAGACACAGAGCATCCCTACTTAGTACAAATCTTCTAAAGGCACAGAGCATCCCTACTTAGTACAAATCTTCTAAAGGCACAGAGCATCCCTACTTAGTACAAATCTTCTAAAGACACAGAGCATCCCTACTTAGTACAAATCTTCTAAAGACACAGAGCATTCCTACTTAGTACAAATCTTCTAAAGACACAGAGCATCCCTACTTAGTACAAATCTTCTAAAGGCACATAACATCCCTACTTAGTACAAATCTTCTAAAGACACAGAGCATCCCTACTTAGTACAAATCTTCTAAAGACACAGAACACCCCTACTTAGTACAAATCTTCTAAAGGCACAGAGCATCCCTACTTAGTACAAATCTTCTAAAGACACAGAGCATCCCTACTTAGTACAAATCTTCTAAAGACACAGAACATCCCTACTTAGTACAAATCTTCTAAAGGCACAGAGCATCCCTACTTAGTACAAATCTTCTAAAGGCACAGAGCATCCCTACTTAGTACAAATCTTCTAAAGGCACAGAGCATCCCTACTTAGTACAAATCTTCTAAAGACACAGAACATCCCTACTTAGTACAAATCTTCTAAAGGCACAGAGCATCCCTACTTAGTACAAATCTTCTAAAGGCACAGAGCATCCCTACTTAGTACAAATCTTCTAAAGACACAGAGCATCCCTACTTAGTACAAATCTTCTAAAGGCACAGAGCATCCCTACTTAGTACAAATCTTCTAAAGACACAGAGCATCCTTACTTAGTACAAATCTTCTAAAGGCACAGAGCATCCCTACTTAGTACAAATCTTCTAAAGGCACAGAGCATCCCTACTTAGTACAAATCTTCTAAAGGCACAGAGCATCCCTACTTAGTACAAATCTTCTAAAGGCACAGAGCATCCCTACTTAGTACAAATCTTCTAAAGACACAGAACATCCCTACTTAGTACAAATCTTCTAAAGACACAGAACATCCCTACTTAGTACAAATCTTCTAAAGGCACAGAGCATCCCTACTTAGTACAAATCTTCTAAAGGCACAGAGCATCCCTACTTAGTACAAATCTTCTAAAGGCACAGAGTATCCCTACTTAGTACAAATCTTCTAAAGGCACAGAGCATCCCTACTTAGTACAAATCTTCTAAAGGCACAGAGCATCCCTACTTAGTACAAATCTTCTAAAGACACAGAGCATCCCTACTTAGTACAAATCTTCTAAAGGCACAGAGCATCCCTACTTAGTACAAAACTTCTAAAGGCACAGAGTATCCCTACTTAGTACAAATCTTCTAAAGGCACAGAGCATCCCTACTTAGTACAAATCTTCTAAAGGCACAGAGCATCCCTACTTAGTACAAATCTTCTAAAGACACAGAACATCCCTACTTAGTACAAATCTTCTAAAGACACAGAACATCCCTACTTAGTACAAATCTTCTAAAGGCACAGAGCATCCCTACTTAGTACAAATCTTCTAAAGGCACAGAGCATCCCTACTTAGTACAAATCTTCTAAAGGCACAGAGTATCCCTACTTAGTACAAATCTTCTAAAGGCACAGAGCATCCCTACTTAGTACAAATCTTCTAAAGGCACAGAGTATCCCTACTTAGTACAAATCTTCTAAAGACACAGAGCATCCCTACTTAGTACAAATCTTCTAAAGACACAGAGCATTCCTACTTAGTACAAATCTTCTAAAGACACAGAGCATCCCTACTTAGTACAAATCTTCTAAAGGCATAGAACAGATGTAGGGGGGAATCAATACCCTAGATGTATTTATTGATTTTATTAAATTAATTAATTAAAATGTAAGTTGAGTTAGTAGATGATTACTATAACATAAGTAACTTATCTATAAACTCAGTCATATATATATATAATGAAATTCAACAACATAATCTGTGCAGTCTAGAGTTCTACTCTGAAGATGTACCATTAGATATTACATTTTACACTTACAAAATAATCTAGTTCATTGTACTTGACAAGTAGACATGATTCAAAAGTTCACCAAATTTGCTCTTCCATAAAATGAAGATTAAGGCAACCTAATTTGTATAACTTGCAGATCTTTGTCCTTTTGTCATTTTTCATTCGGTCATTGTATTGTCTGTCCTTCTTTGATTTATGGCTTCTGAATACCCCTTTGGTATCTTCAAACTCAAGATGTATCATAAAATAAAATTGTTTCTTTTATACTGTTTAATTAGTTCTGTCTCCTAGAAATGTACATAAATGTGAAACATAAAAATATATATCACTGTGACCTATATTTGTGAAAATGGTGCTGTACTATTCAAGATGTGCATAAAAATGGAAGAACTCTACTACTACATTAAATCAAATAAACTTAAAGAAATCCTGAATGTTACAAGTAGGTCCATGTCAAGAGGTTTCAGTCTCAGAGATAAACTAGAGCAAAAATAAGTGTTAATATTAAATACAAGCTGTTCCAATCAATTCACCAGACACACCAACATCTTGACAAACAGCACCAATCAAAACACCAGATATTCTTTTCAAAAACACAGACAAAACCTGTATTCCAAACATGTATTCATGAGATTGATAAATCCCTCAAGTGAAGACCTTGTGTCTATGCCTCAAGTGAAGACCTTGTGTCTATGCCTCAAGTGAAGACCTTGTGTCTATGCCTCAAGTGAAGACCTTGTGTCTATGCCTCATGTGAAGATCTTGTTTCTATGCTACCCTTCAAAGTAAGAAAATGGATCATATAATTCTTCGTGGTCTTGATCGTATGGTGGTTGGATTTACAACTGCATGTGCAATCAGTGCCTATCACACTAAAGTTGTGAGTTCGAACCTTGTTCATAGCGAGGTGTACTTGATACAATATTATGTGATAAAGTTTGTCAGTGACTTTTGGCAGGTATGTGGCTTTATCCGGGTACTCTGGTTTCCTCCACCAATAAAACTGACCACCACGATATAACTGAGATATTGCTGAAAGTGGCATTAAACACCATAAACGAAATCATATAATACTTGGATGCAGACAGAAGATTTTGTGAATGATTAAGTGAATTACAGATTAATTACCTTTAGCTCTTTAACCAGATCCTAGTTCTAACTCATGGGGTTCCCACTGGTGTCAACTTTATCTAAAATAAAATATGAAAATAACTAACATGCATCTTAGTAAAAGTAGTCTGTTCCTAGTTCTATTCCATGGGGTTCCCAAGGTGGTCAACTTTACCTAAAACTAGATATGAAAATAACTAAGGTGTATCTTAGTAAAAGTTGTCTGCTCCTAGTTCTATTCCATGGGGTTCCCAAGGCAGTCAACTTTACCTAAAACTAGATATGAAAATAACTAAGGTGTATCTTAGTAAAAGTTGTCTGCTCCTAGTTTTATACTGTGAGGTTCCCACGGGGGTCAACACTATATCTAAAAATAGTTATGAAAAAAACTCATATCTCAGAAAAAGAAAGTTGTCTGCTCTTAGTTTTATACTGTGAGGTTCCCATGAGTGTCAACACTATATATCTAAAACAAGATATGAAAATAACCAGAGGCTCTCAAGAGCCTGTATCGTTCACCTGGTTATAAAAAAACCAATTGGTCCTATGTAAAAACTATGTCCTGCAGTGGTAGTCATCTTGAAATTACGATCAACATAAAAAACACAAAGTTTGTAAAGGACCTTCCAATGATTGATGCACAGTTTAGGTTCAATCAGTGCAATAGCTTCAGAGAAGAATTTATTTCTGTATTTTCCCCATATGGTCCTGTGTTAATACTATGACCTGTGGTGGCAGCCATCTTGGATTTCCGATCGGCATAAAAAACAGAAACTTTGTAGAGGACCTTCCAATGATCATTCCTGGGCAGTTTGGTTTCAACTGTCCAAGTGGTTTCAGAGAAGAAGCGTTTTGAAACATTTTTCCCATAGGGTCCAATGTTAAACTAAGTCCTGCCATAGCCACCATTTTGAATTTCATATCAGAACAAAAAACGTAAAGTTTGTAGAGGACCATCCAATGAACATTCATGTACAGTTTGGCTTTAATCATATTTGTAGTTTCTGAGTAGAAGGCATTTGAACATTTTCCCATAGGGTCCAATGTTAATCTATGTATTGCGGTGGTGGCCATCTTGGATTTCCGATCGGCATAAAAAACACACACCTTGTAGAGGACCTTCCAATGATCATTCCTGGGCAATTTGGTTTCAATTATCCAAGTGGTTTCAGAGAAGAAGCGTTTTGAAACATTTTCCCCATAGGGTCCAATGTTAAACTAAGTCCTGCCGTAGCCGCCATTTTTAATTTCATATCGGAATAAAAAACGTAAAGTTTGTAGAGGACCATTCAATGAACATTCATGTACAGTTTTGCTTTAATCATATTTGTAGTTTCTGAGAAGAAGGCATTTGAACATTTTCCCATAGGGTCCAATGTTAATCTATGTCCTGCGGTGGCAGCCATCTTGAATTTTCGATCGGCATAAAAAAACAGAAACTTTGTAGAGGACCTTCCAATGATCATTCCTGGGCAGTTTGGTTTCAATTGTCCAAGTGCTTTCAGAGAAGAAGCGTTTTGAAACATTTTTCCCATAGGGTCCAATGTTAAACTAAGTCCTGTCGTAGCCGCCATTTTGAATTTCATATCGGAACAAAAAACCTAAAGTTTGTAGAGGACCATCCAATGAACATTCATGTACAGTTTGGCTTTAATAATATTTGTAGTTTCTGAGAAGAAGGCATTTGAACATTTTCCCATAGGGTCCAATGTTAATCTATGTATTGCGGTGGCAGCCATCTTGGATTTCCGATCGGCATAAAAAACATAAAATTTGTAGATGACCTTCCAATGATCATTCCTGGGCAGTTTGGTTTCAACTGTCCAAGTGGTTTCAGAGAAGAAGCGTTTTGAAACATTTTTCCCATAGGGTCCAATGTTAAACTAGGTCCTGCCATAGCCGCCATTTTGAATTTCATATCGGAACAAAAAACGTAATGTTTGTAGAGGACCATCCAATGAACATTCATGTACAGTTTGGCTTTAATCATATTTGTAGTTTCTGAGAAGAAGGCATTTGAATATTTTCCCATAGGGTCCAATGTTAATCTATGTCCTGCGGTGGCAGCCATCTTGGATTTCCGATCGGCATAAAAAACAGAAACTTTGTAGAGGACCTGCCAATGATCATTCCTGGGCAGTTTGGTTTCAGCTGTCCAAGTGGTTTCAGAGAAGATGCATTTTGAAACATTTTTCCCATAGGGTCCAATGTTAAACTAAGTCCTGCCGTAGCCGCCATTTTGAATTTCATACCGGAACAAAAAACCTAAAGTTTGTAGAGGACCATCTAATGAACATTCATGTACAGTTTGGCTTTAATCATATTTGTAGTTTCTGAGAAGAAGGCATTTGAATATTTTCCCCATAGGGTCCAATGTTAATCTATGTCCTGCGGTGGCGGCCATCTTGGATTTCCGATCGGCATAAAAAACAGAAAATTTGTAGAGGACCTTCCAATGATCATTCCTGTGCAGTTTGGTTTCAACTGTCCAAGTGGTTTCAGAGAAGAAGCATTTTGAAACATTTTTCCCATAGGGTCCAATGTTAAACTAAGTCCTGCCGTAGCCGCCATTTTGAATTTCATATCGGAACAAAAAACCTTAAGATTGTAGAGGACCATCCAATGAACATTCATGTACAGTTTGGCTTTAATCATATTTGTAGTTTCTCAGAAGAAGGCATTTGAACATTTTCCCATAGGGTTCAATGTTAATCTATGTCCTGCGATGGCGGCCATCTTGGATTTCCGATCGGCATAAAAAACAGTAACTTGGTAAAGGACATTCCAATGATCATTCATGTACAGTTTAGGTTCAGTCAGTTCATTAGTTTCAGAGAAGAAGATCTTTGAAATTTCAGCCAATCAGAGCATATTATTGACCTTGGCAGCCATATTGAATATCCGACTGGAACGAAAAACAGTAACTTTGTAGAGGACCATCCAAGGAACATTCCTGCTAAGTTTGGTTCCAATCGGCCCAGTGGTTTCGGAGAAGAAGGTTGAAATGTGAAAAGTTTACAGACGACGGACGCCAAGTGATGGCAATAGTTCACATGGACCTTTGGTCCAGGTGAACTAACTAGGGACAGACAACTTTTACTAGCATTTATCAGAGTAAAAGATGTCTGCTCTTTGTTCATACCATGTGGTTCCAACAGGGTCATGCAACTATACTTAAACAAGATATTAAAATACCTAATGCATCCTAGTAAAAGGTTTGTGAACGCAAGCAGTTGGTTTGTAACTGTATTATGCCTTGGTGTATGTAATGCCTGATAAATTACAACATGACTGAATGGCAAGTTCTGTTCCCTTCAGATAACACTTTCACCAGGACTGTAAAATTTCTTGGAGAAAAATATGACAAGTGTCAACCATCTGTTAAAGTGCTCAACATTGTGGCTCACAATTTCCTTGTTTGTTTCAACTTGTGAATTACGTAATTACACAATCCCCAATAGTCAAGATGTTTAAATGTTTTTCTATTATAACCCTGCAACAAGATTGCTGAAAACAATATCATTTTACTATAGTAAATCATCAACACTTAATACAAGGCTTTTAAAAACTTGGCAGAACTTAAATGTAGTGTACAATATTTTTGTCAATAATGCATTTTAGCAATTTAACTAAGGAATGGTTTATAACATTTTCTCTGATAATGTTCTTGCATTCCTTTTATAAATTTCATAAACAATAAATCATGTCTTAAGCCTTAACATTATCATTCAGATCTGTTCAATCAAATATCTTTGGATAACATTGTTTGCTTAAAAGTATTTGTCAGGGGAGAATAAATATTTAGCAAATTAATAAATAGAGAGAAAGATGAACTTTATACAATATGGTCTTTAATACAAGATTTTAATTATCATTAAGAAAACAAAAAATGATTATAAAAACAAATATCTGATGACATGTTAGTTAACACATTTGTTTTAGGAGTTGTGAGTTGTCTGTTCCCCACAGACACATAAAAACAGCAATGTTGTATAAGGGCCATAACTTTGTTGGACATGTCGAAACAAATGTCTTTTGTCACATTTCCCCTATTTTTCTTTAATAATTACAACAAATGTAGAAGGCATAGCTGATATGATACCCTGATAATTATTAATCTCCACAGGCCTAACAATATAAACCATTCACAGAACAATAGTGTAAAAACAGAGACTTGAATGTTCTTAGTTTACTGATTACTAGATAGGATGATAGATAGACTCTACTAGTTGTAGATTTAGACCATTACCAGGAGAAAATGAAACTATGGTCTCAGGGTCATGCTTATAATATCACACTTTTTGTTTCTTATAAAGCTTGCCATAATTGTTACCTGTGTAAACTGTGTGCAATATTGAGACCAGTTGTTTATCAAAACAGAAAAGAGTTAAGACTAGACTTGGGATAAAATTTAGGTTTAATTCACAAGGGGAAAACATTACTCTCATAACAAGTGACCAATCAGAAAATTAATCAAATAAAATCAAGATCATACTATACAAAAGTATCATACATATGCATTGCATAAGAATAATGGTACCTACAAAAGATAAATGACTAGTTCTGTACACAAGGTATATATACCCTACAATGTTCACTCTAATGTTAGAAATGACAAAATGGAAAGAACCATCATTCCTATAATAATTAGCCAATCAGAAAATTGATATAATGTGATTGTTTTTATATCATACTGCCGGAGCATACTAAACAAGTACATGTATATCATGTTAAAATATAAGTGACAACAGCTGTGTACATAGGGTAGTATATCATTATCACCAAGAGAGTTGAAAAAGGTCTATAACTCCTAAAACAAAACTGACCAATCAACAAATCCATGTAATATGATCATGTTCACATCACACTGAAAAAATTAGTTCAATCTAGAAATGTCATTAGTAGAAAGATAAATGCCTTGTTACAAACACAAGATTACAGGTCTAACAAACTAACAGACAGATGGTCAGTTAGACAACAGCAATCCTGTATAAAAAAAATGACAACAGTTAGACAATGGCAATCTTGTATTAAAAAAATTACAAGAAATTGATAATCCCATTAGATCCAAAGGAAACAAGATCCTTAGTAAAAAAAAAAGGTATATAAAATCAGAATTGACACTTCTGATTGATATAATGTCGATTAGTCAGATACAACTAAAAATATTAATGGCCTACATGAGAAACCAGATGTTATATAAAAAAAAAGGCACGCAATTGCTGGAATTGTACTAGCGCATACAACATCATTGAAATAATAAGCTATCATCCGGAAACCAAAAACTTAGTAAATTTGAAGTACAAAAAGGGGCATAACTCTGGTAAAAATTGTCGAAAAATCGTAATTATTGAATTTGTCATAAATATTTATAAGATACACTTACATACCACACCTAGCTTCAATCTGACCTTTTGCTCACAGCTTATCATCCGGAAACCAACAATTTTGCAAATTCAAAAGTACAAAAAGGGGCATAAGTCTGGTAAGAATTGTTGAAAAATCGTAATTATCAAACTTGACCTAGATACTCTTAAGATACACTTACATATCACACCTAGCTTCAATCTGACTTTTCGCTCACAGGTTATCATCCAGAAACCAAAAATTAAGCAAACTGGAAGTACAAAAAGGGACATAACTCAAGTAAGAATTGTCAAAAAATCTTAATTATCGAACATGTCCTAGATAATCATAAGATACAATTACAAACCACACCTAGCTTCAATTTGACTTATCGTTCACACGTTATCATCCGGAAACCAAAAATTTAGCAAACTGGAAGTACAAAAAAAGGGGCATAACTCTGGTAAGAATTGTCAGAAAATCTTAATTATAAAACTTGACCTAGATATTCATATGATACACATACAAACCACATCTAGCTTCAATCTGACTTTTCATGCGCAAGTTATCATCCAGAAACCAATTTGGGACGAATGCACACTACCCATTACTATTGACCCTCTTCGACGAAGCGTCGCAGGACATAAATAACATTAGCCACTGGAGTTGTATGTTAGAAATTTCTTTAAAATGAATTTTCTCAACTTATTAAGCAAATCTTCAGGACTCTTATCTAAGAAATAGGCTAGGCATCACTGTTTAATAATCCAACAAGTTTATTAAATTTTAAAGAATCTTTTTGAAGTTTAGCCATAAAAATTGAGATGCATAGAAAGTTTAACCATAAAAATTGAGATGCATAGAAAGTTTAAACATAAAAATTGAGATGCATAGAAGTATAAAATTAAGTCAGTAATAAGAGAATAGGGTTTATCATTTAATCAAAAGCAAAATATACATAACAAAACCATAAATATAAAAGTTTGGCGACACTATTCGGTACATTAAGACAATGAGTGATCCCTTATGTGAACTAACTAATTCACATAGACAAATAAAAATCATAAAATGATAAATTTTATTTGACAAAATTAGAAAATAAATGATTGTCAAAAACAATAGGGAAATAAAAATATTCTTTTGTGTAATTACTGCAGATGATTAAGTTACAGATTTGAACTAAAAAAAGGCATAAACTTTAATGCACTTCCGTAACGTTTTGGTTTTTTAGCTTCATTAATTCACTTGCCTCTCATAATGGTTGTCAATGACTATAGAGAAATCAGAGGAACAGACTCTTCAATACTGAATTATTATTTCCATAATGGTTAAGTCATTCAGAAAATCAACGTTCCTGCCGTTGGGAATTAGTGACCGTGGTTTCAATTGCATTTCTCTCCAATATTACAGGAGCATCAAACAGTACTAAATTAATGGAAGCTTGTTATTACGTTTTTAACACCTGATATTTGCTTTATGGGACATAATGGTTATACTTTAACAGCTATGTAAAGTCATCCTATAATAATTCATTGCTTCTATTCAGCAAGGAAAATAAACTTTATATTTAATGAAGTCTGGTTTTAAAGATATTGTTTTAACATTGTATTCACCACCTGTTCTACACTGTACACGATTTCGTTATAAAACATGTTTCTAAATGTTTTGTCTACAGGCAAAGATTCTTCTTTTATGAAACAAACATTAATTTGTTTTCATCATGGAAATTTCAGGGAATCAAGGAATCAGTAAATGGGGCTGTCAAACAAAACTTAAACTGAAAGCAGGATAAATATAATTTGCAGGGTCCATAATCCTTACTTTACCCTCTCCATAGAATGAGCGAGTGAGTGAGTGATTGTTATTTAATGCCATGTCAGCAATTTTCAGTTATAGCGGTATTACGGAGAAAACAAGTTAGATTTCAGTGAGGTGAAGATGATACCCACTATGTATTAGATCAACCTGCTGATCTGGAGTTTTATAGTTCTAGTTCATTGAAACAAGTTTACAGGTAGATATGTCACTCAATTCATTGAAACAAGTTTACAGGTAGATATGTCACTCAATTCATTGAAACAAGTTTACAGGTAGATATGTCACTCAATTCATTGAAACAAGTTTACAGGTAGATATGTCACTCAATTCATTGAAACAAGTTTACAGGTAGATATGTCACTCAATTCATTGAAACAAGTTTACAGGTAGATATGTCACTCAATTCATTGAAACAAGTTTACAGGTAGATATGTCACTCAATTCATTGAAACAAGTTTACGGGTAGATGTGTCACTCAATTCATTGAAACAAGTTTACAGGTAGATATGTCACTCAATTCATTGAAACAAGTGTACAGGTAGATATGTCACTCAATTCATTGAAACAAGTTTACAGGTAGATATGTCACTCAATTCATTGAAACAAGTTTACAGGTAGATATGTCACTCAATTCATTGAAACAAGTTTACAGGTAGATATGTCACTCAATTCATTGAAACAAGTTTACAGGTAGATATGTCACTCAATTCATTGAAACAAGTTTACAGGTAGATATGTCACTCAATTCATTGAAACAAGTTTACAGGTAGATATGTCACTCAATTCAGACACCTTGAATACAAGCCAACCAGTCTTTGCTCTTACAACTTAATACTTATCAGAGAAGCAACATTAATGCCTGACTTGGGACAGGCACACAAATGTGGCAGGGTTAAACTGATTAATGGGATCCAACCATCCCCCTTTCTTAATAGTTGGATCTCCCCACAGCAATATGTTTGTATTTATAATGATGCAAATTTCAGTTTCAAATTGCAATGGTTACACATTCACTTAATCAAAATGCATTTTTGCAACAGACTATATTTGTTAACTGAAAAAGAAGAAAAAATATATACACACAAGTGGGCAAGATTGTTAGTGGACAATAAACCATGTTTATTCTGTTTAATAGTGAAATACATATTTTCTGAATAATCACTATAGAAAATCTGAAACCTTAATATTTTGGGGACCACCCTGACCCGCATGCCGGTCGTCACCAATAACCGAATTGTTCTTTGGGAAAAACCGGTTATAGATGATTTGAAAGATACAACAAAAAAATTATGCAGATTTCATTGTAGGATCATGCAACTGTGCCTTTGAGAAGTATAAACAGAGTCTTTATGACTATCAGTCTCCCTTGCTGTACAATCTTTACACACATGCCATTCACTTTTATCCATATTTAGAATCAATGTTAAAATAATTATTCAATTGCTATGGAAGAAGATCAAACATGTCTGTTGTAATTTAATGTCCCGTGACAGTACCATTCAGAACAACAAAGCCCCTTGATAAATCTTGACATTTTTATTAAGGCATCAATACATACTTATTCCTTATTTCTATTCATGTAATTAAACATGCATTTTCCTTACATGTTTGTAACTGATCATGACTAAACTTAAAATCAATTCTGTTGTCAACATCTATATATACAAAACTCATGGAAGAAAACGTCTAATACATAAGATTGACGTATTTATAAATGAATCCATACGTTTCTATAGAAATCAACAAAATTAAATTAATTTAATTTTTCACTAGACTCAACTCACAGGGAAACATCGTGTTCAAAATAAGATTTCGTGGATAGTGGGAAAGTAACTTGTTAAAACCTTCAATATTACATTTCACTTTAGGATACAATATGGTAGGGAAAAAACAAAATGGCTGTTGTTTAATACCTGGAATCTTATTCTTATCTTTAAAATAAGATGTCTTATTATTATACTAATACTGACTGCCAACCATATCTCGCCAACTCTCGTGAATCGTGTAATCGAGCACAAATTTTTGTGAAAAGGGACTTTTTGACTGCATAAAAGGTCAAATTACTCCCATAAAAACCTCTAAAAAGGTATAATTCTATAATCAAGTCGGAATGGTGCAAATGGTATATTTTTTTATAAAAAAAAAAATAACATAACAATTAAACCGATACGGCAACTATTTCTGTTTCTTTGAACTTGATATTTTTATAGATTATTTTTGGGGTTCAGTAATTTCTGCCGGTAATATACACGATCTCAGACAGGTAAAAGTACCGGGTACCGGCTCACTTTGAAATCTCTGCATACTTAAACAATCTTTAATATGACACACTTTAGTTGTTCTGATCTTTCCGGCTTAAAACTTCCTCATACTTGTAGTTGTACTTGATAATATGACCAACCAGAACACAGTATCAAGAAAGAATAACATACTAGATACTAGTAGCTTTCAGAAATAATATGTTGAGGAACTCTTTACTTTACCTCTCAATGCAGTGTTCTGATTGGATGATAGCAAAGCATAAATGTGAAACTCATTCTGGTATGGCAATGAAAAATTTCAACCATATACATGTACTTTTGACTTCCATATGTTAGTAACTCTAAATTTCCTTTTCTCTACAAATTGAAACTCATGACAAATTACTATTGAGTAAAGAAGGTGTAACTTGTTTCTTTCCTGTACCATATAGGATAAAAGGGGATTAAAATATGCAGCAAAGAGTTGAGGCATTGTGGGACAAGAAAAAGTCAAAATGAAAAAAGAAACAAAGTCTGTTGAAAACCTTAGAATATTGCATAAATTCAAATAGAAACTGTGAATTATATCTTAGTGCCTTATGTTTGCTGAAATAATGTAGTGAAAAAGGCAATGAAGGTCAATTAAAGGTCAGTATTGGTTATTTACGTTTATTATCATTCTCAGTGATTTTTCATGTGTTTCTTGACTTGTAAAGGAACAGGACTCTTTCAGGGATGAAAGTTTTGACAAATATAATGAATTGACCAGTGAAACTCCTGACATTAAACAGATCTCTAGTAATGTTCACATTTGAAGTGGTCCGTTACCAGGGCTCCATCCCACATCAGTATTGTTAGGCTCGTGGTTAGAAGGAAATGACCTAAAACACCACTTGGCCACACAGGCCCCTAAAAGTGGCCTGCTTTTTACAACCGCCAGCCTTGTGTATACATTTTAAATGTTTTTCTTTAGGACAACTTATGTAATTGAGCATAAACCTAAAATAAATGTATTTTTCACCAAATCAAGGGGAATAACTCAAGAACAGAAAAAGTGGTAAAGTCCAAAACCCAACTTGACCCCCCTTTTATCGTCTGGCCTTGTGCATAAATTTAAAATTATTTTCTTAAGGGCATCCCTTAAAGCTATGAGTGGAAACCAAAATTTGTTTATTTCGGAAATTCAATGTACGTACATAAATCTAGAACAAACAAAAAATGGTCAAGTCTGAAATCGTACATTGCCTGCCATATATGCCTTATAGATAAATATGCTAGCAGCAAAATGTGTTCTTTATAAATGATATACATTTTGTTATATGTATATGTTCAAGGGATATAACTCCAACAATTAGCAAATGTTGTATTAACATGAATCAGGTGTTCTATTATTATCAGCAATTTCCATTTATTTTTACCATTTTAGTGATTTTTTTTAATTACCGGTATGAGATATTCATATGTGTTATTCATAAGAAAGGTTTAAAGATACCAAAGGGGTAATCAGAAGATACCAAAGTGGTAATCAGAAGCTGTAAATCTAAGATACCAAAGTGGTAAGCAGAAGCTGTAAATCTAAGATACCATAGTGGTAATCAGAAGCCGTAAATCTAAGATACCAAAGTGGTAATCAGAAGCTGTAAATCTAAGATACCAAAGTGGTAATCAGAAGCTGTAAATCTAAGATACCAAAGTGGTAATCAGAAGCTGTAAATCTAAGATACAAAAGTGGTAATCAGAAGCTGTAAATCTAAGATACCAAAGTGATAATCAGAAGCTATAAATCTAAGATACCAAAGTGGTAATCAGAAGCTGTAAATCTAAGATACCAAAGTGGAAATCAGAAGCTGTAAATCTAAGATACCAAAGGGGTAATCAGAAGCTGTAAATCTAAGATACCAAAGGGGTAATCAGAAGCTATAAATCTAAGATACCAAAGGGGTAATCAGAAGCTGTAAATCTAAGATACCAAAGTGGTAATCAGAAGCTGTAAATCTAAGATACCAAAGTGGTAATCAGAAGCTGTAAATCTAAGATACCAAAGTGGTAATCAGAAGCTGTAAATCTAAGATACCAAAGTGGTAATCAGAAGCTGTAAATCTAAGATACCAAAGTAGTAATCAGAAGCTGTAAATCTAAGATACCAAAGGGGTAATCAGAAGCTGTAAATCTAAGATACCAAAGGGGTAATCAGAAGCTGTAAATCTAAGATACAAAAGTGGTAATCAGAAGCTGTAAATCTAAGATACCAAAGTGATAATCAGAAGCTATAAATCTAAGATACCAAAGTGGTAATCAGAAGCTGTAAATCTAAGATACCAAAGTGGAAATCAGAAGCTGTAAATCTAAGATACCAAAGGGGTAATCAGAAGCTGTAAATCTAAGATACCAAAGGGGTAATCAGAAGCTATAAATCTAAGATACCAAAGGGGTAATCAGAAGCTGTAAATCTAAGATACCAAAGTGGTAATCAGAAGCTGTAAATCTAAGATACCAAAGTGGTAATCAGAAGCTGTAAATCTAAGATACCAAAGTGGTAATCAGAAGCTGTAAATCTAAGATACCAAAGTGGTAATCAGAAGCTGTAAATCTAAGATACCAAAGTAGTAATCAGAAGCTGTAAATCTAAGATACCAAAGGGGTAATCAGAAGCTGTAAATCTAAGATACCAAAGGGGTAATCAGAAGCTGTAAATCTAAGATACCAAAGAGGTAATCAGAAGCTGTAAATCTAAGATACCAAAGTGGTAATCAGAAGCTGTAAATCTAAGATACCAAAGTGGTAATCAGAAGCTGTAAATCTAAGATACCAAAGTGGTAATCAGAAGCTGTAAATCGAAAAAGCAGACAATACAATGGCCAAAAGAAAAAGGACAAAAACAATCATATAAAACATTTCACAGACGAACCGAACATCATTTTTACGCAGAAAACAAGAAAACGTGAAGACATGTAATTTGACAATATGAACAACATGAACCTCACTAAAACAAATCGGGGGCAAACTCAGGTGCTCCAGAAGGGTAGGCAGTACCTGTTCCACAATAGTGTTATGATGATGACAGACAACAAATCTTATCTCAGATATAACTAAATAAGAATCTGACACAATGTTGTTGTTATAAATCTGAAAATGTAATAAAATGAAAAACTAAAGCTACCACACTGTCAGAACATTTATGACAGCTACCATACTGTCAGAACATTTATGACAGCTACCACACTGTCAGAACATTTATGACAGCTACCACACTGTCAGAACATTTATGACAGCTACCACACTGTCAGAACATTTATGACAGCTACCACACTGTCAGAACATTTATGACAGCTACCACACTGTCAGAACATTTATGACAGCTACCATACTGTCAGAACATTTATGACAGCTACCACACTGTCAGAACATTTATGACAGCTACCACACTGTCAGAACATTTATGACAGCTACCATACTGTCAGAACATTTATGACAGCTACCACACTGTCAGAACATTTATGACAGCTACCACACTGTCAGAACATTTATGACAGCTACCACACTGTCAGAACATTTATGACAGCTACCACACTGTCAGAACATTTATGACAGCTACCACACTGTCAGAACATTTATGACAGCTACCACACTGTCAGAACATTTATGACAATGCTAATTTAAGTATTTTCAGTATATTTTTAGTTTTTTTAAAAGAAAACGCCATGGTCTTAACAAGTTAGCGTGAACATTTAAATGACAGTAAATAAAAGACATCTGTGTTAATGAATGTTAAAAATAGTATACCATAAGGTAGAATTTGGTCATTGAAGTTGCATGTAGCACCAAATAATGGGGATCACCATTTTTCAGAACTTTTCAATGTGAGGAGACAAAAGGCATAATCCATTCTCGGATTATACCTGCAATTAAAGCTATTCCTATTCCGAAAGAGCCATGTCGTCACAGTGTCGGTATCGTCTATTATATCAGCATTGATCAGTTGCAATTTTATCATTAAAAATTATGTAAATCGTAAAATAACGTCGTATATTTATCCTTTGATATTTACTAAATCATTATGACTTCATGTCAAATATTTTATTGCACTAACGAAAAAGGAAAGTGTGAGAAGAATTTTTTTTTGTAATTACCGATCGAAGGACTACCCTTATCAACACATCGACCACGAAAAACACGGGGAAAGTACGACAGCATTGGTGACAAAAAAGAAAAAAAAAACATGTGTACGCATAAAATGAGTTATAAATGACAGTTATTTAACCTACGGTCAACCATGTAAAACATACATGGAATTATATGCAGATACCACCCCTCACCCCCCAAAAATACCAATAAACTCATTTGTTTTATGAAAATGTAACATGGGATAGGAATATTAAGAAAAATATGACGATATACAAATTGTTAAAACATTGTATTGCAGTTGATCTGATATTAAAACATAACAAAAAGGGCTCGATGTTGGGAAGAGTCGGATACATTATTTATTCAACTAACATGATCCATCTCCGTGACGTCACATGAAGAGGTGTCATGGCCACTTACACTACGACAGGAAATTCCAAATATTCATATTTCTAATTGGGTATATTAATGTTAATTAAGGTGTTTTTTGTTTAATAATTAGTTATTTACGAATAAAAAGTTACAATGTATTGAATTATAACAATTGTTCAACTGACTGGAGTTTTCCTTTAATGACTTGAACAATTTAAGTTATTAGCAACTGATTTCTAAACGCTAGCTAGTAAAAACTTTTTCACATTGAAATCTCTGGTAAGAAGATTTCAGGATATTTTGGGAACTTGCCCAAGTTCAAATATTAATCTCTGATTTAACCAGTGTTTTTCCTAAAAAGTTATTTTTTCTTAAAAAAAAACCACAGATTCAGATGTGTTTATACTTCCTATAAAAACATACAGTACCAGATAAAACTTGCAAAAACAATATTGAATGCTAATCAAACAAACATATGGGTGACTTAGATGCTTTGACCTGTCAGCAGAAGTCAGGTGTCTTTTGTATGATAAGATTTGATTGGTCTATCATCTGTTCAAATAACACTATCAAAAATACATGGTAAACTTGGCCATAATGTTTTACATGTGGAACATTTTAGGTTGGACTGCAACACATCTGTTCAATCCTGTAGTTTTTGTTTTCATACAAGTTGCATTATTTTCTTAACTTGAACTCATTGGACAAATATTACCAAAATATCAGAGGTAGAATATCTTCACCAACCAAGTGTTATAATTCACTTCCTCTTCAGAATCACAAGAAAAGGCCAACGATTCATGAAATAGTACTTGGCTAAACAATATGGTGGGCTGGTGAGAGGTGTATCATGTGCTATCTTGTTTATTTTATTCCTTATTTCACAGACTGATATGTACAGTTAGATTCCAGTGAAATGCTTAGAGCTTGGAAATGATTACTCTAGCATAATGGAGGCTTAAAATAAAAATGGGAAAAAAATTAATACTGCACAATAATAGACCCCAATTTGTTGAAACATAAGTAAAAATCTATTTGAGATGTCATGGTATAAAACCCAGCTGTTTCCCTACTTATTTTTGTTCTGGTTGATATTCAATAATAATTATATAATCGTACAACTGATGGATAATTTGATAAGCCAATAACAAGTGATGGATATCAGAATTCACTTCAGATATAATGACTATGGTTTCTACTAAAATTGTTAATAAAGTACTGCTATTACACACTGGCTATTGTGTAGAGACAATTTCTTATTGTAAAATATTATATTAGGATCAATGAAAAAAAATCGACAAAAAAACATCTGTATAAAAAGTATTGTTAACTCCCAATAAACAGGATTGCCAAATCTTTATCACCACTCCCTATAGACCATAAATTGTTAGTCCTAGAATAGTACACTATCATTATCTTTGGCAGTACTACCATTTAACTCTCTGACAGAGCAGGATATTTATAGCAGGAATGTCAGCCTCAGATCAATACATGTATTTTGTAGAAAGTTTAAGTACCCTTGTTTCTGTCTCACACTTGAAATGGTACAATCATAACACATTAAAGATAACATACCTTATCAAATATTCTATAAACTTCCATAATTTACCTAACCTTTTTACACCAAAAATGACTGCCTTTTTAAGTTAATCTAGTTCCACTTTGGTGGACTCTAGCTAATGCAAAGATGACACATCAACAAATTTCAAGATAAGGTTTAAAAACATTTGACTGTTACAAAAGGAAACGAAATTAAAATTAGTATCACCTTGTAAGTAATTTGAAGTCAAGATAAACAGAGTTACATTGGAATATGAAAAACTAGAATATGCAGCATAGAACATAATAAAATCTATTTTTAATTGTGTAATTAAAACGTTTGTATTTTCAGATTTTTGTACAAGATGACAACAAACCAGTAATCATACATAATATTAATGACTGGTGAGTCAATCCAAATTCCTTGGGGTCTGAACCATCAATTGAAAGACAAATTTGTACAAATGAACCATGTTTTATATGGATTGATGAAAACACTTTTGTATGTGTTCCCCTCTTAACGGACTTGACAAAGCGAACATTTTCAACCTTTATTGAAGCATTAATTCTTCGCTATGTCAATTGACCAAGAATGATCCATTTATAAAGACCTTTGAGATTTAGATAGGAATAATTCCAAATTTAGAGATCAACTTTGTGCAATTTGTAAAATGATATTTCCCTAAATTGGATCAGAGTAATGCATCATTTTTAATTGACGTCACATTTTTGGAGACATTTTGCTGCTTTTGCCATTGAATGAGCTTTGTTTTGGATTAAAAACATATCAGCTGATTAAATGAAGAAATCGGAAGATAACCTTTCCATTTATAACACAGAACCATTAAGATTACTTGGAAAAAACTGAAAATTACAACAGATTTAGGGATGGCAGACACTGTTTGCTTTCATTTCAAGTCAAGATCTCTTTTTCATTAAAACTGATGTAATTCAAAATAAAAAATGACTTCAGAAATTTTCCCACCCATAAAATTATTTAACATCTATTCTAATGTAATATTTTTAATAAATGTTTGGTAAAAAATATCATACTACAGATTTCAATGACAAATTAAAGATGGTATGTGAATGTTTTGGTTTATAATAATATATCTTGACATACAATGAAGTCTGGGGGGTTAGGAGGGGTCACTCAGTAAATGTTCCACATCTTCACTTTAAAGTTATATAACTCAGTGTTAGATAAATAATAATCCTGTCTGATCCATGCATCTTGTTTTATTTATACCGTATGATTACAACATCAAAACAAATCCATTTTATAACACAGAATTATAAGTCTTCACAAAACATATGCCCCAGAGAGATTCCTCTTATCAACAACTACACAATAAATTGGTGTTGAATTAAGATTTACATGGTTTATTTAACTCACTGTTTAACCAGAAGTGATTAAAAAAAAGACAAATACAATGCCATATTGTCTTATTCAGAATATGTTTAACCAGTTGGGTAAATTTTAGTAATATTTCTAATCACTACAGTGGTTAAATTTCTGTGTGAGAATTTCCCACCAATTTCTTTTCGACTGTCATTATGTCATTAACGATGGAAATTAATGATTGATTGATTGATTGATTATAGCTTAACGTCCAGTGAGCTCCATTTCAACTATGTTCAAGACAAGAACAAGTTACATAATATATAAAAGCTATATAGAAATGTGAGAAGGGATGTGTCAATGACTTTTTACTGCCACTGAAAAATTATGGCGAGTTGGATAGGGATGACAAATTTAATCTTTTGCAATGGCTACAATGCACCTACTTTTTTTAAATCTTCAAAAGAAATCTTCAGCATGCAAGGAGGTGTGGCACTCTATGGTCCATGTTCATGCTTTCTGTATTATAACCTGACAACCCTTCACCAGTACTCAGCAGAAATTAATACAAAATGTAACTTTAAAATATTTGTGAAGTTCTGGTGATAAGTGAAACATATCTTCCTTCTGTTACCTATTGAAACATAATATTTCTCCACTCTTGATAGTTAAATTTTCCAATCTCCAACTATCGTAATCCACTGGTAACAGAGGGAGAATCCATATATAACTATGTTTGTATCCATAAATTTTGTATAGATTTTCATTATTTTTTTCTTTTAAAAAGAAAGTCATAGAAACAAGATAAAGCTTAGAGGAAGGAGAGAAGCCAAGCTGATCTCAGTACTCAAATATTTGTTTGTATAACTACAAGGTTTAAGATGTGCAGGTACAATATCAAAATGTTTAGTCTTGTCGATTGTAATATTACATGTGCTGTTTGTACTTGTGGTAAAGAGCCTCCATTAATATTACCTGTGCTGTTTGTACTTGTGGTAAAGAGCCTCCATTAATATTAGCCTTGCCATTTGTATAAGAGATAAAGAGCCTCCATTAATATTAGCCTTGCTATTGTATTTTGGGTAAAGAGCCTCCATTAATATTAGCCTTGCGGTTTGTATTTGAGATAAAGAGCCTCCATTAATATTAGCCTTGCTATTGTACTTTGGGTAAAGAGCCTCCATTAATATTAGCCTTGCTGTGTGTACTTGGGGTAAAGAACCTCCATTTATATTAACCATGCCTTTTGTACTTAGGGTAAAGAGCCTCCATTTATATTAGTCTTGCCTTTTGTACTTGGGGTAAAGAGCCTCCATTAAAATTTAGCCTTGTCAGTTGTACTTAGGGTAAAGATCATCCAGTAATATTCGCTTTGCGGTTTGTACTTGGGGTAAAGAGCCTCCATTAATATTAGCCTTGCGGTTTGTACTTGGGGTAAAGAGCCTCCATTAATATTAGCCTTGCAGTTTCTACTTGGGGTAAAGAGCCTCCATTAATATTAGCCTTGCGGTTTGTACTTGGGGTAAAGAGCCTCCATTTATATTAACCATGCCTTTTGTACTTAGGGTAAAGAGCCTCCATTTATATTAGTCTTGCCTTTTGTACTTGGGGTAAAGAGCCTCCATTAAAATTTAGCCTTGTCAGTTGTACTTAGGGTAAAGATCATCCAGTAATATTCGCTTTGCGGTTTGTACTTGGGGTAAAGAGCCTCCATTAATATTAGCCTTGCGGTTTGTACTTGGGGTAAAGAGCCTCCATTAATATTAGCCTTGCAGTTTCTACTTGGGGTAAAGAGCCTCCATTAATATTAGCCTTGCGGTTTGTACTTGGGGTAAAGAGCCTCCATTTATATTAACCATGCCTTTTGTACTTAGGGTAAAGAGCCTCCATTTATATTAGTCTTGCCTTTTGTACTTGGGGTAAAGAGCCTCCATTAAAATTTAGCCTTGTCAGTTGTACTTAGGGTAAAGATCATCCAGTAATATTCGCTTTGCGGTTTGTACTTGGGGTAAAGAGCCTCCATTAATATTAGCCTTGCTGTTTGTACTTGGGGTAAAGAGCCTCCATTAATATTAGCCTTGCAGTTTCTACTTGGGGTAAAGAGCCTCCATTAATATTAGCCTTGCGGTTTGTACTTGGGGTAAAGAGCCTTCATTAATATTAGCCTTGCGGTTTGTACTTGGGGTAAAGAGCCTTCATTAATATTACCCTTACCGTTTGTACTTGAGGTAAAGAGCCTCCATTAATAGTAGCCTTGCGGTTTGTACTTGGGGTAAAGAGCCTCCATTAATATTAGCCTTGCCATTTGTACTTGGAGTAAAGAGCCTCCATTAATATTAGCCTTGCCATTTGTACTTGTGGTAAAGAGCCTCCATTAATATCAGCCTTGCAGTTTGTACTTGAGGTAGAGCCTCCATTAATATTAGCCTTGCCATTTGTACTTGTGGTAAAGCGCCTCCATCATAGTTAGGCTCATTAAAGATAACAGGATATTCTGCTAAAACATATGGTTAGATAATGAGATATAAAGTTATTAGCTAAACACCAGCTACTTACAGTCTGACCCAAAATGACCTTTACATCATTATATAAAACTAAATAATGATTCAGTACCATGAGCTTGTCACACTGAATTCTGAGTGATCTCCCTTGTTGTCAAGACTTTTATCTGTTACATGTCTGGCTTTCTAACAAGGTTTTTTTTCTTATTCTGAAAGATGAAAAAAATAAGACATGCTGAATTTTGAGACACTTGACAATATATATCAAAAGAACATTAAATAGTCATAATGATATATGATACCCTTTGTGCAATACTTACATGAACCTATTATACTTCTAGGTTAAAATGATGTTATATTTTACACAAAATGTTTGAGAGAAAAATTATAATAGTGCCTAATTCCAGTTCACAAAATATCATGATGACTTATTGATGTTTAAAAATGCTTGTTTTCAAAGATATTTTAGCTATGTATCATGGAGGTTAGTTTTATTAGTATCTGAAACAAAGAGTACATCAAGAAATCAACTGACCCGACACCTATAACAAACTGATGTGATCAGAAGTCAAACACCTTGACCTTAACCATCAAAAGTCACAGACCTTGACATTAACCACCAGAAGTCAAAGACCTTGACCTTAACCATCAGAAGTCAAACACCTTGACCATTCCACTAGACACTGATCAGAAGTCAAAGACCGAGACCTTAACCATTAGAAGTCAATGACCTTGACCACTCCAGTAGACTTCTTACAAGTCCCTTTCTCATTAATCTCTAAAAACTAAAAATTTGTTGCTATGAAAATTAAAATCTTGACTTGCCACTCATATTTACTAACAACAAGTGGTCAGTCAAGATTTCAACTTTCACAGGACCATTATGCAAGGGAATATTATTAAGAAAGAAATTTGTAGCAGGTCTACCACTCTACCACCCAGGCCTCTAACTCATGGTAAGCACTGCCTCGCTGACTGCATGGGTAGACTCAATTCAACTATAATACAATATCAGCCATTGTTTTTGACTACTGTACATTCTCAGCTATGATTTCCGAAAGTTGTCAAAAAATTATTAAAAAGCATTTCATAAGAAGCATGTTGTATAATCAGTACATTGTACAATTTATAACTTATTTTTCTTTAAGGACTGGGCATTTCAATTAATTTTTTACTCAGAAACGGATCTTTATTAAATACTTGTGTTACATATATCTCCACTGCTGACTATAAGTATATTTCAAATGCTTGATAAATGGCTATATAACTCATTTCCCCCTAAAAAATCTTTTTTCCCCATTTTTTTGTTTTGCAATCAAGAATGATAAATTAGAAAAGTTGTCCAATTTAAACCACAAGAGGATTTCAATCCACAGACTCTTTGCATGATAAATTGAAAAGGGGTCATGACCCAGAAAAAAAACCAATCTGAGAAAGTTTGCTAACCAAATTAAAAAGTCATCTATGCCTTGTAAAGATATACAGTGAAACATGTCCTAACTCTGAATAAACCAGAATCCTATATAAACTCTGAATAAACCAGAATCCTGTATAAACTCTGAATAAACCAGAATCCTGTATAAACTCTGAATAAACCAGAATCCTGTCTAAACTCTGAATAAACCAGAATCCTGTATAAACTCTGAATAAACCAGAATCCTGTCTAAACTCTGAATAAACCAGAATCCTGTATAAACTCTGAATAAACCAGAATCCTATATAAACTCTGAATAAACCAGAATCCTGTATAAACTCTGAATAAACCAGGCGACCGTTTCACTAAAGTGATCGTATAACGTAAGTCTAAGATCACTCTTAAGATTTCCTTACGTGCACGTATACGTGCGTTTCACTAAACTAGTCCTAAACTTAAGAGTTACGACTTACGACTTGCGACAAGTAACATCTCCTATAATGGAGGTAAAAAGATATTATATTGTATCATATATTTTTTATATAATAAACCCAACAGCTCAAAAGCTGATTAGGGTGGCTCAATGAGTTAGGTCGTTGGATCTAACAACTCGTACAAGCCTATCCCCAATACGGAGTGGGTTCGCGCCCGGCTTTGTAAATTACAAAAAGGGTGCACTCGATTCGCAGCCGATATAGCTGAAATACTGCTGAAAGTGGCGTTAAGATACCAAAAAATCAAATCAAAAGTTGATTACATTAATAATCACATTTGAAATGTGTTTAAATACATTTTTAATATTCAACTAATTATAAAACTCCAAAGTGATTTTTTAAATGAATAAACCAAAGTTATCAGGAAAAAAATGTTAAGTGTAAAAATTTACTGAAATTTGAAAAGAAGTTTTTGTTATGGAATATATTTTAACAAATTTCATGCTATATGTAAGGGGAAATTTCAAAAATGTGACCATATATATTTGGCAATACATTCACATTCTGCACTAATATTCCGTTTGCGATCCATTTTAATTGCGCGGAAAAAATCCTACATTTACGTGAAGAACTTCAACACATGACAATTGTGCGGATTTTTTTTTTAACCTTTCTTCAAAGTACAATTCGTATTTTCATAATATTTTATGGTTTTTATAAACACTGATGCAGCAACTTCTTTTTTAACTCTTTATTGACTTCATTCGCCAGCCAGAAATTACTTAATCTGTAATCCCTGCCCACCACAGTGTGTGTGTGTGTGTGGGGGGGTAGGATTTGGGTAGTTTTATTGCATCACTTTATTCACGCATATAAAATAATATGTTTCATCAACACATAAAACAACAAAAATACACATCTTACAATATCAAACCTTGACATGTATATGTACTGTTGATTTATATTCATAGCGAGTGTTTAAGGCTTTATATAATCAATAAAAACTACCAATGAATTTAAACATTTGGACTGCTAGATTATCTGTTGCCTTCAAAATTAATGGGTTTTTTTTATACATGTATGTTACACTATTTTTTTTTAATTTATATTTCATATATTTGTATAGATGTTATTCTTATATTTTTTGTTTTCATTTTAAAGGCTGACCAAAGAGGCGAATAATCCATATTGCAGTCAGTCGTGCTGCAAAATGCAGAAAATGTTATGAGTAAATCAAATATATTCTAAATAACAGGTAATCCGCACAAATGTAAAAACAAGTCTCGGGTATATTTTACAGGCAATTGTAATGCTCTTTCTCCGTGGAAAAATGATACCTGGCTGTTAATCCTCAAATCCACGGAAATGTAATGTGCCCTCTGTTTGTGCTTAACTTTATTTTTTAACCATTGTTTGTACATGCACCCGATATCATTGTTTACTTGAAATTGCATCTAGGTACATACATTCGTTAATAAAATATGTTGATATTGTAAATTCAGAACTGATAGAAAGTACACTGAAACAAACAATAATGTGTAGCTGTTTTAATGATTTTTTTATGGCTCTCGAAATATAAAAAATGTTGCTGCATCTAATATTTATTGATTGCTTCGTTTGATTAATGTTCATATTAAAAAAAATATAGATAGCAATTCTTCTCTTCAAAAATAGGTTTACGATTTACGACTTACGTATACATACCTTCCACCACTCTTAACTTTGCAATCACTTTTTATCGTAAGTCGTAAATCCTAACTATTAGTGAAACGGTAGTAACTCTTAAGAGTACACTTACGTCTACGTTTACGACTTACGACCTTTAGTGAAACGGTCGCCAGAATCCTGTATAAACTGAACAGGAAGTCCCCATGTAGAAAATCTTTCTTAATCCAACCTGTATATACTGAACACCTGTCTATTCCGGACACAAAAATTGGTCTCAAGGAGATTTTGTTTAGATAGGTTTCACCGTAGTTTTCATTCAGTCACAAAAAGGAGATATTAGTAATAGATGGATCTGTAAGGACAGTGTATACACATAAAGTTAGAACCACCATACCTTTATTCTCAAAAGAAAATATGCAAAAAGATAATGCAGTAGTCCCCCTTCAGATCCAATCAATATGGTCCTTTGTTGTTAATGTTTATTTGTCATTGTTTTTTGTGTTATAGAGTTTGAGGTTTCTAAAACAAAAGTGTTGTTTATGTTGCTGTCGTTGGTTATAGTGTCAACCATTATTATTTAAATTCTCATTTTCAATCAATAATTGTCACTGTTGGGTCTCAACAGTAATGTAGAGACAAGCAATTGTCACATATACTATATAAGTGATAATATACTATTTTATATATCCCCGGTTTAAAAATTATAACAACTTTTGATTGGCTAAAATCCCGGGTATAAAAAAAACCATATTCCCAGGTGTTGCTAGGCCATATTACTGGGTGTAACTAGCCATTTAACCAATCAAATGTTGCTATAATTTTCAAAACGGGGATAATATGACGTTAAAGCTCGCGATGTTGCGCTCCAAAATCATATTTAGTTAATTTTTGCTATATATTGAATATAAAGCTGCTAGTTTGATCAACTGTAGGGTTCTACCAAAGGTAGTACCCTACACCGGGTAAAAAGCAATCGAAATGTTCATATCTTTTACTTATTCTTTCCAAAAACAAAGAAAACGTCACTTTTACGTGGGCCACCAGGGTCCAAAATGTCTTATTTTTTACTATAACTGGGGATAAATTCGCTATCCACATTCCTATCCGTATATATGGAGATTTTAACACCCTTCAGTAGCCTGTACATCCTTCGGCTGCGTCTCTGGATGTACTTGGCTACTTCAGGGTGTTAAAATCTCCATATCTACGGATAGGAACGTAGATAACTTATAATATATTATGCTTTAATGGCAGCAGGTGTGAATATAACATACAATATAGCAATATTGAGGTATATATACACTCCGACAAAAGTTAAGCACCACCCTATATTTTTATCGATATATTTTTTTACATCAATACGGTTAAAACAATAAAATAGATATCACCATTTTTCTTACACTTATTAAAAGACTACACCAAGGGTTCTAAAATTACCAATCTACGAAGTATTTATCATCCTGAAAGACATGACTATGACGTGGCAAAAATGGGGTTCAAAACAGGCGCTGGATAAACGTAAAACCAGTTTGTCTTTGATGGAAGTTTTTAGCATTGCATTAAAATGCAGAGTTTTCAGATTTTAAGAACTTTTAAATGCATCTATTGTGCGTATGTGTAAGGCATAAAAATCAATAACGAGTATATCCACCGCGCTTATTGTGAAGTTCTGTAACACGCCTCGTCATGCTTCACACAAGACGCCTAAGCCGTTCTTGTGGGAACTGTTGCCACTCCTGTAAGATAGCAGTTATTAATTCGTCAATATTTTGACATTTTTCGGCCAATAAAGTCCCATACATGCTCTATATGTTTCATGTCTGGCGACATCGCAGGCCATGGAATTGTCTGAACAGCCTCTTGCTGTAAAAAATGTTGTACAATTCGGGCTCTATGTGGCCTAGCGTTGTCGTCCATGAACATTGGCCTGTCAGCCAACGCATGATTGTCGAAATGGGGGACTACGCGTGGAGCGAGCACATTGTCATGGTATTTTTGACCTGTTAGATTACCATCAAGAACGTACAAGTCCAACTTACAGTCAAAGGAAAAACAACCCCAGACAGTTACACCCCCACCCCCAAATGCAGTTACACCCAAAATAAGGTTGTCCTGAAATGAAGTGTTTCGTTGGCGCCAAACGCTTGCACGACTGTCGGTAGGGCGTAACAAAAAACGACTTTCATCAGACCAGTGGACCCGTCTCCATGTACGAATAGTCTACCCCAAATGATCATGTGACCAGTCAAATCGAGCATGGCGATGACGTAATGTCAACTGTGGACGTTTTATGGGTCGTCGCGCTCGCATTCCCTGATGGTGGAGGTGTCTGATTACAGTGTGTGTGCTAATGTGGCCTCCAAACGCTAAATTACCACGAAGTGCACCAGCTGTACTGAACAGCCGTTGCCGCGCCCGTCTGGATATGAGCCGGTCCTCTCTCAGCGTCGTTTTGCAAGGTCTACCTGCACGTGGACGGTCAGTAACATTCCCCGTTTGACGAAAACGCTGCATCAGTCGTACAATGATGGAATGGTTAACCCTGAAGTGGTCTGCCACCCTTCTATGGCTAAAACCACTGTTATGCATGCCAACAGCTTGCCACCTTTCTGGTATGGTTAATTTTCGCCGCACCATACCAAACCAATAGAAAATGAAACTTAAACAAATTAGCTTTCGTTCGCAAACACAAATGTTGAAAAGTACACGTGGCACTTTACACACCCTGTCACATACACATAAATAAAAATCGATCAATAACCTGTTTCACAGGTAAGTAAGTATGTGTGTACGGGTAACGAAAACAGCAAACCGATTTGAAATAAGTTCATTATTAGAAAAGATATTATTGAAACAAGTCGGGTGGTGCTTAACTTTTGTCGGACTGTATAATATTAAACCAAAAGCAAGAACTACACTATTTAAAGATTTGTTTACCTTGTTCATTTTCAACTAATTTTTTAGTGCATAAATCTGAAGCGATATAAATTCATGTTCTTGTATTTTTGTTCCCACTTTAAATCATTTGACTTTCAAAATTTCATTTCATTCCCAAATTTCTTGTTTTATATTTCTTATTTCATGATATCTGAAATGTAATCTTCAAATATAAATAAAAAGTCTAAAATAAAATCTAAATTTTTGTTTATTTGCTGTCTATGAAAGAGCTTATTTTGTTTTGATTTTGTTTTCTAAGGTCTATCCAGTGAATGATATCAATTATATTTGCATTATTTATGACATAAGATTGTCTTTAGAAAAAATAAAAATGGCCACAATATATCACTATCATGTAATTATATTTCAAAATTTCAGCTCATTCTATATTTAAATGTTACATTTTTTGTCATTTAAGGAAATTCTCTATTTTCAGCAATGGTAGCCACAGCCACCTTGGATTGAGGATGGGGCTGTCGGATGCAATTTTGAAAAGGTATCACACAAGGATATACCAGCCAAGTTTAGATCAATATTGGACAGTGGTTTCTTAACAGAAGATTAAAGCATGAAATCTAACACAACTACAGACAGAGGACGAAGGCTACATGATGCTATATACTAACATGGTCTTGACCAGGGGAGCTAAAAATGAAATAATTTTCCAACAATAATATACATATATATTTGTGTAATAAACAGCAAGCTAACAATAACTTAAAATAGTCCTGATACAAATATCAAACAAGAATTAACAATGTGAATTTCATATCTCAAAATCAGATACTTTAAAGAAAAACATGCAAATTCACATAAAAATGGTTTATTTTTAAGTTTTATTGAGTATTTACTATGAGCTGAATAACTGGATCAAAACAAAATATTTCAATAGGTTATTTTTATCAGTTTTATTGAGAATTTAGTATGAGTTGTATCATTGGATAATAACAAATTGTAACATAAATACGTATTTTTCCTTTGATGTTTTTATGCAATAATCAACTTAAAAATTGTGAACTTTTACAAACCATGGTCTAACATGAAGATCTTGATGTTATTCCATGATTTTGACGTCATAGATCTGTTATTCCATGATTTTGACGTATTAGATCTGTTATTCCATGATTTTGACGTCATAAATCTGTCAATCATGTAATTTCTGTTACAAAACATAGATACCATGGATCTTACTCATGAACTTATTTAAACCAACTCATCCTTCGGATTCGTTGGTTTAAATAAGTTAATTCGTAAGGTCCATGGTATATATAATACATATTTCAATGGGTATATTAGTAGGTTAAATTACAGGCTATAGAATAAATATTTTGTAGGTGCAAGCAAACTACAGTCAATATCTAATTCAATCAAAATTAATGATATCATTAGCATGTCATAGATAACTGTGTTGAATAAAACATGTTAAAATGTGTTTAACAAATTATTACATGCTATTTAAATTGATTGTTGTTATGATATCAGACTTTAAGGAAAGCACAACAAAAGTGTATTATTTATATACTCCATTCATTTTCAGTTACTGTTGTGGTTGTATCACACAGTGGTATTTTTTTATTTTATCAGAATAAATGTATTTCTAGTTAACATGTTTCATCTCATCTTCAAAAATAACTCGGTAAAAAAGGTTCAGTTTTAAAAAGGTTTGACAAGGTTGCTTCATAAAATGATGTCTCTCTCTAATGCAGATTTCACAATTCCAAGTCCAACCATGAACATATCAGATTCCATGTAACAGATGTCCTTTCTAGTATTTCACTTCTACAAGTGATTTGTCCATCCCTGTACAATCATTACAAAGATTTGTCCCTCCCTGTAGAGTCATTGACAACTAGCATCAGCTGATGGTAATTTTGTTCTGATTAACAAACATTATACTTGTCAAAATATTATGATGTTAGTCCCTATGGTGGTGGTAATGGCTTCATGACTTAATTATAGCTTTGTAAACTGTATAAATAAAATCATCTAATCCTGAAATACAAACAACTCATTATAAAAATCTTCCTTGTCTTTAAACAACCATTTTGAAGACAAGCTATTAAGTTTTAAGATCAACAATACAGATGTTAAAATCTATTAATTCTCAGGAGTGCACTATATTTATCAAATTCCTGTCTTTTTCTATAGAAAATATCAGATCATAGACTGTATAAATGTCAGATAAAAAAAAGATAAATTTAAGATTGTACAAGTTTACCATGGTATTGTTTATTAACTATTTTTCACGATCAATTTGAATGAGTAGTTAGTCCAATGGTTTATGACTTACAGAATACCCGTCATCATCAACAGAACATGTATTTCAGGTCTAGTATTGCATACAAATCAAAATTACTGTCCACACAATGATGTTTAGTCTGTCCATACAAACATAATATAGGTCATAATAATATACCATAGTCTGTTTTGTATATCACACACCTTTTTTGCTCAGAATATCTTCAATGTTCAAGGGTAAGTATTATATACAAGAAATCAGAAAAAATTGAATACTTTCAAAACAAAATCTATTATAGAAAGGATTATGGCAGAGATGCACATTATACATCAATGGGTACTATCTACAACCATTTATGGTAATTATAAATATCAATGACTTTATATTTACATATAGTGGTTTGATTGATTGGTGTTAAACATCAAGTCAACTGTATTTCAACTATTGCATTGTATTCATGACAGGATCAAGTATACAAACAATAAGTCTGGTAAAAAGATGGCTTTAGAATTGGCCTAAAGATGTTTGCTTTGATTACAACATGTATCAGGGGAGATAATGTATGTGGCTAGAACTATTAGCAATGGGCCAGCCACCAATGACAACTTGTAACAAAAGTGTTGCCTTTAGTAGCAGCTTATTAATTGTTTATCACGTGAAAGGAATGTGGCATTCTCCAAATATGATGCATCTCTAATTGTTTATCACGTGAACGGAATGTGGCATTCTCCAAATACATCTCGTTCATTTAGAGAGTTATGTACATTTTGTAACTGATTCGTGTGGATGGCCCTTTCAGCCAGGTTCTATTCCATAGCAGAGAAAACCTAGGTCCTACTTCTATATTACCATGGTGATACTGTATATACTGGATATAGTGTTCTGATTGGATGACTAAGAGAACATAGTAGAAAACTCATACTTAAAAAAACTTTTATATGACTGTAAAGCTTTGTGTCTTGTAAATTAAGCAGAACACCGAAAAAATGACAAACATCATGAACTACCAATCTCACACAGTTACATTGGATATCAGAAAAAATATAATGTAGGTTGTTGACATCACTTCAACTCTATGACCTAACAGATAGTGTTAGTTTTTATAACTACTTATCTTTGGTCATTTTGGATAAAATTAATGGATACAGACCTATTTTATTCACCTTTAATTAAATTTCAATAAAAACCAACAGGTGTAATAGCTATACTATCTGGCTTAGTAAGATAAATAACCTTCATCACATAAAACAACATAGAAATAATACAATAATTGTTTAAAAACAACCTTTCTGGTTTAATCTGTGTTCTGTAGCTGAGGAATTTTTATTTCAAACACGCTACTAGGAATCACAAGTAAAGTGTACCATAAACCTCTTCTAATACTTTATAGCTATATACAATATGAAGTGACATGTATGTGATAAAAAACTCACAAACCCAGCAGAAACAAATAGCTTATGTCTGGTAGAGAATGGGGAGCATCCATTTATCAATTAGTATACCATATATTATAGCTTATATTAGAGTCAATATAAAGAATACTTCTGCCAGCATTCTGATGAAGATTAATTCTGAATATTTACTGATTTCTTATCATTTTGATTTAGTTCAATTCCCATGGCAATATTTCTGTTACACTTTTCTCATGATTTTAAGATTACAAATTCCCAAAATACAACCATCCATCTTTTGTAATGAGCCATATATTTTGTCAGTAGTCATATGCAATTATTTATCTTGGGTAATTGATATGACATATTTTTGGTTTGTTATTTTTTTAAATAAAACAACATTTATTGAAATTTTATCTATTTTGATATGTTCACATAATTCCAAAATTAAGAGAAAAATATTTTTGAGATCAAATGGTTCAGGGTCACTACTATGTTTTTTTCAAATTCTACTACATTTCAAGAAAAATTCAAGGTTATATAAATGTTTCCAGAGGTTTCTTGGAGGTATCACAGTACATCAAATAGCAAATTTCATAAAAAAGTGTTTAATTTCAGCAAATAAATTTCATCCCTGTCAGTTTAGAGCTTTAAACAAATGTAGAAACTTGGTCATTTATGGACAAATTTGGGTTAAATCAAGTTTAAATGTCTGAGAAAAATAATTTATTCATTCTTCTCATGGGTTCCTATGTTAATAATATGACCTGTGGTGGTGGACATCTTGGATTTCTGATCAATCAACAATAAAAAAAAATAAAAAAAAACTTAATCAAAGGCCATATAAACAAAATCCTTACCAGAAAATACCTCCATCAAACATGTTTCTGCAAAAGTAAATGAACATAATTTAGAAATTGCAGTCAATCAGAATGAATAATTGGCCTAGCAGCCATGTTGACTTTCAGAATGAATAAATAATATTGAGGAACATCAAAGTACTATTTCTGCCAAGCTTGGTTCTATTTGCACCACCCAGTGATTACTGAGAAAGCTAATTGACATTGATGACAATTGTCCCTTGTGTCAGGTAACCTGAAAAAAACCTGTAATTCCCACAAAAGATGAATGAGTATAGGGTGCATGTTTTAAAGGGTGTAAATGTCCTTACCTCTGGTATATAATAGTAATATTGATTGAATATATGAACCAACACTACAATTATGAAAAGAAAGTTTAAACAGTGATGGTTAGCAATTCTACCAATATCAACAAAATGAACTATCACCTCTCATCTCAAATCATTGAACACAAAAAGACAGGCTTGTGCTCATCAGTGACTGTATGATAAAGATCATCTATAAACAGATCAAATACCTTACCTTTTGATTTTTTCCCAGCATTTCAAATAGATTTTCTGACATGTTCATTAACTTTTCAATTTGTTCTTATTAATACAATATTACTGTCATTTTTATATTGGTTAAAGAATTTTTAACTGGAGGTCACTGAAGCATGATTATAAAATGAAGTAAATATAATGTAATTTTGAAATAAACATGCAGTACTGTCCAAGACACCAACAGGGATTCTAAGATGTCTCCTGAAATAAACATGCAGTACTGTCCAAGACACCAACAGGGATTCTAAGATGTCTCCTGAAATAAACATGCAGTACTGTCCAAGACATCAACAGGGATTCTAAGATGTCTCCTGAAATAAACATGCAGTACTGTCCAAGACACCAACAGGAATTCTAAGATGTCTCCTGAAATAAACATGCAGTACTGTCCAAGACACCAACAGGGATTCTAAGATGTCTCCTGAAATAAACATGCAGTACTGTCCAAGACACCAACAGGGATTCTAAGATGTCTTACTGTCCAAGACACAAACAGGGATTCTAAGATGTCTTCCGGGAGACATCTTAGAATCCCTGTTGGTGTCTTGGACAGAACTGCATGTTTATTTCAAAATTACAGTTTGAAATGAAACAACTCACTCCTAAAAAGTACAAATTTAGCTTGGTCATATATCTATATTTTATTCTATGAAACCTATTTCAGTAATATAGGAGTAAAATATTAACAAGCTGTACAAAATCTACTTACTAGTTAAATAACAAGTGAATGATATTTGACAACTAAAATAATCTGTTAAGAAATCTCTTTAATCATATATCTCTGTATGAAGTGTTTTTAAAGTACACCACCTACAGAGTAGGAAATGAGAGCACATTGACAGAGAACTAAAAAAAAAATAGACAAACACAATAACATGTTGACCTGATAAATACAAGTGGTCTCCCTTTTCCTACGTCGACCTAGTAAATACAAGTGGTCTCCCTTTTCTTACATCAACCTGGTAAACACAAGTGGCCTCCCTTTTCCTAAGTTGACCTGGTAAATACAAGTAATCTCCCTTTTCCTATGTCGACCTGGTAAATACAAGTGGTCTCCCTTTTCCTAAGTTGACCTGCTAAATACAAGTGGTCTCCCCTTTCCTACCTCGAACTGGTAAATACAAGTAGTCTCCCCTTTCCTAAGTTGACCTGGTAAATACAAGTGGTCTCCCTTTTCCTAAGTTGTCCTGGTAAATACAAGTGGTCTCCCTTTTCCTATGTTGACCTGATAAATACAAGTGGTCTCCCTTTTCCTAAGTTGACCTGGTAAATACAAGTGGCCTCCCTTATCCTGTTTTCTTTCTTATAATTCATAATATGTACGTGTAATTTCTAAAACTATCAACCATTTAAAAACTTTGAAAAAACTTTAAAAATAGAAATATAAAATTGTTATTTGGTGCTTCCCCCCATGCAGCTTTAAGGAATAAGAACAAAGACTTGGCTGGCTTGGCATCAGGATGACGTGTCAGAGTGGATCAACATATCTACCTGTGGCTTCAATGAACTGGCACATCTAGTTTAGCCTGATGGTATAGCACAAACTTCCCCCTTCCCCTTTATAGTATTGATATAATTTTTATCATACTTGTACAATTATCAAATCACATAATTTGAGTTTAAATATCAAAGTATTATGAATTTTGTTCATATTTTCATAAAGATCTAAAGATATTTATTTGTGAAGTTTTACAAATTAAATTGTGCTGTTACAGCCTGTTGTGTCATTTTGGTCAGTATCTGATCTCAAGACAGTCAAACATAACTAACTGACCATATGAAATCCTCACAACATACAAGTTGTCATACTGGTTTAGTTAAACTGGGATGACAAACAGTTTAAGAAGGCCCTATTGAGTCAACAGTCTGATGAACTGGCTATGATTAATTGATTGTTGGTTGTTTAACATCCAGCTGTAAATATTTCATACATGTTAAGGAGAAGAACAAGTTCAACAATATATAAAAACTATACAGAAATGATTTTTATCTGCCACTGATAAAAGTATGGGTAGTGACGAAAAATTTTGCCTCAACACGTTATCCACTATGGTCCACGATCAGGCTTTCCATATTATAACCTGACAACCCTTCCGTTAAGAGAGCAAGCCCAATCCTCCACATTGGAACTTAATGTGCAGCTATGCGAGTTAAGCCCTTGTAGCCATCCCAATTATCTTATAAACTGGTTGTGTGATATATAGCAATACAGTTGCATGGTAATGTTAGAACACTACACACCAAGAAATTGCCTCCAAGTTTTAGCATGTACCTCAGCATACGAGTGTCATTGTTAAAATGGATACATTTTCATAAACAAAAATATTAATTAATATTACCAAAGTATTGGTGTTGCTTTTGTCAGAAAAAAATATGACTTGAAGAAGATAAAGACAGACTATTCTGTCAATTACTGACAAACTTATTGATGCATGGCTGTATTAAGTACACCTCATCACAGGAGAGGGAGTTATGATGTTTAACAACACTTTCAACAATATTTCAGTTATATATTGGCGGTCAGTTTTATTGGTTGATGAAACCAGAGTACCCAGAGAAAATAACCAATCTGCCGCAAGTTACTGACAAACTTTATTACATAATGTTGAATTGAGTACACCTCGTCATTAGCGGGATTGGAACTTCCAACTTTTAAATGGTGATAGACACTGAATGCATAAGTAATTCTAAATCCAACTAACTTACGATCACAACCATGACAGCCCCTCATCATGGGAGAGAGTCTGAAGAGTACAGAATAGATTGAAGTCTGTTCTCATGACAGCCCCTCATCATGGGAGAGAGTCTGAAGAGTACAGAATAGATTGAAGTCTGTTCTCATGACAGCCCCTCATCATGGGAGAGAGTCTGAAGAGTACAGAATAGATTGAAGTCTGTTCTCATGACAGCCCCTCATCATGGGAGAGAGTCTGAAGAGTACAGAATAGATTGAAGTCTGTTCTCATTACAGCCCCTCATCATGGGAGAGAGTCTGAAGAGTACAGAATAGATTGAAGTCTGTTCTCATGACAGCCCCTCATCATGGGAGAGAGTCTGAAGAGTACAGTATAGATTGAAGTCTGTTCTCATCATGGGAGAGAGTCTGAAGAGTACAGAATAGATTGAAGTCTGTTCTCATGACAGCCCCTCATCATGGGAGAGAGTCTGAAGAGTACAGAATAGATTGAAGTCTGTTCTCATGACAGCCCCTCATCGTGGGAGAGAGTCTGAAGAGTACCGTATAGATTGAAGTCTGTTCTCATCACAGCCCCTCACCATGGGAGAGAGTCTGAAGAGTACAGAATAGATTGAAGTCTGTTCTCATGACAGCCCCTCATCATGGGAGAGAGTCTGAAGAGTACAGAATAGATTGAAGTCTGCTCTCATGACAGCCCCTCATCATGGGAGAGAGTCTGAAGAGTACAGTATAGATTGAAGTCTGTTCTCATCATGGGAGAGAGTCTGAAGAGTACAGAATAGATTGAAGTCTGTTCTCATGACAGCCCCTCATCATGGGAGAGTCTGAAGAGTACAGTATAGATTGAAGTCTGTTCTCATGACAGCCCATCATCATGGGAGAGAGTCTGAAGAGTACAGAATAGATTGAAGTCTGTTCTCATGACAGTCCCTTATCATGGGAGAGAGTCTGAAGAGTACAGAATAGATTGAAGTCTGTTCTCATGACAGCCCCTCATCATGGGAGAGAGTCTGAAGAGTACAGAATAGATTGATGTCTGTTCTCATGACAGCCCCTCATCATGGGAGAGAGTCTGAAGAGTACAGAATAGATTGAAGTCGGTTCTCATGACAGCCCCTCATCATGGGAGAGAGTCTGAAGAGTACAGAATAGATTGAAGTCTGTTCTCATGACAGCCCCTCATCATGGGAGAGAGTCTGAAGAGTACAGAATAGATTGAAGTCTGTTCTCATTACAGCCCCTCATCATGGGAGAGAGTCTGAAGAGTACAGAATAGATTGAAGTCTGTTCTCATGACAGCCCCTCATCATGGGAGAGAGTCTGAAGAGTACAGAATAGATTGAAGTCTGTTCTCATGACAGCCCCTCATCATGGGAGAGAGTCTGAAGAGTACAGTATAGATTGAAGTCTGTTCTCATGACAGCCCCTCATCATGGGAGAGAGTCTGAAGAGTACAGAATAGATTGAAGTCTGTTCTCATGACAGCCCCTTATCATGGGAGAGAGTCTGAAGAGTACAGAATAGATTGAAGTCTGTTCTCATGACAGCCCCTCATCATGGGAGAGAGTCTGAAGAGTACAGAATAGATTGAAGTCTGTTCTCATGACAGCCCCTCATCATGGGAGAGAGTCTGAAGAGTACAGAATAGATTGAAGTCTGTTCTCATGACAGCCCCTCATCATGGGAGAGAGTCTGAAGAGTACAGAATAGATTGAAGTCTGTTCTCATGACAGCCCCTCATCATGGGAGAGAGTCTGAAGAGTACAGAATAGATTGAAGTCTGTTCTCATTACAGCCCCTCATCATGGGAGAGAGTCTGAAGAGTACAGAATAGATTGAAGTCTGTTCTCATGACAGCCCCTCATCATGGGAGAGAGTCTGAAGAGTACAGTATAGATTGAAGTCTGTTCTCATCATGGGAGAGAGTCTGAAGAGTACAGAATAGATTGAAGTCTGTTCTCATGACAGCCCCTCATCGTGGGAGAGAGTCTGAAGAGTACCGTATAGATTGAAGTCTGTTCTCATGACAGCCCCTCACCATGGGAGAGAGTCTGAAGAGTACAGAATAGATTGAAGTCTGTTCTCATGACAGCCCCTCATCATGGGAGAGAGTCTGAAGAGTACAGAATAGATTGAAGTCTGTTCTCATGACAGCCCCTTATCATGGGAGAGAGTCTGAAGAGTACAGAATAGATTGAAGTCTGTTCTCATGACAGCCCCTCATCATGGGAGAGAGTCTGAAGAGTACAGAATAGATTGAAGTCTGTTCTCATGACAGCCCCTCATCATGGGAGAGAGTCTGAAGAGTACAGTATAGATTGAAGTCTGTTCTCATGACAGCCCCTCATCATGGGAGAGAGTCAGAAGAGTACAGAATAGATTGAAGTCTGTTCTCATGACAGCCCCTCATCATGGGAGAGAGTCTGAAGAGTACAGAATAGATTGAAGTCTGTTCTCATGACAGCCCCTCATCATGGGAGAGAGTCTGAATAGTACAGAATAGATTGATGTCTGTTCTCATGACAGCCCCTCATCATGGGAGAGAGTCTGAAGAGTACAGAATAGATTGAAGTCGGTTCTCATGACAGCCCCTCATCATGGGAGAGAGTCTGAAGAGTACAGAATAGATTGAAGTCTGTTCTCATGACAGCCCCTCATCATGGGAGAGAGTCTGCAGAGTACAGAATAGATTGAAGTCTGTTCTCATTACAGCCCCTCATCATGGGAGAGAGTCTGAAGAGTACAGTATAGATTGAAGTCTGTTCTCATCATGGGAGAGAGTCTGAAGAGTACAGTATAGATTGAAGTCTGTTCTCATCATGGGAGAGAGTCTGAAGAGTACAGAATAGATTGAAGTCTGTTCTCATGACAGCCCCTCATCATGGGAGAGAGTCTGAAGAGTACAGAATAGATTGAAGTCTGTTCTCATGACAGCCCCTCATCATGGGAGAGTCTGAAGAGTACAGTATAGATTGAAGTCTGTTCTCATGACAGCCCCTCATCATGGGAGAGAGTCTGAAGAGTACAGAATAGATTGAAGTCTGTTCTCATGACAGCCCCTTATCATGGGAGAGAGTCTGAAGAGTACAGAATAGATTGAAGTCTGTTCTCATGACAGCCCCTCATCATGGGAGAGAGTCTGAAGAGTACAGAATAGATTGAAGTCTGTTCTCATGACAGCCCCTCATCATGGGAGAGAGTCTGAAGAGTACAGAATAGATTGAAGTCGGTTCTCATGACAGCCCCTCATCATGGGAGAGAGTCTGAAGAGTACAGAATAGATTGAAGTCTGTTCTCATGACAGCTCCTCATCATGGGAGAGAGTCTGAAGAGTACAGAATAGATTGAAGTCTGTTCTCATTACAGCCCCTCATCATGGGAGAGAGTCTGAAGAGTACAGTATAGATTGAAGTCTGTTCTCATGACAGCCCCTCATCATGGGAGAGAGTCTGAAGAGTACAGAATAGATTGAAGTCTGTTCTCATGACAGCCCCTCATCATGGGAGAGAGTCTGGAGAGTACAGAATAGATTGAAGTCTGTTCTCATGACAGCCTCTCATCATGGGAGAGAGTCTGAAGAGTACAGAATAGATTGAAGTCTGTTCTCATGACAGCCCCTCATCGTGGGAGAGAGTCTGAAGAGTACAGAATAGATTGAAGTCTGTTCTCATGACAGCCCCTCATCATGGGAGAGAGTCTGAAGAGTACAGAATAGATTGAAGTCTGTTCTCATTACAGCCCCTCATCATGGGAGAGAGTCTGAAGAGTACAGTATAGATTGAAGTCTGTTCTCATGACAGCCCCTCATCATGGGAGAGAGTCTGAAGAGTACAGTATAGATTGAAGTCTGTTCTCATCATGGGAGAGAGTCTGAAGAGTACAGAATAGATTGAAGTCTGTTCTCATGACAGCCCCTCATCGTGGGAGAGAGTCTGAAGAGTACAGTATAGATTGAAGTCTGTTCTCATGACAGCCCCTCATCATGGGAGAGTCTGAAGAGTACAGAATAGATTGAAGTCTGTTCTCATGACAGCCCCTTATCATGGGAGAGAGTCTGAAGAGTACAGAATAGATTGAAGTCGGTTCTCATGACAGCCCCTCATCATGGGAGAGAGTCTGAAGAGTACAGAATAGATTGAAGTCTGTTCTCATGACAGCCCCTCATCATGGGAGAGAGTCTGAAGAGTACAGAATAGATTGAAGTCTGTTCTCATGACAGCCCCTCATCATGGGAGAGAGTCTGAAGAGTACAGAATAGATTGAAGTCTGTTGTCATGACAGCCCCTCATCATGGGAGAGAGTCTGAAGAGTACAGAATAGATTGAAGTCTGTTCTCATGACAGCCCCTCATCATGGGAGAGAGTCTGAAGAGTACAGAATAGATTGAAGTCTGTTCTCATGACAGCCCCTCATCGTGGGAGAGAATCTGAAGAGTACAGAATAGATTGAAGTCTGTTCTCATGACAGCCCCTCATCGTGGGAGAGTGTCTGAAGAGTACAGTATAGATTGAAGTCTGTTCACATGACAGCCCCTCATCATGGGAGAGAGTCTGAAGAGTACGGAATAGATTGAAGTCTGTTCTCATGACAGCCCCTTATCATGGGAGAGAGTCTGAAGAGTACAGAATAGATTGAAGTCTGTTCTCATGACAGCCCCTCATCATGGGAGAGAGTCTGAAGAGTACAGAATAGATTGAAGTATGTTCTCATGACAGCCCCTCATCATGGGAGAGAGTCTGAAGAGTACAGAATAGATTGAAATCTGTTCTCATGACAGCCCCTCATCATGGGAGAGAGTCTGAAGAGTACAGAATAGATTGAAGTCTGTTCTCATGACAGCCCCTCATCATGGGAGAGAGTCTGAAGAGTACAGAATAGATTGAAGTCTGCTCTCATTACAGCCCCTCATCATGGGAGAGAGTCTGAAGAGTACAGAATAGATTGAAGTCTGTTCTCATGACAGCCCCTCATCATGGGAGAGTCTGAAGAGTACAGTATAGATTGAAGTCTGTTCTCATCATGGGAGAGAGTCTGAAGAGTACAGAATAGATTGAAGTCTGTTCTCATGACAGCCCCTCATCATGGGAGAGAGTCTGAAGAGTACAGAATAGATTGAAGTCTGTTCTCATGACAGCCCCTCATCGTGGGAGAGAGTCTGAAGAGTACCGTATAGATTGAAGTCTGTTCTCATGACAGCCCCTCACCATGGGAGAGAGTCTGAAGAGTACAGAATAGATTGAAGTCTGTTCTCATGACAGCCCCTCATCATGGGAGAGAGTCTGAAGAGTACAGAATAGATTGAAGTCTGCTCTCATGACAGCCCCTCATCATGGGAGAGAGTCTGAAGAGTACAGTATAGATTGAAGTCTGTTCTCATCATGGGAGAGAGTCTGAAGAGTACAGAATAGATTGAAGTCTGTTCTCATGACAGCCCCTCATCATGGGAGAGAGTCTGAAGAGTACAGAATAGATTGAAGTCTGTTCTCATGACAGCCCCTCATCATGGGAGAGAGTCTGAAGAGTACAGAATAGTTTGATGTCTGTTCTCATGACAGCCCCTCATCATGGGAGAGAGTCTGAAGAGTACAGAATAGATTGAAGTCGGTTCTCATGACAGCCCCTCATCATGGGAGAGAGTCTGAAGAGTACAGAATAGATTGAAGTCTGTTCTCATGACAGCCCCTCATCATGGGAGAGAGTCTGAAGAGTACAGAATAGATTGAAGTCTGTTCTCATTACAGCCCCTCATCATGGGAGAGAGTCTGAAGAGTACAGAATAGATTGAAGTCTGTTCTCATGACAGCCCCTCATCATGGGAGAGAGTCTGAAGAGTACAGAATAGATTGAAGTCTGTTCTCATGACAGCCCCTCATCATGGGAGAGAGTCTGAAGAGTACAGTATAGATTGAAGTCTGTTCTCATGACAGCCCCTCATCATGGGAGAGAGTCTGAAGAGTACAGAATAGATTGAAGTCTGTTCTCATGACAGCCCCTTATCATGGGAGAGAGTCTGAAGAGTACAGAATAGATTGAAGTCTGTTCTCATGACAGCCCCTCATCATGGGAGAGAGTCTGAAGAGTACAGAATAGATTGAAGTCTGTTCTCATGACAGCCCCTCATCATGGGAGAGAGTCTGAAGAGTACAGAATAGATTGAAGTCTGTTCTCATGACAGCCCCTCATCATGGGAGAGAGTCTGAAGAGTACAGAATAGATTGAAGTCTGTTCTCATGACAGCCCCTCATCATGGGAGAGAGTCTGAAGAGTACAGAATAGATTGAAGTCTGTTCTCATTACAGCCCCTCATCATGGGAGAGAGTCTGAAGAGTACAGAATAGATTGAAGTCTGTTCTCATGACAGCCCCTCATCATGGGAGAGAGTCTGAAGAGTACAGTATAGATTGAAGTCTGTTCTCATCATGGGAGAGAGTCTGAAGAGTACAGAATAGATTGAAGTCTGTTCTCATGACAGCCCCTCATCGTGGGAGAGAGTCTGAAGAGTACCGTATAGATTGAAGTCTGTTCTCATGACAGCCCCTCACCATGGGAGAGAGTCTGAAGAGTACAGAATAGATTGAAGTCTGTTCTCATGACAGCCCCTCATCATGGGAGAGAGTCTGAAGAGTACAGAATAGATTGAAGTCTGCTCTCATTACAGCCCCTCATCATGGGAGAGAGTCTGAAGAGTACAGAATAGATTGAAGTCTGTTCTCATGACAGCCCCTCATCATGGGAGAGAGTCTGAAGAGTACAGAATAGATTGAAGTCTGTTCTCATGACAGCCCCTCATCATGGGAGAGAGTCTGAAGAGTACAGAATAGATTGAAGTCTGTTCTCATGACAGCCCCTTATCATGGGAGAGAGTCTGAAGAGTACAGAATAGATTGAAGTCTGTTCTCATGACAGCCCCTCATCATGGGAGAGAGTCTGAAGAGTACAGAATAGATTGAAGTCTGTTCTCATGACAGCCCCTCATCATGGGAGAGAGTCTGAAGAGTACAGTATAGATTGAAGTCTGTTCTCATGACAGCCCCTCATCATGGGAGAGAGTCTGAAGAGTACAGAATAGATTGAAGTCTGTTCTCATGACAGCCCCTCATCATGGGAGAGAGTCTGAAGAGTACAGAATAGATTGAAGTCTGTTCTCATGACAGCCCCTCATCATGGGAGAGAGTCTGAATAGTACAGAATAGATTGATGTCTGTTCTCATGACAGCCCCTCATCATGGGAGAGAGTCTGAAGAGTACAGAATAGATTGAAGTCGGTTCTCATGACAGCCCCTCATCATGGGAGAGAGTCTGAAGAGTACAGAATAGATTGAAGTCTGTTCTCATGACAGCCCCTCATCATGGGAGAGAGTCTGAAGAGTACAGAATAGATTGAAGTCTGTTCTCATTACAGCCCCTCATCATGGGAGAGAGTCTGAAGAGTACAGTATAGATTGAAGTCTGTTCTCATCATGGGAGAGAGTCTGAAGAGTACAGTATAGATTGAAGTCTGTTCTCATCATGGGAGAGAGTCTGAAGAGTACAGAATAGATTGAAGTCTGTTCTCATGACAGCCCCTCATCATGGGAGAGAGTCTGAAGAGTACAGAATAGATTGAAGTCTGTTCTCATGACAGCCCCTCATCATGGGAGAGAGTCTGAAGAGTACAGTATAGATTGAAGTCTGTTCTCATGACAGCCCCTCATCATGGGAGAGAGTCTGAAGAGTACAGAATAGATTGAAGTCTGTTCTCATGACAGCCCCTTATCATGGGAGAGAGTCTGAAGAGTACAGAATAGATTGAAGTCTGTTCTCATGACAGCCCCTCATCATGGGAGAGAGTCTGAAGAGTACAGAATAGATTGAAGTCTGTTCTCATGACAGCCCCTCATCATGGGAGAGAGTCTGAAGAGTACAGAATAGATTGAAGTCTGTTCTCATGACAGCCCCTCATCATGGGAGAGAGTCTGAAGAGTACAGAATAGATTGAAGTCTGTTCTCATGACAGCCCCTCATCATGGGAGAGAGTCTGAAGAGTACAGAATAGATTGAAGTCTGTTCTCATGACAGCCCCTTATCATGGGAGAGAGTCATGGGAGAGAGTCTGAAGAGTACAGAATAGATTGAAGTCTGTTCTCATGACAGCCCCTCATCATGGGAGAGAGTCTGAAGAGTACAGAATAGATTGAAGTCTGTTCTCATGACAGCCCCTCATCATGGGAGAGAGTCTGAAGAGTACAGTATAGATTGAAGTCTGTTCTCATGACAGCCCCTCATCATGGGAGAGAGTCTGAAGAGAACAGAATAGATTGAAGTCTGTTCTCATGACAGCCCCTCATCATGGGAGAGAGTCTGAAGAGTACAGAATAGATTGAAGTCTGTTCTCATGACAGCCCCTCATCATGGGAGAGAGTCTGAATAGTACAGAATAGATTGATGTCTGTTCTCATGACAGCCCCTCATCATGGGAGAGAGTCTGAAGAGTACAGAATAGATTGAAGTCGGTTCTCATGACAGCCCCTCATCATGGGAGAGAGTCTGAAGAGTACAGAATAGATTGAAGTCTGTTCTCATGACAGCCCCTCATCATGGGAGAGAGTCTGAAGAGTACAGAATAGATTGAAGTCTGTTCTCATTACAGCCCCTCATCATGGGAGAGAGTCTGAAGAGTACAGTATAGATTGAAGTCTGTTCTCATCATGGGAGAGAGTCTGAAGAGTACAGTATAGATTGAAGTCTGTTCTCATCATGGGAGAGAGTCTGAAGAGTACAGAATAGATTGAAGTCTGTTCTCATGACAGCCCCTCATCATGGGAGAGAGTCTGAAGAGTACAGAATAGATTGAAGTCTGTTCTCATGACAGCCCCTCATCATGGGAGAGAGTCTGAAGAGTACAGTATAGATTGAAGTCTGTTCTCATGACAGCCCCTCATCATGGGAGAGAGTCTGAAGAGTACAGAATAGATTGAAGTCTGTTCTCATGACAGCCCCTCATCATGGGAGAGAGTCTGAAGAGTACAGAATAGATTGAAGTCTGTTCTCATGACAGCCCCTCATCATGGGAGAGAGTCTGAAGAGTACAGAATAGATTGAAGTCTGTTCTCATGACAGCCCCTCATCATGGGAGAGAGTCTGAAGAGTACAGAATAGATTGAAGTCTGTTCTCATGACAGCCCCTCATCATGGGAGAGAGTCTGAAGAGTACAGAATAGATTGAAGTCTGTTCTCATTACAGCCCCTCATCATGGGAGAGAGTCTGAAGAGTACAGTATAGATTGAAGTCTGTTCTCATGACAGCCCCTCATCATGGGAGAGAGTCTGAAGAGTACAGAATAGATTGAAGTCTGTTCTCATGACAGCCCCTCATCATGGGAGAGAGTCTGGAGAGTACAGAATAGATTGAAGTCTGTTCTCATGACAGCCTCTCATCATGGGAGAGAGTCTGAAGAGTACAGAATAGATTGAAGTCTGTTCTCATGACAGCCCCTCATCGTGGGAGAGAGTCTGAAGAGTACAGAATAGATTGAAGTCTGTTCTCATGACAGCCCCTCATCATGGGAGAGAGTCTGAAGAGTACAGAATAGATTGAAGTCTGTTCTCATGACAGCCCCTCATCATGGGAGAGAGTCTGAAGAGTACAGAATAGATTGAAGTCTGTTCTCATGACAGCCCCTCATCATGGGAGAGAGTCTGAAGAGTACAGAATAGATTGAAGTCTGTTCTCATGACAGCCCCTCATCATGGGAGAGAGTCTGAAGAGTACAGAATAGATTGAAGTCTGTTCTCATGACAGCCCCTCATCATGGGAGAGAGTCTGAAGAGTACAGAATAGATTGAAGTCTGTTCTCATTACAGCCCCTCATCATGGGAGAGAGTCTGAAGAGTACAGAATAGATTGAAGTCTGTTCTCATGACAGCCCCTCATCATGGGAGAGAGTCTGAAGAGTACAGTATAGATTGAAGTCTGTTCTCATCATGGGAGAGAGTCTGAAGAGTACAGAATAGATTGAAGTCTGTTCTCATGACAGCCCCTCATCGTGGGAGAGAGTCTGAAGAGTACAGTATAGATTGAAGTCTGTTCTCATGACAGCCCCTCATCATGGGAGAGAGTCTGAAGAGTACAGAATAGATTGAAGTCTGTTCTCATGACAGCCCCTTATCATGGGAGAGAGTCTGAAGAGTACAGAATAGATTGAAGTCGGTTCTCATGACAGCCCCTCATCATGGGAGAGAGTCTGAAGAGTACAGAATAGATTGAAGTCTGTTCTCATGACAGCCCCTCATCATGGGAGAGAGTCTGAAGAGTACAGAATAGATTGAAGTCTGTTCTCATGACAGCCCCTCATCATGGGAGAGAGTCTGAAGAGTACAGAATAGATTGAAGTCTGTTCTCATGACAGCCCCTCATCATGGGAGAGAGTCTGAAGAGTACAGAATAGATTGAAGTCTGTTCTCATGACAGCCCCTCATCATGGGAGAGAGTCTGAAGAGTACAGAATAGATTGAAGTCTGTTCTCATGACAGCCCCTCATCATGGGAGAGAGTCTGAAGAGTACAGAATAGATTGAAGTCTGTTCTCATGACAGCCCCTCATCGTGGGAGAGAATTTGAAGAGTACAGAATAGATTGAAGTCTGTTCTCATGACAGCCCCTCATCGTGGGAGAGTGTCTGAAGAGTACAGTATAGATTGAAGTCTGTTCACATGACAGCCCCTCATCATGGGAGAGAGTCTGAAGAGTACGGAATAGATTGAAGTCTGTTCTCATGACAGCCCCTTATCATGGGAGAGAGTCTGAAGAGTACAGAATAGATTGAAGTCTGTTCTCATGACAGCCCCTCATCATGGGAGAGAGTCTGAAGAGTACAGTATAGATTGAAGTCTGTTCTCATGACAGCCCCTCATCATGGGAGAGAGTCTGAAGAGTACAGAATAGATTGAAGTCTGTTCTCATGACAGCCCCTCATCATGGGAGAGAGTCTGAAGAGTACAGAATAGATTGAAGTATGTTCTCATGACAGCCCCTCATCATGGGAGAGAGTCTGAAGAGTACAGAATAGATTGATGTCTGTTCTCATGACAGCCCCTCATCATGTGAGAGAGTCTGAAGAGTACAGAATAGATTGAAATCTGTTCTCATGACAGCCCCTCATCATGGGAGAGAGTCTGAAGAGTACAGAATAGATTGAAGTCTGTTCTCATGACAGCCCCTCATCATGGGAGAGAGTCTGAAGAGTACAGTATAGATTGAAGTCTGTTCTCATGACAGCCCCTCATCATGGGAGAGAGTCTGAAGAGTACAGAATAGATTGAAGTCTGTTCTCATGACAGTCCCTTATCATGGGAGAGAGTCTGAAGAGTACAGAATAGATTGAAGTCTGTTCTCATGACAGCCCCTCATCATGGGAGAGAGTCTGAAGAGTACAGAATAGATTGATGTCTGTTCTCATGACAGCCCCTCATCATGGGAGAGAGTCTGAAGAGTACAGAATAGATTGAAGTCGGTTCTCATGACAGCCCCTCATCATGGGAGAGAGTCTGAAGAGTACAGAATAGATTGAAGTCTGTTCTCATGACAGCCCCTCATCATGGGAGAGAGTCTGAAGAGTACAGAATAGATTGAAGTCTGTTCTCATTACAGCCCCTCATCATGGGAGAGAGTCTGAAGAGTACAGAATAGATTGAAGTCTGTTCTCATGACAGCCCCTCATCATGGGAGAGAGTCTGAAGAGTACAGAATAGATTGAAGTCTGTTCTCATGACAGCCCCTCATCATGGGAGAGAGTCTGAAGAGTACAGTATAGATTGAAGTCTGTTCTCATGACAGCCCCTCATCATGGGAGAGAGTCTGAAGAGTACAGAATAGATTGAAGTCTGTTCTCATGACAGCCCCTTATCATGGGAGAGAGTCTGAAGAGTACAGAATAGATTGAAGTCGGTTCTCATGACAGCCCCTCATCATGGGAGAGAGTCTGAAGAGTACAGAATAGATTGAAGTCTGTTCTCATGACAGCCCCTCATCATGGGAGAGAGTCTGAAGAGTACAGAATAGATTGAAGTCTGTTCTCATGACAGCCCCTCATCATGGGAGAGAGTCTGAAGAGTACAGAATAGATTGAAGTCTGTTCTCATGACAGCCCCTCATCATGGGAGAGAGTCTGAAGAGTACAGAATAGATTGAAGTCTGTTCTCATGACAGCCCCTCATCATGGGAGAGAGTCTGAAGAGTACAGAATAGATTGAAGTCTGTTCTCATGACAGCCCCTCATCATGGGAGAGAGTCTGAAGAGTACAGAATAGATTGAAGTCTGTTCTCATGACAGCCCCTCATCGTGGGAGAGAATCTGAAGAGTACAGAATAGATTGAAGTCTGTTCTCATGACAGCCCCTCATCGTGGGAGAGTGTCTGAAGAGTACAGTATAGATTGAAGTCTGTTCACATGACAGCCCCTCATCATGGGAGAGAGTCTGAAGAGTACGGAATAGATTGAAGTCTGTTCTCATGACAGCCCCTTATCATGGGAGAGAGTCTGAAGAGTACAGAATAGATTGAAGTCTGTTCTCATGACAGCCCCTCATCATGGGAGAGAGTCTGAAGAGTACAGTATAGATTGAAGTCTGTTCTCATGACAGCCCCTCATCATGGGAGAGAGTCTGAAGAGTACAGAATAGATTGAAGTCTGTTCTCATGACAGCCCCTCATCATGGGAGAGAGTCTGAAGAGTACAGAATAGATTGAAGTATGTTCTCATGACAGCCCCTCATCATGGGAGAGAGTCTGAAGAGTACAGAATAGATTGAAGTATGTTCTCATGACAGCCCCTCATCATGGGAGAGAGTCTGAAGAGTACAGAATAGATTGAAATCTGTTCTCATGACAGCCCCTCATCATGGGAGAGAGTCTGAAGAGTACAGAATAGATTGAAGTCTGTTCTCATGACAGCCCCTCATCATGGGAGAGAGTCTGAAGAGTACAGTATAGATTGAAGTCTGTTCTCATGACAGCCCCTCATCATGGGAGAGAGTCTGAAGAGTACAGAATAGATTGAAGTCTGTTCTCATGACAGTCCCTTATCATGGGAGAGAGTCTGAAGAGTACAGAATAGATTGAAGTCTGTTCTCATGACAGCCCCTCATCATGGGAGAGAGTCTGAAGAGTACAGAATAGATTGATGTCTGTTCTCATGACAGCCCCTCATCATGGGAGAGAGTCTGAAGAGTACAGAATAGATTGAAGTCGGTTCTCATGACAGCCCCTCATCATGGGAGAGAGTCTGAAGAGTACAGAATAGATTGAAGTCTGTTCTCATGACAGCCCCTCATCATGGGAGAGAGTCTGAAGAGTACAGAATAGATTGAAGTCTGTTCTCATTACAGCCCCTCATCATGGGAGAGAGTCTGAAGAGTACAGAATAGATTGAAGTCTGTTCTCATGACAGCCCCTCATCATGGGAGAGAGTCTGAAGAGTACAGAATAGATTGAAGTCTGTTCTCATGACAGCCCCTCATCATGGGAGAGAGTCTGAAGAGTACAGTATAGATTGAAGTCTGTTCTCATGACAGCCCCTCATCATGGGAGAGAGTCTGAAGAGTACAGAATAGATTGAAGTCTGTTCTCATGACAGCCCCTTATCATGGGAGAGAGTCTGAAGAGTACAGAATAGATTGAAGTCTGTTCTCATGACAGCCCCTCATCATGGGAGAGAGTCTGAAGAGTACAGAATAGATTGAAGTCTGTTCTCATGACAGCCCCTCATCATGGGAGAGAGTCTGAAGAGTACAGAATAGATTGAAGTCTGTTCTCATGACAGCCCCTCATCATGGGAGAGAGTCTGAAGAGTACAGAATAGATTGAAGTCTGTTCTCATGACAGCCCCTCATCATGGGAGAGAGTCTGAAGAGTACAGAATAGATTGAAGTCGGTTCTCATTACAGCCCCTCATCATGGGAGAGAGTCTGAAGAGTACAGAATAGATTGAAGTCTGTTCTCATGACAGCCCCTCATCATGGGAGAGAGTCTGAAGAGTACAGTATAGATTGAAGTCTGTTCTCATCATGGGAGAGAGTCTGAAGAGTACAGAATAGATTGAAGTCTGTTCTCATGACAGCCCCTCATCGTGGGAGAGAGTCTGAAGAGTACCGTATAGATTGAAGTCTGTTCTCATGACAGCCCCTCACCATGGGAGAGAGTCTGAAGAGTACAGAATAGATTGAAGTCTGTTCTCATGACAGCCCCTCATCATGGGAGAGAGTCTGAAGAGTACAGAATAGATTGAAGTCTGCTCTCATTACAGCCCCTCATCATGGGAGAGAGTCTGAAGAGTACAGAATAGATTGAAGTCTGTTCTCATGACAGCCCCTCATCATGGGAGAGAGTCTGAAGAGTACAGAATAGATTGAAGTCTGTTCTCATGACAGCCCCTCATCATGGGAGAGAGTCTGAAGAGTACAGAATAGATTGAAGTCTGTTCTCATGACAGCCCCTTATCATGGGAGAGAGTCTGAAGAGTACAGAATAGATTGAAGTCTGTTCTCATGACAGCCCCTCATCATGGGAGAGAGTCTGAAGAGTACAGAATAGATTGAAGTCTGTTCTCATGACAGCCCCTCATCATGGGAGAGAGTCTGAAGAGTACAGTATAGATTGAAGTCTGTTCTCATGACAGCCCATCATCATGGGAGAGAGTCTGAAGAGTACAGAATAGATTGAAGTCTGTTCTCATGACAGCCCCTCATCATGGGAGAGAGTCTGAAGAGTACAGAATAGATTGAAGTCTGTTCTCATGACAGCCCCTCATCATGGGAGAGAGTCTGAATAGTACAGAATAGATTGATGTATGTTCTCATGACAGCCCCTCATCATGGGAGAGAGTCTGAAGAGTACAGAATAGATTGAAGTCGGTTCTCATGACAGCCCCTCATCATGGGAGAGAGTCTGAAGAGTACAGAATAGATTGAAGTCTGTTCTCATGACAGCCCCTCATCATGGGAGAGAGTCTGAAGAGTACAGAATAGATTGAAGTCTGTTCTCATTACAGCCCCTCATCATGGGAGAGAGTCTGAAGAGTACAGAATAGATTGAAGTCTGTTCTCATGACAGCCCCTCATCATGGGAGAGAGTCTGAAGAGTACAGTATAGATTGAAGTCTGTTCTCATCATGGGAGAGAGTCTGAAGAGTACAGAATAGATTGAAGTCTGTTCTCATGACAGCCCCTCATCATGGGAGAGAGTCTGAAGAGTACAGAATAGATTGAAGTCTGTTCTCATGACAGCCCCTCATCATGGGAGAGAGTCTGAAGAGTACAGAATAGATTGAAGTCTGTTCTCATGACAGCCCCTTATCATGGGAGAGAGTCTGAAGAGTACAGAATAGATTGAAGTCTGTTCTCATGACAGCCCCTCATCATGGGAGAGAGTCTGAAGAGTACAGAATAGATTGAAGTCTGTTCTCATGACAGCCCCTCATCATGGGAGAGAGTCTGAAGAGTACAGAATAGATTGAAGTCGGTTCTCATGACAGCCCCTCATCATGGGAGAGAGTCTGAAGAGTACAGAATAGATTGAAGTCTGTTCTCATGACAGCCCCTCATCATGGGAGAGAGTCTGAAGAGTACAGAATAGATTGAAGTCTGTTCTCATTACAGCCCCTCATCATGGGAGAGTCTGAAGAGTACAGTATAGATTGAAGTCTGTTCTCATGACAGCCCCTCATCATGGGAGAGAGTCTGAAGAGTACAGAATAGATTGAAGTCTGTTCTCATGACAGCCCCTCATCATGGGAGATAGTCTGAAGAGTACATTTTAGATTGAAGTCTGTTCTCATGACAGCCCCTCATCATGGGAGAGAGTCTGGAGAGTACAGAATAGATTGAAGTCTGTTCTCATGACAGCCCCTCATCATGGGAGAGAGTCTGAAGAGTACAGAATAGATTGAAGTCTGTTCTCATGACAGCCCCTCATCATGGGAGAGAGTCTGAAGAGTACAGAATAGATTGAAGTCTGTTCTCATGACAGCCCCTCATCATGGGAGAGAGTCTGAAGAGTACAGAATAGATTGAAGTCTGTTCTCATGACAGCCCCTCATCATGGGAGAGAGTCTGAAGAGTACAGAATAGATTGAAGTCTGTTCTCATGACAGCCCCTCATCATGGGAGAGAGTCTGAAGAGTACAGAATAGATTGAAGTCTGTTCTCATGACAGCCCCTCATCATGGGAGAGAGTCTGAAGAGTACAGAATAGATTGAAGTCTGTTCTCATGACAGCCCCTCATCATGGGAGAGAGTCTGAAGAGTACAGAATAGATTGAAGTCTGTTCTCATTACAGCCCCTCATCATGGGAGAGAGTCTGAAGAGTACAGAATAGATTGAAGTCTGTTCTCATGACAGCCCCTCATCATGGGAGAGAGTCTGAAGAGTACAGTATAGATTGAAGTATGTTCTCATCATGGGAGAGAGTCTGAAGAGTACAGAATAGATTGAAGTCTGTTCTCATGACAGCCCCTCATCGTGGGAGAGAGTCTGAAGAGTACAGTATAGATTGAAGTCTGTTCTCATGACAGCCCCTCATCATGGGAGAGAGTCTGAAGAGTACAGAATAGATTGAAGTCTGTTCTCATGACAGCCCCTTATCATGGGAGAGAGTCTGAAGAGTACAGAATAGATTGAAGTCGGTTCTCATGACAGCCCCTCATCATGGGAGAGAGTCTGAAGAGTACAGAATAGATTGAAGTCTGTTCTCATGACAGCCCCTCATCATGGGAGAGAGTCTGAAGAGTACAGAATAGATTGAAGTCTGTTCTCATGACAGCCCCTCATCATGGGAGAGAGTCTGAAGAGTACAGAATAGATTGAAGTCTGTTCTCATGACAGCCCCTCATCATGGGAGAGAGTCTGAAGAGTACAGAATAGATTGAAGTCTGTTCTCATGACAGCCCCTCATCATGGGAGAGAGTCTGAAGAGTACAGAATAGATTGAAGTCTGTTCTCATGACAGCCCCTCATCATGGGAGAGAGTCTGAAGAGTACAGTATAGATTGAAGTCTGTTCTCATGATTTTACACTTGAATTTGTTTTACTTTAAATGTTGGAGAATTAATAATTATACCAAGGTAAGATCTCAAAAAAGAAATAAAATGACCAACATATATTTACTGTATACACCATCTTGTTTTAGGTTGTCATGTGAACCAGAAGACCTTTTAAAGCTACATATAACCTTGACCGCAATATGTTTTAATCTAGCAGTAGCAAGCAATGAAAAATACCAATTGATTTTACCACAAACATCTTTTAATCATCATCTTTAGAAATATTATTGGGGAAATGACTTTAACTCCTAAATATACCCCTGATTATTTCTCTACAGAAAACAGCAAACTTGTGTATGAAGAAGTAATGGCTTTTTGTACAATACAATAATGTTTGGTAAATGTATAATCTTTGCTTTATATGAAGAAAAATTACATAGATTAGAAATACAAGATGCTCAATGTGATTACAATTACGTATTTCATGTTTTATTAGAAAATATTAAAACACGAATACCGAGTACATCTAGACTTATAAAGATATAGGTCATTATGACATTCGAGAAAAAAAATCTCATGGTGCTGACATTATAGTGAATAAGGCATGGTCTAACGTGGTATGGTTATTATATCATATAAGGCATGGTCTAACATGGTATGGTTATTATATCATATAAGGCATGGTCTAACATGGTATGGTTATTATATCATATAAGGCATGGTCTAACAGGGTATAGTTATTATATCATATAAGGCATGGTCTAACGTGGTATGGTTATTATATCATATAAGGCATGATCTAACATGGTATGGTTATTATATCATATAAGGCATGGTCTAACGTGGTATGGTTATTATATCATATAAGGCATGGTCTAACATGGTATGGTTATTATATCATATAAGGCATGGTCTAACGTGGTATAGTTATTATATCATATAAGGCATGGTCTAACATGGTATGGTTATTATATCATATAAGGCATGGTCTAACGTGGTATGGTTATTATATCATATAAGGCATGATCTAACATGGTATGGTTATTATATCATATAAGGCATGGTCTAACGTGGTATGGTTATTATATCATATAAGGCATGGTCTAACATTGTATGGCTATTATATCATATAAGGCATGGTCTAACATGGTATGGTTATTATATCATACAAGGCATGGTCTAACGTGGTATGGTTATTATATCATATAAGGCATGGTCTAACATGGTATGGTTATTATATCATATAAGGCATGGTCTAACGTGGTATGGCTATTATATCATATAAGGCATGGTCTAACATGGTATAGTTATTATATCATATAAGGCATGGTCTAACTTCGTATGGTTATTATATCATATGAGGCATGGTCTAACGTGGTATGGTTATTATATCATATAAGGCATGGTCTAACATGGTATGGCTATTATATCATATAAGGCATGGTCTAACTTGGTATGGTTATTATATCATATAAGGCATGGTCTAACATGGTATAGTTATTATATCATATAAGGCATGGTCTAACTTCGTATGGTTATTATATCATATAAGGCATGATCTAACGTGGTATGGTTATTATATCATATAAGGCATGGTCTAACTTGGTATGGCTATTATATCATATAAGGCATGGTCTAACATGGTATGGTTATTATATCATATAAGGCATGGTCTAACATGGTATAGTTATTATATCATATAAGGCATGGTCTAACTTCGTATGGTTATTATATCATATGAGGCATGGTCTAACGTGGTATGGTTATTATATCATATAAGGCATGGTCTAACATGGTATGGCTATTATATCATATAAGGCATGGTCTAACTTGGTATCGTTATTATATCATATGAGGCATGGTCTAACGTGGTATGGTTATTATATCATATCAGGCATGGTCTAACATGGTATGGTTATTATATCATATAAGGCATGATCTATTATTATATCATATAAGGCATGGTCTAACATGGTATGGTTATTATATCATATGAGGCATGGTCTAACATGGTATGGTTATTATATCATATAAGGCATGGTCTAACATGGTATGGTTATTATATCATATAAGGCATGGTCTAACATGGTATAGTTATTATATCATATAAGGCATGGTCTAACATGGTATGGTTATTATATCATATAAGGCATGGTCTAACATGGTATAGTTATTATATCATATAAGGCATGGTCTAACATGGTATAGTTATTATATCATATAAGGCATGGTCTAACATGGTATAGTTATTATATCATATAAGGCATGGTCTAACATGGTATAGTTATTATATCATATAAGGCATGGTCTAACATGGTATGGTTATTATATCATATAAGGCATGGTCTAACGTGGTATGGTTATTATATCATATAAGGCATGGTCTAACGTGGTATGGTTATTATATCATATAAGGCATGGTCTAACATGGTATGGCTATTATATCATATAAGGCATGGTCTAACTTGGTATGGTTATTATATCATATGAGGCATGGTCTAACTTGGTATGGTTATTATATCATATAAGGCATGGTCTAACTTGGTATGGTTATTATATCATATGAGGCATGGTCTAACATGGTATAGTTATTATATCATATAAGGCATGGTCTAACGTGGTATGGTTATTATATCATACAAGGCATGGTCTAACAAGGTATGGTTATTATATCATATAAGGCATGGTCTAACGTGGTATGGTTATTATATCATATCAGGCATGGTCTAACATGGTATAGTTATTATATCATATAAGGCATGGTCTAACATGGTATGGTTATTATATCATATAAGGCATGATCTAACGTGGTATGGTTATTATATCATATAAGGCATGGTCTAACGTGGTATGGTTATTATATCATATAAGGCATGGTCTAACATGGTATAGTTATTATATCATATAAGGCATGGTCTAACATGGTATGGCTATTATATCATATAAGGCATGGTCTAACGTGGTATGGTTATTATATCATATAAGGCATGGTCTAACAAGGTATGGTTATTATATCATATAAGGCATGGTCTAACAAGGTATGGTTATTATATCATATAAGGCATGGTCTAACAAGGTATGGTTATTATATCATATAAGGCATGGTCTAACATGGTATGGTTATTATATCATATAAGGCATGGTCTAACAAGGTATGGTTATTATATCATATAAGGCATGGTCTAACGTGGTATGGTTATTATATCATACAACGCATGGTCTAACATGGTATGGTTATTATATCATATAAGGCATGGTCTAACGTGGTATGGTTATTATATCATATAAGGCATGATCTAACGTGGTATGGTTATTATATCATATAAGGCATGGTCTAACATGGTATAGTTATTATATCATATAAGGCATGGTCTAACATGGTATAGTTATTATATCATATAAGGCATGGTCTAACATGGTATAGTTATTATATCATATAAGGCATGGTCTAACATGGTATAGTTATTATATCATATAAGGCATGGTCTAACATGGTATGGTTATTATATCATATAAGGCATGGTCTAACGTGGTATGGTTATTATATCATATAAGGCATGGTCTAACATGGTATGGCTATTATATCATATAAGGCATGGTCTAACTTGGTATGGTTATTATATCATATGAGGCATGGTCTAACGTGGTATGGTTATTATATCATATAAGGCATGGTCTAACATGGTATGGCTATTATATCATATAAGGCATGGTCTAACTTGGTATGGTTATTATATCATATGAGGCATGGTCTAACATGGTATAGTTATTATATCATATAAGGCATGGTCTAACGTGGTATGGTTATTATATCATATAAGGCATGGTCTAACATGGTATAGTTATTATATCATATAAGGCATGATCTAACATGGTATGGTTATTATATCATATAAGGCATGGTCTAACTTCGTATGGTTATTATATCATATAAGGCATGGTCTAACATGGTATAGTTATTATATCATATAAGGCATGGTCTAACATGGTATAGTTATTATATCATATAAGGCATGGTCTAACATGGTATAGTTATTATATCATATAAGGCATGGTCTAACATGGTATGGCTATTATATCATATAAGGCATGGTCTAACGTGGTATGGTTATTATATCATATAAGGCATGGTCTAACATGGTATGGCTATTATATCATATAAGGCATGGTCTAACATGGTATGGCTATTATATCATATAAGGCATGGTCTAACATGGTATGGTTATTATATCATATAAGGCATGGTCTAACAAGGTATGGTTATTATATCATATAAGGCATGGTCTAACATGGTATGGCTATTATATCATATAAGGCATGGTCTAACGTGGTATGGTTATTATATCATATAAGGCATGGTCTAACATGGTATGGCTATTATATCATATAAGGCATGGTCTAACGTGGTATGGTTATTATATCATATGAGGCATGGTCTAACGTGGTATGGCTATTATATCATATAAGGCATGGTCTAACATGGTATGGCTATTATATCATATAAGGCATGGTCTAACAAGGTATGGTTATTATATCATATAAGGCATGGTCTAACATGGTATGGCTATTATATCATATAAGGCATGGTCTAACATGGTATGGCTATTATATCATATAAGGCATGGTCTAACATGGTATGGTTATTATATCATATAAGGCATGGTCTAACAAGGTATGGTTATTATATCATATAAGGCATGGTCTAACAAGGTATGGTTATTATATCATATAAGGCATGGTCTAACGTGGTATGGTTATTATATCATATAAGGCATGGTCTAACATGGTATGGCTATTATATCATATAAGGCATGGTCTAACGTGGTATGGTTATTATATCATATGAGGCATGGTCTAACGTGGTATGGTTATTATATCATATAAGGCATGGTCTAACATGGTATGGTTATTATATCATATAAGGCATGGTCTAACATGGTATGGTTATTATATCATATAAGGCATGGTCTAACATGGTATGGTTATTATATCATATAAGGCATGGTCTAACGTGGTATGGTTATTATATCATATAAGGCATGGTCTAACGTGGTATGGTTATCATATCATATAAGGCATGGACTAACATGGTATGGTTATTATATCATATCAGGCATGGTCTAACATGGTATGGTTATTATATCATATAAGGCATGGTCTAACGTGGTATGGTTATTATATCATATAAGGCATGGTCTAACATTGTATGGCTATTATATCATATAAGGCATGGTCTAACATTGTATGGCTATTATATCATATAAGGCATGGTCTAACATGGTATGGTTATTATATCATATAAGGCATGGTCTAACGTGGTATGGTTATTATATCATATAAGGCATGGTCTAACATGGTATGGTTATTATATCATATAAGGCATGGTCTAACATGGTATGGCTATTATATCATATAAGGCATGGTCTAACATTGTATGGCTATTATATCATATAAGGCATGGTCTAACATGGTATGGTTATTATATCATACAAGGCATGGTCTAACAAGGTATGGTTATTATATCATATAAGGCATGGTCTAACATGGTATGGTTATTATATCATATGAGGCATGGTCTAACATGGTATGGTTATTATATCATACAAGGCATGGTCTAACGTGGTATGGTTATTATATCATATAAGGCATGGTCTAACAAGGTATGGTTATTATATCATATCAGGCATGGTCTAACATGGTATGGTTATTATATCATATAAGGCATGGTCTAACATTGTATGGCTATTATATCATATAAGGCATGGTCTAACATGGTATGGTTATTATATCATATAAGGCATGGTCTAACAAGGTATGGTTATTATATCATATCAGGCATGGTCTAACATGGTATGGTTATTATATCATATAAGGCATGGTCTAACATTGTATGGCTATTATATCATATAAGGCATGGTCTAACATGGTATGGTTATTATATCATATAAGGCATGGTCTAACATGGTATGGTTATTATATCATACAAGGCATGGTCTAACATGGTATGGTTATTATATCATACAAGGCATGGTCTAACGTGGTATGGTTATTATATCATATAAGGCATGGTCTAACATGGTATGGCTATTATATCATACAAGGCATGGTCTAACATGGTATAGCTATTATATCATATAAGGCATGGTCTAACATGGTATGGCTATTATATCATATAAGGCATGGTCTAACAAGGTATGGTTATTATATCATATAAGGCATGGTCTAACGTGGTATGGTTATTATATCATATAAGGCATGGTCTAACAAGGTATGGTTATTATATCATATAAGGCATGGTCTAACATGGTATGGTTATTATATCATATAAGGCATGGTCTAACATGGTATGGTTATTATATCATATAAGGCATGGTCTAACGTGGTATAGTTATTATATCATATAAGGCATGGTCTAACAAGGTATGGTTATTATATCATATAAGGCATGGTCTAACATGGTATGGCTATTATATCATATAAGGCATGGTCTAACGTGGTATGGCTATTATATCATATAAGGCATGGTCTAACATGGTATGGTTATTATATCATATAAGGCATGGTCTAACGTGGTATGGTTATTATATCATACAAGGCATGGTCTAACATGGTATGGCTATTATATCATATAAGGCATGGTCTAATGTGGTATGGCTATTATATCATATAAGGCATGGTCTAACATGGTATGGTTATTATATCATATAAGGCATGGTCTAACATGGTATGGCTATTATATCATATAAGGCATGGTCTAACATGGTATGGTTATTATATCATATAAGGCATGGTCTAACATGGTATGGTTATTATATCATATAAGGCATGGTCTAACGTGGTATAGTTATTATATCATATAAGGCATGGTCTAACAAGGTATGGTTATTATATCATATAAGGCATGGTCTAACGTGGTATAGTTATTATATCATATAAGGCATGGTCTAACAAGGTATGGTTATTATATCATATAAGGCATGGTCTAACATGGTATGGCTATTATATCATATAAGGCATGATCTAACGTGGTATGGTTATTATATCATATAAGGCATGGTCTAACATTGTATGGCTATTATATCATATAAGGCATGGTCTAACATGGTATGGTTATTATATCATACAAGGCATGGTCTAACATGGTATGGCTATTATATCATATAAGGCATGGTCTAACGTGGTATAGTTATTATATCATATAAGGCATGGTCTAACATGGTATGGCTATTATATCATATAAGGCATGATCTAACGTGGTATGGTTATTATATCATATAAGGCATGGTCTAACATTGTATGGCTATTATATCATATAAGGCATGGTCTAACATGGTATGGTTATTATATCATACAAGGCATGGTCTAACATGGTATGGTTATTATATCATATAAGGCATGGTCTAACATGGTATGGCTATTATATCATATAAGGCATGGTCTAACGTGGTATAGTTATTATATCATATAAGGCATGGTCTAACGTGGTATGGCTATTATATCATATAAGGCACATGGTCTAACGTGGTATGGTTATTATATCATATAAGGCATGGTCTAACATGGTATGGTTATTATATCATATAAGGCATGGTCTAACATGGTATAGTTATTATATCATATAAGGCATGGTCTAACTTCGTATGGTTATTATATCATATGAGGCATGGTCTAACGTGGTATGGTTATTATATCATATAAGGCATGGTCTAACATGGTATGGCTATTATATCATATAAGGCATGGTCTAACGTGGTATGGTTATTATATCATATAAGGCATGGTCTAACATGGTATAGTTATTATATCATATAAGGCATGGTCTAACTTCGTATGGTTATTATATCATATAAGGCATGATCTAACGTGGTATGGTTATTATATCATATAAGGCATGGTCTAACTTGGTATGGCTATTATATCATATAAGGCATGGTCTAACATGGTATGGTTATTATATCATATAAGGCATGGTCTAACATGGTATAGTTATTATATCATATAAGGCATGGTCTAACTTCGTATGGTTATTATATCATATGAGGCATGGTCTAACGTGGTATGGTTATTATATCATATAAGGCATGGTCTAACATGGTATGGCTATTATATCATATAAGGCATGGTCTAACTTGGTATCGTTATTATATCATATGAGGCATGGTCTAACGTGGTATGGTTATTATATCATATCAGGCATGGTCTAACATGGTATGGTTATTATATCATATAAGGCATGATCTATTATTATATCATATAAGGCATGGTCTAACATGGTATGGTTATTATATCATATGAGGCATGGTCTAACATGGTATGGTTATTATATCATATAAGGCATGGTCTAACATGGTATGGTTATTATATCATATAAGGCATGGTCTAACATGGTATAGTTATTATATCATATAAGGCATGGTCTAACATGGTATGGTTATTATATCATATAAGGCATGGTCTAACATGGTATAGTTATTATATCATATAAGGCATGGTCTAACATGGTATAGTTATTATATCATATAAGGCATGGTCTAACATGGTATAGTTATTATATCATATAAGGCATGGTCTAACATGGTATAGTTATTATATCATATAAGGCATGGTCTAACATGGTATGGTTATTATATCATATAAGGCATGGTCTAACGTGGTATGGTTATTATATCATATAAGGCATGGTCTAACGTGGTATGGTTATTATATCATATAAGGCATGGTCTAACATGGTATGGCTATTATATCATATAAGGCATGGTCTAACTTGGTATGGTTATTATATCATATGAGGCATGGTCTAACTTGGTATGGTTATTATATCATATAAGGCATGGTCTAACTTGGTATGGTTATTATATCATATGAGGCATGGTCTAACATGGTATAGTTATTATATCATATAAGGCATGGTCTAACGTGGTATGGTTATTATATCATACAAGGCATGGTCTAACAAGGTATGGTTATTATATCATATAAGGCATGGTCTAACGTGGTATGGTTATTATATCATATCAGGCATGGTCTAACATGGTATAGTTATTATATCATATAAGGCATGGTCTAACATGGTATGGTTATTATATCATATAAGGCATGATCTAACGTGGTATGGTTATTATATCATATAAGGCATGGTCTAACGTGGTATGGTTATTATATCATATAAGGCATGGTCTAACATGGTATAGTTATTATATCATATAAGGCATGGTCTAACATGGTATGGCTATTATATCATATAAGGCATGGTCTAACGTGGTATGGTTATTATATCATATAAGGCATGGTCTAACAAGGTATGGTTATTATATCATATAAGGCATGGTCTAACAAGGTATGGTTATTATATCATATAAGGCATGGTCTAACAAGGTATGGTTATTATATCATACAAGGCATGGTCTAACATGGTATGGTTATTATATCATATAAGGCATGGTCTAACATGGTATGGCTATTATATCATATAAGGCATGGTCTAACGTGGTATGGTTATTATATCATATAAGGCATGGTCTAACAAGGTATGGTTATTATATCATATAAGGCATGGTCTAACAAGGTATAGTTATTATATCATATAAGGCATGGTCTAACATGGTATAGTTATTATATCATATAAGGCATGGTCTAACATGGTATAGTTATTATATCATATAAGGCATGGTCTAACATGGTATAGTTATTATATCATATAAGGCATGGTCTAACATGGTATGGTTATTATATCATATAAGGCATGGTCTAACATGGTATAGTTATTATATCATATAAGGCATGGTCTAACATGGTATGGTTATTATATCATATAAGGCATGGTCTAACGTGGTATGGTTATTATATCATATAAGGCATGGTCTAACATGGTATGGCTATTATATCATATAAGGCATGGTCTAACTTGGTATGGTTATTATATCATATGAGGCATGGTCTAACGTGGTATGGTTATTATATCATATAAGGCATGGTCTAACATGGTATGGCTATTATATCATATAAGGCATGGTCTAACTTGGTATGGTTATTATATCATATGAGGCATGGTCTAACATGGTATAGTTATTATATCATATAAGGCATGGTCTAACGTGGTATGGTTATTATATCATATAAGGCATGGTCTAACATGGTATAGTTATTATATCATATAAGGCATGATCTAACATGGTATGGTTATTATATCATATAAGGCATGGTCTAACTTCGTATGGTTATTATATCATATAAGGCATGGTCTAACATGGTATAGTTATTATATCATATAAGGCATGGTCTAACATGGTATAGTTATTATATCATATAAGGCATGGTCTAACATGGTATAGTTATTATATCATATAAGGCATGGTCTAACATGGTATGGCTATTATATCATATAAGGCATGGTCTAACGTGGTATGGTTATTATATCATATAAGGCATGGTCTAACATGGTATGGCTATTATATCATATAAGGCATGGTCTAACATGGTATGGCTATTATATCATATAAGGCATGGTCTAACATGGTATGGTTATTATATCATATAAGGCATGGTCTAACAAGGTATGGTTATTATATCATATAAGGCATGGTCTAACATGGTATGGCTATTATATCATATAAGGCATGGTCTAACATGGTATGGTTATTATATCATATAAGGCATGGTCTAACGTGGTATGGTTATTATATCATATAAGGCATGGTCTAACATGGTATGGCTATTATATCATATAAGGCATGGTCTAACGTGGTATGGTTATTATATCATATGAGGCATGGTCTAACGTGGTATGGCTATTATATCATATAAGGCATGGTCTAACATGGTATGGCTATTATATCATATAAGGCATGGTCTAACAAGGTATGGTTATTATATCATATAAGGCATGGTCTAACATGGTATGGCTATTATATCATATAAGGCATGGTCTAACATGGTATGGCTATTATATCATATAAGGCATGGTCTAACATGGTATGGTTATTATATCATATAAGGCATGGTCTAACAAGGTATGGTTATTATATCATATAAGGCATGGTCTAACAAGGTATGGTTATTATATCATATAAGGCATGGTCTAACGTGGTATGGTTATTATATCATATAAGGCATGGTCTAACATGGTATGGCTATTATATCATATAAGGCATGGTCTAACGTGGTATGGTTATTATATCATATGAGGCATGGTCTAATGTGGTATGGCTATTATATCATATAAGGCATGGTCTAACATGGTATAGTTATTATATCATATAAGGCATGGTCTAACGTGGTATGGTTATTATATCATATAAGGCATGGTCTAACATGGTATGGCTATTATATCATATAAGGCATGGTCTAACGTGGTATGGCTATTATATCATATAAGGCATGGTCTAACATGGTATGGCTATTATATCATATAAGGCATGGTCTAACAAGGTATGGTTATTATATCATATAAGGCATGGTCTAACATGGTATGGCTATTATATCATATAAGGCATGGTCTAACATGGTATGGCTATTATATCATATAAGGCATGGTCTAACATGGTATGGTTATTATATCATATAAGGCATGGTCTAACAAGGTATGGTTATTATATCATATAAGGCATGGTCTAACAAGGTATGGTTATTATATCATATAAGGCATGGTCTAACGTGGTATGGTTATTATATCATATAAGGCATGGTCTAACATGGTATGGCTATTATATCATATAAGGCATGGTCTAACGTGGTATGGTTATTATATCATATGAGGCATGGTCTAATGTGGTATGGCTATTATATCATATAAGGCATGGTCTAACATGGTATAGTTATTATATCATATAAGGCATGGTCTAACGTGGTATGGTTATTATATCATATAAGGCATGGTCTAACATGGTATGGCTATTATATCATATAAGGCATGGTCTAACATGGTATGGTTATTATATCATATAAGGCATGATCTAACATGGTATGGTTATTATATCATATAAGGCATGATCTAACATGGTATGGTTATTATATCATATAAGGCATGGTCTAACTTCGTATGGTTATTATATCATATAAGGCATGGTCTAACATGGTATAGTTATTATATCATATAAGGCATGGTCTAACATGGTATAGTTATTATATCATATAAGGCATGGTCTAACATGGTATAGTTATTATATCATATAAGGCATGGTCTAACATGGTATGGCTATTATATCATATAAGGCATGGTCTAACGTGGTATGGTTATTATATCATATAAGGCATGGTCTAACATGGTATGGCTATTATATCATATAAGGCATGGTCTAACATGGTATGGCTATTATATCATATAAGGCATGGTCTAACATGGTATGGTTATTATATCATATAAGGCATGGTCTAACAAGGTATGGTTATTATATCATATAAGGCATGGTCTAACATGGTATGGCTATTATATCATATAAGGCATGGTCTAACATGGTATGGTTATTATATCATATAAGGCATGGTCTAACGTGGTATGGTTATTATATCATATAAGGCATGGTCTAACATGGTATGGCTATTATATCATATAAGGCATGGTCTAACGTGGTATGGTTATTATATCATATGAGGCATGGTCTAACGTGGTATGGCTATTATATCATATAAGGCATGGTCTAACATGGTATGGCTATTATATCATATAAGGCATGGTCTAACAAGGTATGGTTATTATATCATATAAGGCATGGTCTACCATGGTATGGCTATTATATCATATAAGGCATGGTCTAACATGGTATGGCTATTATATCATATAAGGCATGGTCTAACATGGTATGGTTATTATATCATATAAGGCATGGTCTAACAAGGTATGGTTATTATATCATATAAGGCATGGTCTAACAAGGTATGGTTATTATATCATATAAGGCATGGTCTAACGTGGTATGGTTATTATATCATATAAGGCATGGTCTAACATGGTATGGCTATTATATCATATAAGGCATGGTCTAACGTGGTATGGTTATTATATCATATGAGGCATGGTCTAATGTGGTATGGCTATTATATCATATAAGGCATGGTCTAACATGGTATAGTTATTATATCATATAAGGCATGGTCTAACGTGGTATGGTTATTATATCATATAAGGCATGGTCTAACATGGTATGGCTATTATATCATATAAGGCATGGTCTAACATGGTATGGTTATTATATCATATAAGGCATGGTCTAACATGGTATGGTTATTATATCATATGAGGCATGGTCTAACATGGTATGGCTATTATATCATATAAGGCATGGTCTAACGTGGTATGGTTATTATATCATATAAGGCATGGTCTAACAAGGTATGGTTATTATATCATATAAGGCATGGTCTAACGTGGTATGGTTATTATATCATATAAGGCATGATCTAACATGGTATGGCTATTATATCATATAAGGCATGGTCTAACGTGGTATGGCTATTATATCATATAAGGCATGGTCTAACAAGGTATGGTTATTATATCATATAAGGCATGGTCTAACGTGGTATAGTTATTATATCATATAAGGCATGGTCTAACGTGGTATGGTTATTATATCATATAAGGCATGGTCTAACGTGGTATGGTTATTATATCATATAAGGCATGGTCTAACGTGGTATGGTTATTATATCATATAAGGCATGGTCTAACGTGGTATGGTTATTATATCATATAAGGCATGGTCTAACATGGTATGGTTATTATATCATATAAGGCATGATCTAACATGGTATGGTTATTATATCATATAAGGCATGATCTAACATGGTATGGTTATTATATCATATAAGGCATGGTCTAACATGGTATGGTTATTATATCATATAAGGCATGGTCTAACGTGGTATGGTTATTATATCATATAAGGCATGGTCTAACATGGTATGGCTATTATATCATATAAGGCATGGTCTAACATGGTATGGCTATTATATCATATAAGGCATGGTCTAACGTGGTATGGTTATTATATCATATAAGGCATGGTCTAACGTGGTATGGTTATTATATCATATAAGGCATGGTCTAACGTGGTATGGTTATTATATCATATAAGGCATGGTCTAACATGGTATGGCTATTATATCATATAAGGCATGGTCTAACATGGTATGGCTATTATATCATATAAGGCATGGTCTAACGTGGTATGGTTATTATATCATATAAGGCATGGTCTAACAAGGTATGGTTATTATATCATATAAGGCATGGTCTAACGTGGTATGGTTATTATATCATATAAGGCATGGTCTAACGTGGTATGGTTATTATATCATATAAGGCATGGTCTAACGTGGTATGGTTATTATATCATATAAGGCATGGTCTAACATGGTATGGCTATTATATCATATAAGGCATGGTCTAACATGGTATGGCTATTATATCATATAAGGCATGGTCTAACGTGGTATGGTTATTATATCATATAAGGCATGGTCTAACGTGGTATGGTTATTATATCATATAAGGCATGGTCTAACGTGGTATGGTTATTATATCATATAAGGCATGGTCTAACATGGTATGGCTATTATATCATATAAGGCATGGACTAACATGGTATAGTTATTATATCATATAAGGCATGATCTAACGTGGTATGGCTATTATATCATATAAGGCATGGTCTAACATGGTATGGTTATTATATCATATAAGGCATGGTCTAACATGGTATGGTTATTATATCATATAAGGCATGGTCTAACGTGGTATGGTTATTATATCATATAAGGCATGGTCTAACGTGGTATGGTTATTATATCATATAAGGCATGGTCTAACGTGGTATGGTTATTATATCATATAAGGCATGGTCTAACGTGGTATGGTTATTATATCATATAAGGCATGGTCTAACATGGTATGGCTATTATATCATATAAGGCATGGTCTAACATGGTATGGCTATTATATCATATAAGGCATGGTCTAACGTGGTATGGTTATTATATCATATAAGGCATGGTCTAACGTGGTATGGTTATTATATCATATAAGGCATGGTCTAACGTGGTATGGTTATTATATCATATAAGGCATGGTCTAACATGGTATGGCTATTATATCATATAAGGCATGGACTAACATGGTATAGTTATTATATCATATAAGGCATGATCTAACGTGGTATGGCTATTATATCATATAAGGCATGGTCTAACATGGTATGGTTATTATATCATATAAGGCATGGTCTAACATGGTATGGTTATTATATTATATAAGGCATGGTCTAACGTGGTATGGTTATTATATCATATAAGGCATGGTCTAACGTGGTATGGTTATTATATCATATAAGGCATGGTCTAACGTGGTATAGTTATTATATCATATAAGGCATGGTCTAACATGGTATGGCTATTATATCATATAAGGCATGATCTAACGTGGTATGGTTATTATATCATATAAGGCATGGTCTAACGTGGTATGGTTATTATATCATATAAGGCATGGTCTAACATTGTATGGTTATTATATCATATAAGGCATGGTCTAACGTGGTATGGTTATTATATCATATAAGGCATGGTCTAACATTGTATGGTTATTATATCATATAAGGCATGGTCTAACATTGTATGGTTATTATATCATATAAGGCATGGTCTAACGTGGTATGGTTATTATATCATATAAGGCATGGTCTAACGTGGTATGGTTATTATATCATATAAGGCATGGTCTAACATTGTATGGTTATTATATCATATAAGGCATGGTCTAACATTGTATGGCTATTATATCATATAAGGCATGGTCTAACGTGGTATGGTTATTATATCATATAAGGCATGGTCTAACGTGGTATGGCTATTATATCATATAAGGCATGGTCTAACATTGTATGGTTATTATATCATATAAGGCATGGTCTAACGTGGTATGGTTATTATATCATATAAGGCATGGTCTAACGTGGTATGGTTATTATATCATATAAGGCATGGTCTAACGTGGTATGGCTATTATATCATATAAGGCATGGTCTAACGTGGTATGGTTATTATATCATATAAGGCATGGTCTAACGTGGTATGGTTATTATATCATATAAGGCATGGTCTAACGTGGTATGGTTATTATATCATATAAGGCATGGTCTAACGTGGTATGGTTATTATATCATATAAGGCATGGTCTAACGTGGTATGGCTATTATATCATATAAGGCATGGTCTAACGTGGTATGGTTATTATATCATATAAGGCATGGTCTAACGTGGTATGGTTATTATATCATATAAGGCATGGTATGGCTATTATATCATATGAGGTCTTATTCCATTCCATTGATCATACTGTTGAAACTGAATAGACATATTCCATGGTTAACCAGTATGAAAAAAAACCCATTATAATAAAATATTCCAAAACTTTTGATAAAATTAATAAATTTGGGCTTAAAGAATTTTCTCAAAATTATTTAAAATCTAGACCAATCAGAAATCAGACAAAAAGAATTTGGCATCATTTCAGCCTGTAAGAAGTTCACAATATTGGAAAGATAAAAGGTTAAGATTATTGAATGTACTCTATGACTATGATGTGTTATGTTGGTTGACATCAAGTTTCCTGTTTGACTTGTAGATGTGATACTTCAACTTTATGTCATTAATCTGAGGGTACTTTAATAACTAAGTTAACTAACAGCATATATTTTTTTTTATTTTAACAAAAGAATTTTTCTAAAAATCTAGTTAAGTATCTATATCTGTCTATTTTAAATTGCAAATTCCAGACAATTCTAGTAACATGACTATTCTTAAAATCAGAATTACAAGAAACATGCATGATTAGATAATGTTAAGAACAGACACAATGTCTAAAACTATAAAAGGATTTGCCTCTAAATCAATTTTCTCATAAAAATCAACATCAGCTTAAAAAGACTTCAAACCACTAACAAAGATATCCTGCTGTTTATTTTAACATGCAAAACATGTTTCTTGTTAAACAATTCAGGACAGAAGAGAATTATATTAAAATGCTTCCTGATCAAATTTACCACTTTATAAGGAATTGTTCCATAAAGTTGGTAAGACTATTGATCAAGCTAAACAAAATACAAGCTCCATATTTTGTCGTAATGTAATCACCTTAAAAACAATCTTCCATTAGCGGATGTTTTTACAGACCTCATGTTGTAGTTTCTAAACTAGGCACGTACCGCCTGCAGTAAAATTGTCAAGAATCTTTCATAATTAATTGAACATAAAAGCTTTTAAATGCAAATGTGTTTTAGTTATCTTATTATAGCATAACAATCTAAAAAAAAATCAAAAAAGAAGAAAATTTGCATATAATTCCTTCACTGTAATAACGTTTAAAATTCATATTATTTTTTAAGTGAATGCATTAAATCAGAATTTAAAAATGACATTATTCAGTGATGCAAAATCTGGACCTTCTGAACTCTTGAGAAAACATGAAAACGTAAGAGTTCATCAAAGATTTTAAATGAAACTGATCACTTTGGTTGCATAGAAACAATATCCTGACAATAGGAAAACACACAAAGATCAAAGTCATCTGTCATTAAAAAAAGTGGAAAAATGACACGAACAAACCACGAACATAATGTGATTTTAAAAATCATTTTCCATTAGTGTCAGAAACGATTCCATTGATTTTCATTGGATTGTTTACTGTATTTTAAAATTAGGTGTAAATGTGAACATCCACTTGATATTATTCATATAGTAATGGGTTCAATAATATTTTTTTTCCAACAATAAATCCAATTTTCTAGGTAACGTTTTTTAAACAATAGTCAGCAATTTAAAATTGAACAAGGGCAACACAAAGCGTGGCATATTCCCTCGCCTAAAAATTTGACCCAGTGACCTTGACCTTTGACCTTGAAAATAACAATATTTCGTGAAGATCCATCAGTCCAATATCAAAACCATATTTCGTGAAGAAAAGTTCAAATGGTGAATTTATATGTTTGAATGTGCATAACTGCACATTAGAATCTAAGGATGTACAAGTGCATAGTTTTGGGCATAATTCTAGAAAAACTCAATGGACCGGGATATGGTACTAATGTGCACATCTTCATATTAGGTTCTCGCAATATATTAAGTTTCACAAACATCTCATTAAGCATGTGGGAGGAGTTGTGATGACAAAGCGCATGGTGAATTGTCTCAAGATTTCTAAGTCAAAAAGAAGCATAACAGGGATAAAACTCAATGGACTGGGATATCCTACTAATGTGCACATCTTCATATTAAGATCTTGCAATGTACAAAGTTTCATGAACTTCTGATTAATCATGTAGGAGAATTTGCGATGAGAAAGTGCATACTGAATTGTCTCAAAATTTGACTCAGTGACCTTGACCTTTGACTTATGACCTTGAAAATCAATAGGGTTCCAGATTCTCTTAAGGACTAAGTATGAAGCAGGTTTGGTCAAAATCCATTGAAGGATGTTGATTCTAGAGTGTTCACAAGGATGTTACGGAAGGACGGACGGAAGCATTACTTTATCCCTTCGCAACTTTGTTGGCGAGGGGATAATTAGAGACCAGCCATTTTTTTAATGATTAGGGGGGGTTTTATTCAGATAGAATTTGCTTTGATTCAGTCAACACCCAATTTATTTTTCAAATTTGACAAACTTGGCATTAGGAAAAAGGTGAAACATTGAAGCATTAGAAAAATTGTTTTAGCCAGAATTAGGACACAAAATACTTGTGTGTGTTAAAAAGAATCCCAGTACACGGATTGGTATATACAAATCTACATATACATTATTTGGATATGTCATGAGAATGACATATTTATATTGGTCTGGTACAAGGGTCTAGTATACACTGTACATGAATTTGGACATGACATGGTAAAGGAGTGACATACAAGGATCAGTCTGGTCTAGGGACTGGCATATACATATATACATACATGCATTTGAATATACCATGGTAATTGTAGTGACATACAGAGATCAATCTGGACCGGAGACTAGTAAATCGATTTGAAAATGACATAGTAAATGGAGTGATATACAAAGATAAGTCTGATAAAGAGGGACTGGTATAAATAGATTTGGATATGACATCATTAATGGAGTGACATACAAAGATAAGTCTGGTACAAGGGACTGGCATACAGAGATTTATATATGACATCATAAATGAAGTGACATACAAAGATAAGTCTGGTGGTACAAGGTACTGGCATATATAGATTTGGATATGACATCGTAAATGAAGTGACATACAAAGATAAGTCTGATCAATGGATTGGTATTTATACATAAATTTAGGTGCACCATTGTTAAGGGAGTAACAAACAAAGATCAGTCTGGTTCAGGGACTTGTATATACATTACAAAGATTAGTCTGGTTCAGGGACTTGTATATACATTACAAAGATTAGTCTGGTTCAGGGACTTGTATATACATTACAAAGATTAGTCTGGTTCAGGGACTTGTATATACATTACAAAGATCAGTCTGGTTCAGGGACTTGTATATACATTACAAAGATTAGTCTGGTTCAGGGACTTGTATATACATTACAAAGATCAGTCTGGTTCAGGGACTTGTATATACATTACAAAGATTAGTCTGGTTCAGGTACTTGTATATACATTACAAAGATCAGTCTGGTTCAGGGACTTGTATATACATTACAAAGATTAGTCTGGTTCAGGGACTTGTATATACATTACAAAGATTAGTCTGGTTCAGGGACTTGTATATACATTACAAAGATTAGTCTGGTTCAGGGACTTGTATATACATTACAAAGATTAGTCTGGTTCAGGGACTTGTATATACATTACAAAGATCAGTCTGGTTCAGGGACTTGTATATACATTACAAAGATCAGTCTGGTTCAGGGACTTGTATATACATTACAAAGATCAGTCTGGTTCAGGGACTTGTATATACATTACAAAGATTAGTCTGGTTCAGGGACTTGTATATACATTACAAAGATCAGTCTGGTTCAGGGACTTGTATATACATTACAAAGATCAGTCTGGTTCAGGGACTTGTATATACATTACAAAGATCAGTCTGGTTCAGGGACTTGTATATACATTACAAAGATTAGTCTGGTTCAGGGACTTGTATATACATTACAAAGATCAGTCTGGTTCAGGGACTTGTATATACATTACAAAGATTAGTCTGGTTCAGGGACTTGTATATACATTACAAAGATTAGTCTGGTTCAGGGACTTGTATATACATTACAAAGATTAGTCTGGTTCAGGCACTTGTATATTCATTACAAAGATCAGTCTGGTTCAGGGACTTGTATATACATTACAAAGATCAGTCTGGTTCAGGGACTTGTATATACATTACAAAGATCAGTCTGGTTCAGGGACTTGTATATACATTACAAAGATTAGTCTGGTTCAGGGACTTGTATATACATTACAAAGATTAGTCTGGTTCAGGGACTTGTATATACATTACAAAGATTAGTCTGGTTCAGGGACTTGTATATACATTACAAAGATTAGTCTGGTTCAGGGACTTGTATATTCATTACAAAGATCAGTCTGGTTCAGGGACTTGTATATACATTACAAAGATCAGTCTGGTTCAGGGACTTGTATATACATTACAAAGATTAGTCTGGTTCAGGGACTTGTATATACATTACAAAGATTAGTCTGGTTCAGGGACTTGTATATTCATTACAAAGATCAGTCTGGTTCAGGGACTTGTATATACATTACAAAGATCAGTCTGGTTCAGGGACTTGTATATACATTACAAAGATTAGTCTGGTTCAGGGACTTGTATATACATTACAAAGATCAGTCTGGTTCAGGGACTTGTATATACAATACAAAGATCAGTATGGTTCAGGGACTTGTATATACATTACAAAGATCAGTCTGGTTCAGGGACTTGTATATACATTACAAAGATTAGTCTGGTTCAGGGACTTGTATATACATTACAAAGATTAGTCTGGTTCAGGGACTTGTATATACATTACAAAGATCAGTCTGGTTCAGGGACTTGTATATACATTACAAAGATCAGTCTGGTTCAGGGACTTGTATATACAATACAAAAATCAGTATGGTTCAGGGACTTGTATATACAATACAAAGATCAGTCTGGTTCAGGGACTTGTATATACATTACAAAGATTAGTCTGGTTCAGGGACTTGTATATACATTACAAAGATTAGTCTGGTTCAGGGACTTGTATATACATTACAAAGATCAGTCTGGTTCAGGGACTTGTATATACATTACAAAGATTAGTCTGGTTCAGGGACTTGTATATACATTACAAAGATTAGTCTGGTTCAGGGACTTGTATATACATTACAAAGATTAGTCTGGTTCAGGGACTTGTATATACATTACAAAGATTAGTCTGGTTCAGGGACTTGTATATACATTACAAAGATCAGTCTGGTTCAGGGACTTGTATATACATTACAAAGATTAGTCTGGTTCAGGGACTTGTATATACATTACAAAGATCAGTATGGTTCAGGGACTTGTATATTCATTACAAAGATCAGTCTGGTTCAGGGACTTGTATATACATTACAAAGATCAGTCTGGTTCAGGGACTTGTATATACATTACAAATATTAGTCTGGTTCAGGGACTTGTATATACATTACAAAGATCAGTCTGGTTCAGGGACTTGTATATACATTACAAAGATCAGTCTGGTTCAGGGACTTGTATATACATTACAAAGATCAGTCTGGTTCAGGGACTTGTATATACATTACAAAGATTAGTCTGGTTCAGGGACTTGTATATACATTACAAAGATCAGTCTGGTTCAGGGACTTGTATATACATTACAAAGATCAGTCTGGTTCAGGGACTTGTATATACATTACAAAGATCAGTCTGGTTCAGGGACTTGTATATACATTACAAAGATCAGTCTGGTTCAGGGACTTGTATATACATTACAAAGATCAGTCTGGTTCAGGGACTTGTATATACATTACAAAGATCAGTCTGGTTCAGGGACTTGTATATACATTACAAAGATCAGTCTGGTTCAGGGACTTGTATATACATTACAAAGATCAGTCTGGTTCAGGGACTTGTATATACATTACAAAGATCAGTCTGGTTCAGGGACTTGTATATACATTACAAAGATCAGTCTGGTTCAGGGACTTGTATATACATTACAAAGATCAGTCTGGTTCAGGGACTTGTATATACATTACAAAGATCAGTCTGGTTCAGGGACTTGTATATACATTACAAAGATCAGTCTGGTTCAGGGACTTGTATATACATTACAAAGATTAATCTGGTTCAGGGACTTGTATATACATTACAAAGATCAGTATGGTTCAGGGACTTGTATATACATTACAAAGATTAGTCTGGTTCAGGGACTTGTATATACATTACAAAGATCAGTCTGGTTCAGGGACTTGTATATACATTACAAAGATCAGTCTGGTTCAGGGACTTGTATATACATTACAAAGATCAGTCTGGTTCAGGGACTTGTATATACATTACAAAGATCAGTCTGGTTCAGGGACTTGTATATACATTACAAAGATCAGTCTGGTTCAGGGACTTGTATATACATTACAAAGATCAGTCTGGTTCAGGGACTTGTATATACATTACAAAGATCAGTCTGGTTCAGGGGACTTGTATATACATTACAAAGATCAGTCTGGTTCAGGGACTTGTATATACATTACAAAGATCAGTCTGGTTCAGGGACTTGTATATACATTACAAAGATCAGTCTGGTTCAGGGACTTGTATATACATTACAAAGATCAGTCTGGTTCAGGGACTTGTATATACATTACAAAGATTAGTCTGGTTCAGGGACTTGTATATACATTACAAAGATTAGTCTGGTTCAGGGACTTGTATATACATTACAAAGATTAGTCTTGTTCAGGGACTTGTATGTACATTACAAAGATCAGTCTGGTTCAGGGACTTGTATATACATTACAAAGATTAGTCTGGTTCAGGGACTTGTATATACATTACAAAGATTAGTCTGGTTCAGGGACTTGTATATACATTACAAAGATTAGTCTGGTTCAGGCAC